>JACFYI010003637.1:1107582-1117974 GCA_014898755.1 Handroanthus guayacan | reverse complement strand
TGTATCTACCCACACCACTATTCCGAGAAGTAATAATTATTCGACTAGCACTTTTAGGATCAATGGGGAAATACGCTTTTAAACTATCCCACGCTGTAGTATCCCAAATGTCATCAAGGAAAACCACATACCTTTTTCCTTGTAAAAAGGAATACAAATTTACCTCCAAGTTCTCCTCTTGTTTCTTCTTCTCAAGACCCACTTGATTTGCTATATCTCGAACGAGACTTGTTATATTTGGCTCTTGAGAAACTGAAACTGAAACACAACAATCAAAACCATTCTTTATGCCTTTGAAAACTTTCTTTGCCAAAGTGGTCTTTCCTAGACCCGCCATACCAACGATCGACACAAAAGGGTTCTCTTCCAACTTACTTTCCAATTCTTTAATATCTTGCTCAAATCCAATAATGATTGAATCATCAACATGAAGTCTGGTGGTTCTAGGGCCCACATTAGACGCATCATCCGTGCTAGGAATATCATTGAGGACACCATATCGTGTCCTATCTGTGTCAATGCCCTCAACCCTCTTCCTAATTTTCTCAATCTCTCTGGAAAACACGCTGGAATTCCAACCATATGGCAAAAAGCATGTCGACATCCTCTTGAGAAGATCATTTGACTTGTCCAATTCTACTTGGTAACAGTAAATATCCAAGATATCCTCCACATCATGAACCAGCTCCCTTATGTCTTTTATCAGGCTTACCACATTCGGGTTGGTAAGCTTCTTGGCCTCTGCATTCTCCAGGTAAGCCTGCATGTGTCTCATTTCTCGTTCGAGCCATCCGATGTCCTCTCGTAACCAATACAGTCTATGGCTCTCCTCAAGAATCATGTTTGCACCAATTTCAACAGCCTTGTTGATCACAGCTGAAACAATGTCCGCCATCTCTCGGTTTAATTTCAATATTTGGGTTTAATGATAAGAGAATTGAAGCAGCTGGATCTTTTGATTCGAAATGAAAACTCCAGATCTGTGCTAATTTATTACAATTGTAAGTCAACCCGTACAAGCCATAAAGAAAATATTTTGGAATCCAATTATTTTGTTGATCCTCCTTTGTTAGAATATCATAATAACACGTTAATCTCAGTCTCAAGTCAGAATGCAATTAATTAAGAAAGCATACTGATTTATTATGCTCACATCGCTAGTTGGCTACATCTTAATAAAAAGGGTGAATTACAAAAACCACCCTTGAGGTTTAGTGTAATTACAAGAACCACTCCTGAGGTTTGGCAAATTACAAAAATCACCCCTAATGAAGCAATATCGCTGGGATTTAACTGAAATTGACGATGTTACCGTGTGTACAAAAGATAAATTTCAACTTTACTTTTAAAATTTACTCTTTGTCTATACGGTAATATCACCAACTTTCGCTAACTGGGATTTAACTGAAATTGACGATGTTACCGTGTGTACAAAAGATAAATTTCAACTTTACTTTTAAAATTTACTCTTTGTCTATACAGTAATATCACCAACTTTCGCTAAATCATAAAAATATCGCTTCATCAAGGGTAATTTTTGTAATTTGCCAAACCTTAGGGGTGGTTCTTGTATTTACACCAAACCTCAAGGGTGGTTTTTGTAATTCACCCTTTTTTATTTTTCCAAAGAATTACATAACTAAGCATAAAAATTGTGGGCATGTCATATATGTCCTATCTGAGCTCAGTTTTACTTCTTATCAAATATTTATCTGAAATTTAGACAATTAATTCCGTTTTAATTCGAATACATATATCCGTCCTATATTCTTTTTGAAAAATATTAAACAACTTTTTCATTTACGTAGAAACAAGTTTAATTCCTTCCTAGTTCTTTTCCACGCAAGTTATACAACCATAAAATTCAAAATAAATTCCAGGCTCCATTTGTGGCGGCTAGGCCTTATTCCCTACTATATAAATTACTCCCCCGCACTCTCAACAGTACCATCTGAAAAAGCACTGAAGAAGAAAAATTCATCATCTCATCATTGCCAGAATCCTCTCCCGCCGGCCGCCCAGGACTTAAAATGCAGCCAGAAAAGAGAATCACCAGAGCCAATTACCGGCTAGCCCAAGTCCCAGAAGAAAACCAAGAACGGGGTTTCAAAGAGAAGGCCATCGCCAGCCTCCATATGTGCTTCGGTGCAAAGAACAGTAGAATGAGGTTGAGTTATGTATTATACAACGAGGTGTGTTTGATTTAATTAGTATAATCAAAATTACTTGATGATTAATCAAGTAGAGAAAAAGAAACTTTAATTATGATGAGAAACAATATCTTCGGCTTAAACAATGTAAATAACTCGAATTTTCTTTTTATTCATGTTTTCTTGTGTTTTAGCGGTGTTTTGTTTTGATTTTATTTATTCATTCATTTATTCCTTCTTGAGGCAGAGAGAAAGAAGCCAATATTACAAACTGGTTTACCACAACTTAGGCTGAATCAAAACTCTGGTTTCACACTTGCTAGGTTCATGAACAGGTCAATTTCAATTCATTATACTCCTTTTAATTAATTAATGTTTTCCTTGATAAATATATTGATAAAATATTTGGGAGATAACGGAATATTGGGGAATTTATTAAATAAGTCATACATGAGGTACTGGGCAAATTCTCCACTTTTGTTTACAAAAATTTCAAAAATTCCCCTTAGGATCATTTGCATGGTCGGAACTGGTAGTTTGGGTGAAAATCTATTCCAGTTTGATATTCATGTTCATATTTGTTATTAACTTTGTTCCGTTGTTTGCAATATGGTCAATTTTGATATTAATGAAATCTTTTTTCTTTGACGTACATATCTTTTTTCTTTTTTCTTTTTAAAGGATATTTGATATATAGACATTGAAATATTATTTTATGTGTTTAATGTCTTTGAAGTGTGGCAAAGATACTCATGAGAGGCAAAGATATGTGGAACGTATTCTTCATTCCCAACGCACTTTTCTGAAAATTGATGACATAGATGCATAGCTGAGTTTTTATTATTTTCAATTGTTAAAGTTGTTTATGTGGCTTGATAAACGAAAGTACCAATGAAGAATTTATTTAAAGAATGTTCTCGAATCAACTACTCAAACAGAGCCGAGAGAAGAATGTTAATCCCCAATAATCCATCTGCAAGATTCCTTTTTTCACGTAAGTTAGTATGTGGTATTTATATCTGTATTCTAACTATTCAAATGGATACTGAATATCCTAATATCCTAAAGTTATCCATTGATATTCGGTATTTGACAGATGTAGATACAGATATTCGTTTTTAACATCCTATAAAATTTGAATACCAATATTTGCATCCTAATAATAACCAAATATGGATAAGTATGTACTGATATCCATATCTAAATATTTGAATTGATAGGTCTATTTTTAGCAATCTGAAAAATTTGTCCATTGGAAATTGTCTCCAGTGTCACACGTTTTGCACAGGTTGGGGTACTTAATGCTTGTTTGCAATAACTAGAGGGTAAAGTGCAAAACACCCTAAAGGTTGGGATGTTCTTTGCACTTTACTATATATTTAATTTACGAAAATATTATAGCTAGTGACAGAAATAACCTATTAATTAACATAAGGGCATTTTTATACTTTTAAAAATAGAGAGGAAGCTACAATATTATTCTTACTTTTATAATTAGACTATTGTTCCAGGACAGCTACAGTTGAGATGACAATATAAGACAGATTAATTAGTTACCGAAGTTCATTACTTATAATAATATTTCTATTTTGGCATCTAATTATGTTTTTTCAGAAAAGATTCATGTCTTTTGATTTAGTTATTACATTCCTATGAAGTAAAACATTAATATTGTTTTATTAAAGTCGCACAAGTTTTTAATAGGTACCAAATATGTGTGCTATTTACAATTCCACAAGTTTTTACCTGGGGTTGGTTACTGCACCTCTACCGATGCTTTCACGCTCCTTCTCTCTCGCGGTAGAGTGATTTGACCGATAGAGAGTTTCTTTTCAGCAGTTGTCAATAAGCTCCGTCTCCAGTAGTTGTGGTTTATTCTTTCTTGATAGGCTTTGCTCAATGCCGGCTCATGAAGTGTAACACGTAATCATATATGGTACTTGCTATTTACAATTCCATTGTATGTGATGAGATGTTGTGTGTCGTTGTCTTTGAGCTTCTATATATTGTTCCCCTCCTTGAATAAATTGGTATGATTTAAAGGTTCCACTTGAACGCATTGTGACGGGAATGATATAATATGGATCCTCCATTCTATTTTATATTTTATTTCCTATTTTACTGCACGGATGCATTACATTTGTATCGCATCCACAATCTTATATAAGGTTCTGAAATAGCAGATCCTAGCTAACGAATAATTTCACCAAAATTGTGAATTCTAGAATAGGTGCTTTACCTTTTGGATCTATGGAATCTCTCTACATCCTGTGCTTCAATTCGTTCTCCTTGGGAAATATATATTCGTCTAGGAACCAATGAAGAGGTCCGTCGGGGTTCCAAGGAGATTCCCTAGCACGGATGCCAATGGACCTCATCGTTTCATGTGATGTCGATGGGATGACCTGTAGGTCGGGTTTGGAAGGAGGTTGAAGGTGGAGCATCAGGTGGTAAATTATTCGGTATGGAAGTAATTCATATAATACCTCAAAATTTCAACTTTTTTCCCACACAATTTAAATTTAGGGTGTCAACATTCTAAATAGCTAGCAATTGTAAGTCTGGGAGTGTGAATAAGTACTTGATCTTAATAACTGTAGCCCTTGGATTGTGCATGTTATTTAATTATTATACTAATTAATCGATTTGGGCGAATTGTAATTTGCCCCCACGTGAAAGGGGAAATAAGCAAAATACCCCCTAGAAGAAAATTAGGCCCTACATCCCCTAAACATTTCAAAATAATAATAATAATAATAATAATAATAATAATAATAATAATAATAATCTCGGTCTCATTGCACCCACTAATCTCAGCATTTTGGGTGTGAAGACCAAAATGCCCTCTGCTTAAAATAGCTGTTTTCTATTAAAACCCACAAAAATTGGAAGAGAAAAGCGAGCGAAAAAAACCCTCAACCCCTTACAGCATTTTCACATGTGAAAATCAAATCAAAGCGTAATAAGATCTATTTACGAGCAGATTTGATAAGAATTGCCCAATTATAAACAATAATGGCAAAGTGGTAAATATCCATATCATATAAATTAGTAAAATTGATCAAATAACATACAAAGACTATGACATCACGTCCGCTCCACTCTCAAACACTAGACAATGGCTACAGGATGTTCGACGAAGTTTGGATGCCGTGCAGAGCGATTTGGATTAACCGAAATAATAAAATCTTCAAAGATGAATCTGCCCCAAGTTTTGAGGTCGCGTCTCGGGCCAGAAACTGGTATGATGAATTTAGGCAGAGTAGGCTGATGTCCAGTGCACCAAGCGCACATGTTAGTGCTGGATATTAGTTGATGATAGCTGTTTTCTTAGCTCTCTGTTATTGAGCCTCTTTGGTTTTATTTTGTAACTAAAGCTGCTCCTTTTGATATGAAAATTTATGCTTTATTCTCAAAAAGGACTAATTATTCGGTCTTCTTGTTGAAAACCTCATAGTTACAAATCTTAATGCTAATTAGTAAAGGGTTAATTTTGATTGGGTTTACAAAATAATAGGCCCAATTTAGTCCAACCTACCAAATAGCTTCGCGTTAAAAGAATTAATAGAGGATTAACCTTATAACGGGCCAGTTCGCTATTAAATATGAGATACCAAAAGAATTACAGAGAGTTGCAAAATAGTACAATCCGCCCTTATAATTCCAATCAAAGAGCTCCTAAGTTAATATGATTTGGTCATTTCTTTTGATAAATTAATCCTACATGGCTATTGTGGGTTCCTCTTGAGGAAAATAGGGAGCAAAAATACAGTCGCGTGGCCATTTTGTCTTCAGAAACTTGCACATAGCAACTGGAGGGTTTGAATGGCTACTACTAGAAGAAGATGTATTCTTTTTTAAATTCCATCAATTAATAACTGGTATTTACTAATTTTTTGGTAAAAAGATGAGGAAGATAGTATAAGTTTAAAATGCAATATTAATTACGAGAAAAACATAAGTGTATACATAATTTCCAAGTCTTGAAATTTCATGATAATCAAAATAATTATAAAATTAGAGAACATACATTTATAGTGATGTTAATATTAACAATCCTTGTATTGATTATTTGAAAAATGATTATGTGGAAACACTTCTTGAAGAATGATTTCTCTTCCTGGCCCACCTCTAATAATGGCTTCCTTTTAGTAATTATCTACCAAACTTTCAAACGTTACATACGTGTGTGTATGTATATGCCGGCTGGAGAGAGAATCAAACTCCTTTTATAAATTACTAATACATACCTCCCATCAAGGTATACACTACCTTTCATGGAGTTACAATTCTTAATAAGGTTATATATTATAAAATATCCTCTATTTTCGATAGTTGAAAGTTCAAATCCTATATTTTACTTTACATAGTTGAAATACGAAATTTATTAAATAAATAAATAATGACTTATAGTTTCTTTATAGTTTATATAGTTTCTTTATAGTTTAGTTGTTTATAACTTGTCATTAGCCAATATGTAAATAATTAAATATATTATCTTATCAAATAAACTTTAACATTTGATAAATGAAACATCATATAAAACATAATATACGCCCATAAAATTCTAATATTCCTCCATTTGGCCATATGATAACTTTCATGATTTATAACGACCTTCCACGTAATATGACATCAATTTCTAATTTAATTATGACCTTAACGAAGGTCCAACTTTAATGTCTTTGTTAGAGACAATGTCTGTTAAATTATGTATACAATTCACATATCAGAAATTCAAAAAAACAATTTAGTTGAGTTCAAGAGTATCAAATAAATAACCTTAACATTACATAAATATGATTCAATCAAGGTGGTCGATAATGTCCATTCTTACAACATGCTTATTGAAAATTTTAGGCGGTAATCCTTTTGTTAAAAGATCTGCAATAATGTGATTGGTACTACCCTATGAAAAATAATGTTAACAAGAATCATATATTTTTGCAAATTAATGCATATATTTTCATTTTGAAAACATCGAACATGCTTTAAATCCACCATGACAAATAGTCGTGATGGACATTTACATCTTGATATAGGCAACAACAAATAATATTTTCACCTTGTTAATTTGAGATCATTGACTGTCGCTTCCACAAAACTATTAATTTTTTTGTCATCAAAATTCAATTACTTGTAGTGGTATAAGAGTATTATATTTCATTTACCATGTGAATATGTATGTAATTATGCACGCATACATACATACACAAAAGCTGCAAGAACAAGGAAAGTTAGTGATAATATATTAAGTGATGGCAACATGAAATATGTCACCAATTAATTACTATATAGAAAGTGAGACAAACAATTTATTGTTGCCATAATAACGATTTTAACAAACTTAATAGTAACAACATGTGAAGTGATAACATAGTAACAATGAAAATTTTGTCATCAAGTATATGTCTATAATTATACGAAGAAAAAAAATGATAATTTTTGGAAAAGTCGGAGTAATAATGTGAAACCTTAAAGAAGTTACAACAGTTATTCCCAATTATTAACTTGATAATTACCAAACAAGGCGTACCAACATGGTTTTTGTCGTCATTTGTGTTTCTTCTACAAGGCACAAGCAAGAGAATTTTTTATTTGATAGGAAATGTAGCCAACTAGTCATGCGGGATCTTCTAATAAATAATTATGCTTTATTAATTGATCTAATTATGATTTGGGAATGACATTAACGTGTTATTATTATTAATATAATAAAGAAGGATCAATAATTGGAGTCCTATATTATTATCAATGACTAAAATGAGTTGACTTAGTATTATATTACACCCAACATGAAAACAACAATGTGGAGATATCTTCTGCGAAATTTCTTAACTGAAAATATTTTATAAATAATTACCTCAACACTCCCTATCATCCAGGCAGTGGCGGAGCCAAGGTGGGGGCAGTGGGGGCAGCTGCCCCCACTGAATTTTTTAAAAAAACTTCTAGTTATGCGATATTATCACATTGCCCCCACTAAAGTAAAAAATTCGTCCCCATGCTCTACAATCTATCATTAGGGAAAAATGACTTAAGTGCCCTAAAAATTGAGAAGTCCAAGCTCTTTCCAAGCCCAACCCATCTCTACCTTTCCATTTCCCAAATCCCAGACAATTTATATAATACTCATATTTTTTTTTTCTCTTTACTCTCTTTCTTTTTCCCATTCTTAGATATCAATACAATGATTATATCTTGAAGGAAAATCAAAGTATTTTCTATGTTCATTGTTTTGCACATCAACTTCAATTGGCTCTTGTTGCGGTTGCAAAAAAGCAAGTGGAGATTGCATCTCTTTTTAATTTGGTTGCTACTTTAACCAATGTGGTTGGTACTTCATGTAAACGACGTGACATTCTTCGAGAAAAACATGCTAATGTTATTCGTGAAGGATGAGAAAGTGGTGAGATTTCTAGTGGTCTGTGGTCGGGGTTTAAATCAAGAAATTAGTTTCAAAAGGTCAGGAGATACTCATTGGGGTTCACATTATGGCACGTTGCTTAGATTGGTATCTATGTTTTCTTCCATAGTCGAGGTACTAGAAATTATTGAAGAAGATGGCATGAATAGTGAACAAAGGGCTGAGGCACATTCCTTGCTATGCTCAATGCAATCTTTTGAATTCATTTTTAATTTGCACTTGATGAGAAAAGTATTGGGAATTACTCATGAGTTATCTCAAGCACTTCAAAGAGATAACCAAGACATTGTTAATGCGATGTCATTAGTCAAAGTATCCAAAACAAGACTACAACTATTGAGGGATAATGAATGGGATACTTTGCTTGAGGAAGTTCTTGGGTTTTGTGAGAAGCATGAAGGTGCAATCCCTAATATGGATGAAAATTTCATTGCACCAGGGCGTTCAAGGAGAAAATTGCCCCAAGTTTCGAATTTGCATCATTTTCAAGTTGAAATATTTTATCAAGTGATTGATTGGCAACTTAAAAAGCTCAATGACTCTTTTTCAGAGATTAACACGGAGCTACTTATTTGTGTGGCATGTTTGAGTCCAAGAGATTCATTTTCTTCATTTGACAAGAAAAAATTGGTTCAACTTGCCAAGCTTTATCCACGTGATTTTTCTTCTGTAGAACTTTTAGGCCTTGATGCCCAACTTGAAAACTATATAGTAGATATGCACTCAGATCCTGATTTTGATGAATTGACAACCATTGGTGAGTTATCAAAGAAGTTGGTCAAGAAAAGAAAGCATATTATGTATCCTTTAGTATATCTTCTTGTGAAATTAGTATTGATCTTGCCAGTGGCCATGGCAATTGTGAAGAGAACATTTTCCGCAATTAATATTATAAAAAATAAGTTCCGGAATCGTATGGGGGATGAGTGATTGAATAATTGTTTGATTACGTATTTAGAAAGAGATGTATTTGATGTTATTGAAAACGAAAAAATTGTACAACAATTTCAAAATATGTCAACACGGCGTGGACAATTATAATTATAAAGTATGTATTTTATTTGGACATGTACAAGATTTTATATATTATTTTATATTTAATTTTTAATTATATTTCTGCCCCCACTGATAAAACTTTCTGGCTACGCCACTGCATCCAGGTAATTAAGGGGTGGATTTTAAACTGAATCTGTTTCGAGTGCGACTTGAATTTTACTCTCTAAATCAAATAAAATATTTGATTAATTATAAGTATCCATAAACTAAAATAGATGGATCGAATTTGAAATTAAGCAATCATATTTGTTAAATATCCAAACTCTAAATTTCAACAATATCATCATTATAATAATAATAAGAGTAAATTGCACTTTGCACCCTAACCTTTTCTGTCTTTTGCACTTCACCTCCCAACCTTTTTTTCGTAGCACTTAACCCCCCAACCTTCATAAAATTAGCGCTCACACTACTTTTTTCAAAATCCGGTGGCATCAACTGCGAATATTCCGATTTCTACGCCTGTGCACCGTGTGAGTTAATTTTTTGGAGGTTAAAATTGTCATTCTACAAGCAAAAGTGGGTAGTCACGATTTAGCCCCTCTCAGATGAAAGAACCAAAGATCAACCTGCTGCAGCAAAAGCACTCTCAGAGACACATTCACAGAGCATTTTTTTTCAGCATCAGCACACATATATAGCACTTTATCAGCAGAAACAATTTTGCAGCAACACACACACACATTGCATTTTTCCATTTCCATTCCTCCATTTTCCTAGAAATAAAAGAAGAAAAAATAAATTTCCTTCCCGGAACAT
>JACFYI010003637.1:1093557-1107482 GCA_014898755.1 Handroanthus guayacan | reverse complement strand
AAAGGTTAGGGTGCAAAGTGCAATTTACTCTAATAATAATTTAGAAACTTATATTTATTAAGGTATTAATTATATTTTATAATTATTAAAATAACATATATATATCTTTTGATATAATTATTACTTGCTGTTATTCAAGTCGCACTTTACGAATTATGAATGGATTTTACCCAAGTGTGCTCATAAAAAATCGAGACAATAACCTTTACTATGCTTAAATTCATTAAAAGAGTAGTTATCTGACAATAACTTTTACTATACTTAAATTCATCAAAAAAAAAAAAAAAAAATCCTAAATTTTATGTAATTCACCATTACAAATATGTAACTTCATTATAGAACATAATATTAGCATCATCATATTTTACCAGGGTTAATTGGACCATATTCCCTTATGAAATTTTAAATAAGCACCATAAATCCCTTTTATTCTAAACTTAGTACATTGAACCCTATGAAACCTAAAATAAGCATAATAAACTTTAATTATTTTAAATTAGTACCCTAAAACCTATCTTCTTGTTTACCCCATATGTAACACCCCCATTGTGATAGCATTCCGTCTCACAATCCGGGACGTCTCTCGAGGTCGGTCAGAAAATCTAAAATCGATACATGAGCTAAAGCACAAATCATTCATTCCATAATGTCAAAATATCGTTCTTACATGACCAAATCTCAAAATACGAATTACAATTCCAATATATTCTATCTATACAAAATAGGCCTAACAAAATCTATCAGTTCATTCTGTACAATCATATTTACAATAGGCCTAACAAATACATTATCTCAAAAGAGGGTCCACGAATCTATATCGAACTTCAGTCTATCAGTCCGACTTAGGAACCTACATAATGATATGGAATCATGAGTTCACTGGCCCAGTAAAACTCATGACAGAAGAATAGGAACAAAGAGTACAACGGTAGAGAGAACAGTAAAAGACAGGAATGTGATTCAGTAAACAGTACGGTACAGTCATGTCATTTGATTCGAATCAGTAAATGTTAATCACATTCGAGTCAGGTGAGGCTGAATCAAGCAGTTTGGTGAATCTGTCACCCTTATATCTTCAAACAGATTCATCCTTATCCCTCCATTTTGCTTCTCTGAGCCATCGCTCGAGGAGAGCCATTCAGTAAAAGCACTTTGTCGACTAACCATGTGCTTTAGGATAGGCTTTCGGAATCCTAAACTCCAGGGCTCGTCCAGTCTATCCAACGGTAAGGGATTTTCAGGGGCTCCAATAGTCAACCCGATGTTGCCCGTATCAGATACCTCTGTCAATCCCCAGGGCCCAACGGTAAACATTCAGTTCAGTTCAAGTTCAGTCAAATCAGTAAAGTCATTCGGTAAGCCAAATTGGTATAGTATTGGATTGACTAAGAACAGTAGTAAATCGTTTCATTATCTAAGTCAATCCTATCATTCGAATTAAGTCGGGAATTTGGACTGTGAACTTGATGACATATGAATCGGAATTAAACTATGGACTGTAAAAGACAACTAAATCGGGATTGGACTACAGATCAAAGGATATTCGTTTGGAATAAATATAAAATTCAAAATTCATTTTGTCTGAACATTGGTCAAAAACTCACTCGGATCATAAAAATAATTTTTTATAAAAATGGAAGGGGTTTAAATTTGGAGATATTTCATTTAGAGAAGACTAATATCAAAATAGCTCCAAATCAATATTTTTCTAGTGGCAATTCACTTTCTGATTACATTTAAAATTCATCTTAATGAATTAAAATTTATATTTTAACTCCATAAATAACTAGACTCGATAATCTTTCTAATGGTATATTTTTCGGGCTAATTTGATAAGGAAAAGTTCGATTTTTAAATTCTGGAAAGTAGAAGTCGAGGCAAAGTCAATCTGATTTCTTGGAAATCTGGCAGGTCGTGTTCTAGTGATTTTTTCGACCATATTTTTTCATAATTTTGAGTGAATCAAAATTCTAATGTTATCTACACTTAAAGAGGTTTTCAACGGTATATTATGTAAGTTATTTGGATGAGAGGAAGTCAAGTTTCAAGGCCGAGAAGTTGAAGCTAAGACAGTGACGTTACTGGAATATGGTAGAAACGGCAGTCAGTCTTCCGAGTCCATTTTCTCCCATTTTACTTCTTTTTTTTTTCAAAATTCTTAATTCTAATGTCATCTACACTCAAAGAGATTTCTAACGGTATATTATATGGGCTATTTGAATGAATGGAAGTTGAGTTTCGGTGGTTAAAAAGTTAAGTGTTGTGCTGACCTAGGCTTATATGCGAGGTTGTCTTTTTTTCCTTTTCTTACGTTTTTTAAATGTTCAAGTCCTCCTCCTTAGTCCATGGTCCATCGAGTAATTTCAGTCCAAATTTAGGAAGAATATCAAAAATATTCACGATTCAATGGATCACAATTCCAATGTGTTGAATCATGCTAACGGCAATAATAATCAAGACAACATACTTTAGATGATAATAATAGACATGCTAGAATAACATAAGCTCATCATAGTATGATAAACATGTCACGAAGGAATGTATAAGGATGTCAAAAGAGAAACGAGGTTCGATAAGTCTTACCTTAGTCCTATGTGTGATTAAAATGAGAACTCTGAGTGTAGCAACCGAGTCAAATGCCTAAATCACACCATAATTCATTTATCAAACTTGAGTTATATCTAATATATCGTATGAACAAACTTAAGGCTAGGCTTACCAAACGTATTGAGAGTTTCCCCCCTTAATTTCCTTTCTTGGTTTCTCTTTAAAACTTGAAGCAAAGTGTGCAAGTGTGTGTAGGTGTGCCTTAGCCAAAATGGAGGTGGAGAGGGAGTGTTAAGTTGTGTTTAATTTTCAGATTTTGCAATGTGTAAAATGTGGTATCAAGTCTTCAAGTCCTACTTATAGAGAGGGAGTTGGTGGAGTTGTTCACAAATTTAGTTTGAGGTATGGGTTTTCCACTAACTCACAAGGCTTCTCACCAACTAGGTAAGGCCATCCATGCATTTCAAGTCCCAAAATTTGATTTGTGAGAGAGTGTGTGTATATATATATATGTATATATATATCAATCCTTTTAGAGTCTCTAGGGTGTATGTATATATATACATACATATATCAATTCTTTTAGTGTGCTTAGTGTGTATATACATATATATATAGGCCGAAACTTACGGGGTGTTTGGGTCATCACTTGGACATGAAACGGGGTAGGAATCAAAGCTCAATCGAGAAAAATATTTAGGACGTGTGATACATGGTTTTAAAATTACACCGTTGCCGTTTTATAAAAATCGTTTGTAAATTTTAATCTAGGAAATCTCGGGTGTTTCACCATATCTAATATGTAAGTTTCACGTGCCTAGTGTGCTATTTTTAAAATGATAGAGACGAGTGTGCCAATTTTAAAATGACATGATTTATATTGCTCATTTCAAATCTCACAAGGTTTCGTGTGCTTATTTTACAATTATAGAGTTTATGGTACTCATTTCGAATTTTACAGAGATATGGTGCAATTATCCCTATTTTACGATAATTCAAAACTACATAACTAATTAACTTAAACATTAATCTAATAATAAGACTTGATATTATTAACCATTGATGTCATATATACCAATTTGGTGGTGTATGTTCATTCGTGGTGAATTAGAAAACTTCATGAGCCCGGAATAATGAAGAACATTACCCTTAATTGTATGACTATGTGGAAGGAAACCAGAAGGAATTAAAATGGTTGCACATAAATGGACAAGTTGCTTAATCTTTTTAAAGAAGAATTTAGGATGGATATATGTATTTGAATTAAAACCAAATTAATTATCAAAATTTAAATAAAAATTGATACGAAATATATAACCTTGATCGAATTGAGATAGGCAAATGCTCATAAGTTTTTTGAAAGAAGCGATTACATTAAGTTAGTATATCACTATCAATACATTAATACATTCAAAGGTTAACTAGATAAAGACCCACAATTTTTATGTCCCGCTATGTAGTTTTTTGAAAAAATAAAGAATCCTAAATTTTATATAATTCATTATTGTAAATATTTAATTTCATTATAGAATATAATATTAACATCGTCGTGTATAATTTCAAAAGATGTAATTTAACTAAAATATCAATTTAATACTAACACTTGAAATTATCAATATTGATGTTCTATATACTATTTTGATGCTGTATGTTGACCGATGAATTGGAAAACTAGAGGTACTTCATATGTTGTTTCATTTCTCATGCCCTCTTTGTTATGGTGGAGATATATATATATATATATTACATGATAATATCAATATTACATGTTATGAGTATATACAATATTGTAATATGTTCACACAATTAACAAAATAATAATTATTTGGATACAAATTATCAATCAGCCTTGAGTGCACGAGCTTGTGCGAAGAATATTTGCATCTTTCAACGGAGATGGTATCACCGAAAATTTTTGTGATTTGGTAATAAGTCCCTCATTTTTTATGGAATCCCCATTGTCTCCCAAGTTCGATTGGAACTTGCTCCTTTATTTTTCCTCTACTTTGTGAATTAAGATTGGAAAATTTGGGCTTCTAATTAGATAAACTGAAATTAGATATTAACATTATCACTTCTCCCTCTGAATTTGACGGTTAATTCTCATGGTATTGCAGTTAATTTTAAATAAAAAAAAAAAAATACAACATTATGGCACCACTACAAAAATATTGACTTTTTGCAACCCCAAGTTTAATAGCCATAGTGGAAGCAGTAGCCAATTAATAACCGTGGGGGATGTGGTAGCCTATAATCCAAAAAATCATGGTGGAAACATCATTTGCCATGACTATATTGAGATGAAAAACATCCACAATGACATATGACCGTGGTGGATTTTTCGTCACGCTCACAGAAACCACGGATCATTGCTGTAGCGAAGCCATAACAAATGACTTTCCGCCACAATTTTTTCCTATTAACATCAGTTTTTAGCTGTGGTAATTGCTCAAATTTTTTGTAGGGCACCAAAACTTACTTTCCATTAAGTTCTAACAGGTGACTTGACGGCAGGACTCAAATTGATGAAAGTTGGCAACATTAAGGTGAAGTACAATAAGGTTGAGATATCGAGGTAAAATGTGATCTCGTACTGTACATATGGGGATCAAAAATGAAAATTTTCCTACAAGTATTAGAAGGACTCAGAAATGTCCACTCCATTTCTACTATATTTTTACATACTAATGATGATGTAATTAAAATTGAAGCATGAATATTTTGTGACAACAATCTTAGTCTAATCCATGTATAACGTACTTTTGCTATCCAATTAAGCATGGCCATATTGGATCCTCTTTTCCAATTAAAAGGGTGTTACATCCATTATTTTGCGTTATAATCACATGCCAAATGTAAAAAATAAAAATTAAAAAGTATACAATTGACATGCATTCGTGTAATGGAATAGAAAATAAAATATGAAATGAAATATAGATGATCTAAATTGATCATCACCTCAAACGAAAATATTTTGTTATAATGTGATTAGGTGGAACCTTAAATCATACCAATATATTCAAGACAAAGAAGAATACAAGCACAAAGATAACAACTTACAACATCTCATCAAATTAAATAAAGGACAACAACTTGCAACATAAACAAATTTGAGAAGAAATTATCAAGCCGCACAGAATGTATTATCACTCAAACCAATAATCAAACTGTATAAAACAAATTACACAAATGTGATAATGAGATTGCTTCAATACTCCGTTCTTGACCATTAATTGACAAGCATAAACTGGCCGGTGTTGAACAAGAGAACCTGCATACATATATGGTACCTATTAAAAACTTTCGGGATTTTGAAAAACAAGAATGTTTTACTTCATAAAAAATGTAAGACTAAATTAAAAGACAAGAATCCTTAATTTCTGAAACACCAAACCAACTCCGTTAGCAAAAGATTTAGATACCAAAATAGAAATATTAATACTAATTAACCTGTTGTATTAATTGACAGCAGCACTGCTCCATTGTTTTAGAGTTTGAGTTCATACCACAGGGGACCCTCGGTCGGTCGAGTTGATCAAAACTGCTGGCAAAGAAAAAATTCTGCGTTAGTTTTTTTTTTTTTTAATTCTCTTTTCTTAAAGTAAATTGGCCTAATGGGCTAGGCCAAGTAGCCCCACGGGCTCGACCCAACAAATTTCACAGCATGAACTAAATTAAACCACAGCAGATAATTACAAAAATAGAACTATGAAAGTTAAAAGCAAAAATTTCTTTGTACCGATGTGATCACGAAGAGCTAGTTCCAAATTTGATTACGCAAAAGGTTTGGGCACCTATAAAAAACATGTACTATTTTAAAGCTGTGATTAAGAAATTATGGGGCCATAAACATTGCCGATGGATTAGAAGCAACCGTAGCCGGTATGAAGCACTAAACCATCACTGTTAGCATAAAATTTAGACACCAAAATTGAAAATTCAAACAAATGTATTTCAGTAAAGTAATTAACCTGTAGTTTTAGTTTTTCATCCGCAAGTGTTGAAGCCGTTCTGGAATGTGCACGAGCCTATCACATCTTTGGATAAAGAGCTGTTTGAGTTTTGGCATTCCCATCTCCTCTCCCTCAATCAACTCCTCTAAGTAATCCAAGCTTTTAAGTTCCAAGATTTCTAGTTGGGGAAAGCTGTCAGCTCCTGAGCAATCCAATTTACTTCCAACGTAGGCATTCCAGTTCAAATGAAGGATTTTCAGTTTGGGCAGATTTTTGAGTTTGTTCATTGGGTCCTCGATCAGCTCAGTAGATCGAAGTCTAAGCTTGACGAGGCTGGGTGGTAACTCAAGAAGTTGTTGCATCTGCACTTCCCATAAGAACAACTTCAAAAGCCTCCCATATTTTGCTAGGCTCACTCTTCTAGTCAATCTACAATCAGGGGATCCATAACAGTGAAAGGTCTCCAGTTTCTTTGATATTGGCTCTAGCCCGCACAATACCTCCATGATTTCGGGCGTCACCTCGAGCAATCCTAATTTCCTCACATTGGTGAATTTAACTAACCAAGTTAGTCTCAAATCAGAACATCTTATCCGATAAAGTGTCTGGAGATTTGGCAAGAGAACTTGCACTTGCTGGTACTTGCATAGCGGCCTCATGAGGTAAGAATCCATTTCATAAACCCACAAGATAAGATGTCTTAATTGTTCCATCTTCCAAATTCCAATGGGAAGCTTTACTCCTTCTCTGCATCTTCGAAAATCCAAAGTATGCAAATTCTTGAGATCTTGAATACTCGAAGGAATTTGAACCTTCCAATAATCTGAATATATTTCAAGATAATTCAAGCGGCTCAAACTCCCGATCTGCGATGGAATATACACATCTTTATAAATAAATTCCAGTTGAAGCACCTGCAGCAATTTAAACTTGCCAAGCATATTGCGTAGGTGTCTTCCGTTTTTCATGTCAAATTCGAACTCAAACAATGCCCGAAGTCTGGTCATTTGAGAAATTAGTTTCTCATTTTCAGCAATGCTATCGTAGCAGATAGAAAGTCGACGGACTCTCATGGCAGAACTAGACTCCAGATGATCAATACTGCTAAGAAAATCATTCTCCCTGCCCAAATTTACGCAAAAACTGTGCAAAAGATCATGGATCCGGAATTTCTTTACACTCGCATCGTGTCCTCTTTTAACTACTTGGATTAAATTTCTAACCTCTAGTTTGCTTATGTAATCCGCTCCCACATCCTCTGGCTCCCAGTCTCTTCTGACTCGTGGAATGAATTTCTCAGCCATCCACAATTGTATGACTTCAGATGCAGAAAATTCGTAGTCCTCGGGAAAATTACCAAAATATAAGAAGCATGGTTTTAGGAAAGTGGGTAAATCCTTGTAGCTCAAACGCAAAATTTGTGAAAATTCATCACTAGCATTTTCACCTATGCTATGAAGGACCGCATTCCAGCTAAATTCACTGATTCCTCTCTCCCTCAACATGCCTACTATAACCACAATTGCCAATGGGACACCATCACACTTTTTCACTATTTGTCTACCAATCATCTCAAGCTCTGAATCAAACTTTTTATTAGTTGGCATGATTAATTTGGAGAAAAGATCCCAACTTTTTGAGTCACCAAGGGGATGCAATTGATGCAAAGAGCTTTCACCCCCTATATATCTACCCACACCACTATTTCGAGAAGTAATAATTATTTGACCAGCACTTTGATCAGAATCAATGGGGAAACACGCTTTTAAACTATTCCATGCTGTAGTGTCCCAAATGTCATCAAGGAAAACCACATACCTTTTTTCTTGTAAAAAGGAATACAGATTTTTCTCCAGGTTCTCCTCTTGTTTCTCCTTTTCAAGACCTACTTGGTTTGCTATATCTCGCACAAGATCATTTATATTTGGTTGTTGAGAAACAGAAACTGAAGCACAACAATCAAAATCATCCTTTATATCTTTGAAAACTTTCTTTGCTAAAGTTGTTTTTCCGACACCTGGCATGCCAACAACCGACACAAAAGGATGATTTTTGAGCTTGCTCTTCAATTCTTTACTATCTTGTTCGAATCCAACAATTATTGGATCATCAACATGAAGTCTGGTAGTTCTAGGATCCACATTGAACACATCTTCTGTGCGAGAAATATCCTCGATACCATAACGTGTCCTATCCGCATCAATGTTCTCAACTCTCCTTCTGATCTTCGCAATCTCCCTAGAGAACATGCTGGAAGTCCAACAATAGTGCACAAAGCATGTCGAGATCCTCTTTAGAAAACCATTTGACGTGTGTGATTCGATCCGGGGGAGGTAAATATCCAAGATATCCTCAGCATCACAAACCAGGCCCCTTATGTCTTTTATCAGGTTAACCACATTCTGGTCGGTAACATTCTTGGCCTCTGCATTTTCCAGGTAACCTTGCATGTGTCTCACTTCTCGTTCCAACCACCCGACGTCCGCTCGTAACCAATACAGTCTAGAGCCCTCCTCCATGATCATGGTTGCGCCGATGTCAACGACCTTGTTGATCACAGCTGAAACAACAGCGTCCGCCATCGCTCGGTTTAATTAATTTCAGTGTATATTTGAATGTAAATGGTAGGAGAATTGAAGCAAGGAAATGAATCTTTAATCTTTTAGTTTGATAGAAACTAATAAAATTTGCAAATTTATAACCCTCCCCATTACGTCGGTGCGGTGCAGTGTTTTGCACTCTTAGAAGGTGCTTTACGTTACTTCCAAAAATCGTCTTCCTTCTTTACTCTCCTTTATTATAGTCTTCCCTTCAAGAAACACAAAACTTCCTTCAATCAACTTCCAGTGGAGATAATAGAAGAAAGGAGAATTAGGAAAAGGGATAATTAATTCTACAGTCACTGAGATGAAATATAATCATCAAAAAAACATCCTTTCGAAGTTTAATAATTACTATTACACCCATACGATTAGTTCAGAGAATGGATAATTACAAATTGAGGTAATTATCCCTTAGGAAAATTGTAGGCAGCAAGAAAATGACATTTGTTGGGTGTTTGGGCGAGCTTATAAAACTCTTAAAACATTTTAAGATCATATGAAAATGTGTTCAGTAAATTTTTTCAAACAAGATCTTACAAACTTCCAAAATAATGTATTAAGATCTTATAAACCCTTTAGGGAAAAAAAAAATGAAGAGGAGTTCCTAAACTTATTTCTAAGATCATAATACACTTTTTCAATTTTTAACCATCTTAAATTCAAAAATATTGAAGCTTATAAAATGTTGTAAATGAGCTCAGCCGAACACCCTTTTAGCTATACATTATATATATATATATATGTAAAGCAACAGCACCTTAGCCTTAGGTAGTTATTTTTGTCTATTTACTTAACTAAATAGACGAAGATAGCCTCATTCTTAAAGATAATTATAAAGTAGTTCTAAAAATACTATTAGAATATTTTTCCTTTGATTTTTTTTCTTTTTTTTTCTTTTTTTTGTATTTGTTTTGCTAGTCTTACTTTTTTCAATTATATTTTTTTTTTCAAATTTATCTTTTTATCATATTATTCTGCATAACAAATTCAAGTAAAATATTCAATAATTAAAAAATATTTATCATTATTAAAAAAAAAATTAATATTTTTAATTTTGTAAAACTAAAATTTGGACAAACACATCGAGTGTGTCACAATTGTTGATTTAGATTAATAATTAAACAATAAAGTTACAATTAGCTCTATTTCTTAGCAAACAAAGACTAAATTATCGGATTCTTTATTTCAAAATGGTGTTGCATCTTTTATTTTATATCTTAAATTCATGCCAAGTATATTAAATTTTTTCTTATGAAAACATGGATTGTAGATGATATACACTTAATAAGCATTCATATAGATCAAGAATTTGAATATAAGATCCAAAATGTTAAATTATGCAATTGAAATTACATACTTTATTCTCTTTGTAATTCTTTTCTTACATTTGTGGAAAGTAGAAAACACAATAGCAGAAATCAAGAAAACCACAAAAAAATAATAGAAACGTCTAGCAATTTGATTCTTAGCCCAACACCATCAATATTCAAATCGTTTCTTGTTCTTTCTTTTTCTTTATTCACGAATTAAAATAACTACCTTGCTCATACTTTATTCATAGCATAGATTCTTTTCTTGCTTGCAGTCTCTTGTTTGTTTTCTTTTTTTTTCTTTTTTTGTTTTTAATGATTGCGGGATTTTCTTCACTTTTAATTGGCTCTTTTTCTGTTAAACATTTTGTTGATATCATTGTTTTTTTAACTTTTACTTATGTTAGATTATTTCCTTCCATGCCTAATAACAGCCAATTTTGTATGAAATATTTGGTATTTCTTGTTCTTCTAATTATAAATAATTTATTTTACTGATTGTCCTAAAACCCAAATAATTTTCAACTAATGTAAATAATTTATTTTACTGATTGTCCTAAAACCCAAATAATTTTCAACTAATGTATAGTAATTGATTAACCAAGTTTATCTTCTCCATTTATTTATGGCTTATGGAGTTGAATCCTATGGAATTTTTATTTTTGTAATTACCGGATAAGAATTTGCTAAAGGTTCAAGAGTCCGAATCCAAATCCCAAAAGGTACCAAAATATATATATATATATTTTTTTTGAGGCATGTGTTTTTATATTTCCATGACCAATATGAATATAATACATCATTTAAATAATTTAATGAAGTATATATTATTTAATTATTTAAATTTATAGCCATATGTTGTATTATAAATTTATCAACCATTCTTCATCCCACCCTCATAAAATATTTACGCACTAATGTGGGTCGGGCACTCCGGAGTTTCGTCTTTTAACTAAATTAATTTGTTTGAAGCGGTCCATTTAATTATTTTTTTTTTGTATAAGTTACATAAATATTTACAGGTGAAATGAAATTAAACATAATACTTTTATAAGCCAAACCTAAAAATATGAAATTCATAATAGTTTGTACGTTCAATATATGTAAAGGTAAAAAGGCAAACATGTTTGATTAATTTTTTTAAGAAAAAAAATTTTAAAAAATTTAAATCATATTTGTTTAAAAATGATATCTTAAATACATTCAAAGTTGCAAGAATATAAAAATGTCCAGGTCAAACTCGTCAAATTTTTATTTGGGTTATACATATGATTCAAATCCAAAAATTACTTCATAGGTTGTATCTCGGCTGATCTGAAAGATCAGACCAAGTCATTTTGCATCCTTAGTCACCAATTTTTTCTTTTCAGAAAAGCAATTATAACATTCAATCAATACATCAATATATTAATAATAAAAAAATAAGTACAACAACAAATAATTAAAAGGAAAAAAAAAAGCCCCTCTCAACAGCCCACTATACCGTAAAAAAATTCACAATCACCAATTAACACAGTAATTTTTTGTTAAAGAACCTTTAAGTGAAGGGGCAATTATGGATATGAAACAATTGGAGAAAAAGCAAGTTAATGCATACTTGAATTTCCATGCAATTAATACGTTTCATCCCTAATCAATGCTTGCAACTTGATTCTGGCCATGTGTA
This sequence comes from Handroanthus guayacan, assembly GCA_014898755.1. Lineage (NCBI taxonomy): Eukaryota > Viridiplantae > Streptophyta > Magnoliopsida > Lamiales > Bignoniaceae > Handroanthus > Handroanthus guayacan. The sequence continues at coordinate 1,095,403 of JACFYI010003637.1, read as the reverse complement.
ACATTTCTATGCGATGGCTTCATCTCTTGTCAACATCCCAACCCCATTTTACATCTATAAAATCGTGTCCTTAACTATTTGGAAATCATCCTCAATTCTTCAAATTAAATAATATTCTCGAATTCGCAAATCAAAACGGAGAACGAGGTTTCTGTGTTAGTCCTATTACTCCTATTGCTCTTGGTTGGTAAGTTTTTCTATAATCGTGCATGTTCACTGCAAGAGAATACAGTACTTTTAATAACGGAAAAATTCGTCATGAATTTAACAAATTCCATCAATGACATATAATTTTGTGATGAATCTTGTTTTCAGTCACAAAATTTGTCAGTATAAATTAATATGGTCACTGATTATTTTTTGATAGAATTAAAGTGTAAATCTTTAGTTTATAAATTTATCGAAAATTCATCACAAATGTTATCTTTATGTGTGTGTATATTGTTTAGCAGATGTAGTCTATATGTGGTAAAATTATGGTTGTCACAATTTTTTTGGTTAGTAAAAAGGTGTACACAAAAAATCATATAATAAATATTATTTTACTTGATTTGTTATTTGTTATTCTTACTAAAATGTAAACCAACCACACCGCAAAAATAAAATAAGTTGCATTAGTTGATTCATTATTTTGCCTAACAACCCTTTGGCTTTTGTCTACGCAATTAATAATACAGATGAATTCATGGTACAAACTGAAGCAAGAAATTGCTATTTAAAGAATCGGAAGTATCGTGGGAGATGTTTCCTCATATACCATATAAATAATTGCAAAACAATCTACAGGCGAGAAAAATTCACCACTGCCCAATGTATTCGTGAAAGTTGTTTCTGTTCAAAAAAATGCAGTACTGAAGGCCAACCTCCACCACGCCCTCCACCATCTAAGGGTGGTGATGGAGGTGGTGGAGAAGCTGGTAGTGGCGGAGGAGGCGAGGGTGGAGAGGTTGCATCTCTCCATCATTGAATCGAAGTAAATTTTGCAATTAGTTGAAATAAATCAGTGCCAATAATAAATGCTAGTCAGTTTGAAGTCAAACACATTTGCAATATTTATACATTCAGGGGATTATAACATATTTTTAAGCTAACTGTTGATTTTGTTATTAAAGGATAATTTAATTCTTGGCGCTTGATAGTGATACTTTTTCTGATCTTTATTTTATTTTCATTGATCAACTTATAAAGACGAAAACCATTATTAGAAAATTCTATTTTAGAAAATTGGTTTTTCGGGGAATGTTAATAAAGAGTTGATGTTGAAATTTGTCCAAGACAATTTCTTTAAGGTGATATTCCCAGGCACATAGTTTGATAATGTAGCGACCCGACCGCAGACGTGTGCATATTCTCATGGTATTATTTTACAATTCTAAATGCAAGAAAATAATTCTTATTTAGTACTTCAAAATTTATTTTCTAATACACAATCCGACTTCAAGATTTAAAAAAATTTCCTCAATAACGGTTTCTTCAAATTATATTGTTTCAAAAAGTACTAAAACATCTTATATTAAAATTTTGCAACAAATGTTCCAAATTTTCAAAGACCATTTTTCCATGTGTGGCATTTACTCAAAACTTTTATAATGTGAAGTTTCAAACTATTAACTTGGATAGGATTATAATATTTGTTCTTAATAATGTGATTTTAAAGAGAAAATTTTTCACCATGCTATGGACGAAGGTATGCATGGCATGAAGTGTGTTGATGTTTGTAAGCCATGATGAACTAAGTTTATACAAAAGAGTCCTAACTTACGACTTGTGCCAATTACCTCCCATCACACCTTATTTTATTTTTCTTATGAGGTATGCCAATTAACCCAAAAGTATACCATTCAAT
>JACFYI010003637.1:1035274-1046138 GCA_014898755.1 Handroanthus guayacan | reverse complement strand
CCTACAAGAAAAATGCTATTCAACTTCACACAGCACCTTCCAAGCATCTGTTTTACAATGATAACAATGATAATATCGTGTAACACATGTGGACTTCTTAAAGCTTGAGAAATCTGAGGAAGAGAACTATAGTAAGCAAGAGGGAGCAACCTCGGAAAGCTTGAAACCAAGAACTAAACCGAATCAGAAGCTTCCTTTAATAACCCTTCCATATAATCACCACCACAAACAACCCCTAAAAGAAATGAAACAACAAATTGCAAGTCACATTAAGAGCTATCAACTTCTATCAGGGCAGAAATGATAACACTCAGCATACAAGCCTACTAACTATAGAATTGGTTCGATGTTGCATCTATGTTGCTTGACCCTGAATATTGGTGCCACAATGGTGTGCCATGCACAAGCTCAGTAATAACACCCACAATAGATACCAGTACAAGTATATACAGAGGTGAATTACTGAATTACCCCTTCGTTTGGAGAAATTTGTGCTCTTGTAGACTGCAAGTTCATCTGATCTTGCTTATTGTAATGGTTTGCATCTTGTTGCCTGGTGTCAAACCGGCCACTAAAGTCTCTGTCTCTTATTGCATCCCAGGATCTCTCCTCTGCAAGGGCAGGCAATTGCGAAGACCGATTACGCCAATCACGGTTGTCCAGCTCAGAATAACGACTCTGAGCCTGATTTGGGATCTACAGAAAGAATCAAAGAACATATTTTGTTGCATTATCAAGCAAAACGCTAAATGACGAAAAAGAAATAAATTATAATAAATGCCCAAAAAAAATATTGGAGCTCCAAAAACTTTAACAAATTGCAGAAAAACACATCAACGGGTAAGCTCAATGAAAGAAGGGAGAAAAACGGAAGTGTCAAATCAAATCACAAAGCTGCAATGCAACACAAAGCTTACATTGTTTTCTCCACGACTCCAGCTTGGATCAATACCAAAAAACTCAGCTTCAACTTCTTGTTTAGCTTTTAGAATATCCTCAGGGATGTTTACCACCTAAAAAGAGAATATCAAACGTCAGCAGAAACTAAAAGCAGCATCCAAGCTAGTACTGGGCACATGAGAACAGTTTAAAAACAGAAATGATTTAATCATTCGAAAACAAGAAGGATAATATTCAAATTAAGTAGCTGCTTAAGGAAAGCCGTCACCCAGCAACTTGAAATTATAACTCAAAATATATAATAAATATATGTATATGGATGTATTCAACTTCTGTAGATTGCATGATTCTCCATCCATAAAGAATCCGCAAAAGAAATTATGTAGATACCAGAAAAGTAATGACACATGCCGTTGGACTGAGAAAGGTCGAGTTAGTATCTTTTTAAGCTATATTTAAGATATTGAATCCCAGGATTGGAGTTAAATGCAAACCATCAAGATATGAACCATATCTAAAAGAAAATACCATAAAATGACTACACTGTCTGCAAAGATGTGTTACCTCTCTTAACTGAAGCAGCGTGTCTCTAGTGAAACGGATTCGCTCATGGCCTTCAAATCGAGACGCTCCAGTCTATTACAAGTTGCAAAAGAGAGTGAACACTTGTATTAAAGCCAGCAAACATGTACAGAGAAATAAAGGACACCATGAGAATGAACAACTATATATAGCAGCACCTAAAATTAGGTACCAGTATTGCAATGCACCAAAGACTAATATAAGTTTCAATGATGGCAAGCTTAAACACAGGGAATACAACAAGGAAGGCAAGGTTCTCAACATACCGTTAGGATTACCTGACAAGCATGAATACTTTTAACAAGTTATCGATGAAGCATGACGTATTTTGAAGACTGGAAACATATATGTAGCAAATTAAAAATTCCTTTTTTCATTAACAAAACATTCAAAGCAGCATCTCAGGAAGCCAACTGGAAACTGAACCTCATGTCACCACATTTTCCAAAACATATCAGTATTTCAATTAAACCTGCAAAGCTTTTCATTATCCGTAGGTTCCTTTGTGGACATCATATTACTCCATGCATGCCCACCTAAAGCCTGCGCATTGTTTTATGTCCATATTTACAGCATATGCACAGATCATGTGCATAGCCAAGAATTAGGACATCACACTCCAACTCCCCTGATAGTAAACTAGCGTAATTCTATAGAGTTTTAAGATTTTAGCTTAACACAAGAAACTCTAAATGTGTGTGTGTGTGTGTGTGAGAGAGAGAGAGAGAGAGAGGGAGAGAGAGGGAGATTCAAACAAGCTCCTCAGGAATAATGAATTACCATTTAATTTAGTACCAGTTTCAGAAAAAGAAATGAATAGAAATTCTCGTGGACAAGCGTCCAATGTATTCCATTCCATCAACTAATCTATGACATAATATTTTTGTACACTCCATATTTGTCATTCAAATTCATGGCATAAAAAATTACAATCAAGAACACAGGCACACCACGAATGGTAGAGAACAGTAATTACACTTGACAAAAGTTCAATTTTGAACATATGAACTTAAAGCTACAAGCACAAATCGATTACCCTGATGTACCATATCTGAAGATATAGAAAACTCATTAAACTTTCCCTTCGCTAAATTTGAATTTTGAAAAATAATAAAAGCTTGCACAAAAACCACCTGATAGATTCAGTAACAATTACCTAACATACATAACACTTACATACGCGCACCAGCTGTACCAGATACACTCACCGCATCAAGAAAAAAACGAAATAAATAAATCTATTTCCTAAAATGACATCACGAATCAATAAAACCCTAGATCTGACAACAAATTGCAAAAAGCACCAACCTTGAAGGAACCAAGTGAAGAACCACCAGTACCGCCACCGGGACGCAGCAGCGGGAGATCAGAATTCGCGGCTGATGAATCAAAGCGCGGACCGAATACTCTGCTTCCACCGCGAGTGCCACCACCTGGTCTCAAGCTCAAAACTGTCTGATCAGCCTGCATAACTCTCAGATCAAAATTTCTCCACGGTCCAACAGAAAGCAAACTTTCTCAATAAGGAATATATATAGATTTCTCTTGTAACGTATATATATATATATATATACGTAAGGCAAGAAGAGATTTTTAGAGAGGGCGGGAGAGCGAGAGAGCGAGAGAGAGTTTGGGATTCCTCTCTCTACTGGGGAAAGGAGAAGTGAGAAACGAAGAGGGATTACTACTTATGTAATGTGAGTACAGAGAAACCCTTATTTGGTGGGGCATGGGGTTGGAGGTGGGGGTGGGATTTTTGGGGTCCTGCTGGGAATTTAATAAACTTATGGTTTCTTCACTCTGGATTTGCAATAATGATGATATTCTTAGTGAAATGACATTTTCCCTCTTGTAAAGTAATTGTGTTTGGCACTGGCAATTTTGGTCCATTATTTTTATTGAAAGACACGATTATACATTTAATTGTTATATCAATATATCATATATATATATAATATTCAATAAATAAAGTTACTGTTTAATAGAAATAATATCTACACAAATTAAGTGAGAATCGAATTCATAATCTTATGATTGAGACCTCTCCTCATAACCATGGAAATAAATTTATTTTACTTGGTATGAATGTTGTTTTAATGACGAGGGACTTCTATACACTACTTGATGATATGCTTTAAATAAAATTCTAGATTCATGCAATATTATGCAAATACATGGACTGAGGAAATCACATTAAATACATCATAAACAATGAACTCATGTTTTAGAATAAATTTGATTCTAAGTAGTCGGAAAATAATTGTAATTCATAAAGTAATTCGGTCAACTCCTCGACATCACTCTCACATATTTTAGAAATATTTAAAAATTTTATTTGATGGGCTCATATGATTACAAGGATAACTTAGTAATTCGAATAAAATTAACTGTTAACCATATGAAATTATATTTATTAAAGAGAAAAACAAAAAAAAAGGTTATCATCATCTCCTCCCTTTTATTGTGGGGAACGTGCTGTATAACTCGTTCTCTTTGAACTCAACTATTAATAGCTAATCGGCGCGTGAAAGTGATTATATTATCTATTATTATTATTATTATTATTATTATTATTATTATTATTTTAATTTAAGTTTTTTGCTTTCTTTCTTTCTTTTTTTTTTTTTTAAACTTGTTTGAAATTCATTAATAGACGAAAAATTAAATCAGTACAATGCCAACTCTTTCAGGGATAATTACCTCTGCTCGTGCTGAAGTTTATTATAATTATCAAAATGTCCCTTGATGTTTGAATTATTATCATTATACCTCATAAAATTTGGATTTTTTTCAAATATATTTCTTCAAATATATTTTAATTAATTTTCGTGACTGAGTTGTGTTGATTGAATTTGAGAATTAGGGGACATATATTATGAGGTAAAAAGTTGGGGAATGAAACGTGATTAAGTGACTAAGTTTAGGAATAAAAAATAAAAATTTCCCTTAAAAAAAGAAATGACTATTAGTGATGGACGGAAAAGTAAACGGCTGGATAGGGTTTGATTAAATTTTAAAACTTGGAGGACATAATGTGATGAGGTGAAAAGTTAGGGGATGAAAAGTGATTAAGTAACTAAATTCGAGGATAAAAAGTGAAATTTTTTCATATATTTTTCAAATTTTAAATATTTGCAAAAAAAAAAATTGAAAATGAAAAGGAAAACAATTTTGGACTAGCATATTACACCTATTTCACTCAAACAATCTATGGATAAGATGCGCAAGTGCATGTGTTCGGCTTCATAGCTCCCAGCCATCTCCACAGCCCACCATCTCCAGCCATGGCTGGTCTGACCAGCACTTTCCATCACCCCTGCAAATCCCAACTCCCTAAATCCCTCAAACCGCTTTCTTTCCAGTTCCAGGGCTTTCCTTTCCACGTCCACTGCCCCTCCACCACCTGTTACCCCTCCATTTCCACCACCATCTCCACCCGCTACGGCGGCGGGCGCGGAGGAGCCTTGACGAGGTCCAAGTCCAGTGACGACGAAGCCCTAGACATCTTTTCCATTAAGTTAGTTTTATAAATTGGTGTGATTTTGGGTTAGCGTTTTTATCCTTTTATCTCTCTGGTCATTAATTTTGTTGTTATTGGTTTTGAAATAGGTCAGATACTGTTAGGCTTATTGATGAGCAGCAAAAGATGGTGAGAATTATGCATTACATATACGTTTGTATATGCATAATCATGGTTATGTGGGAAGGTTCTGTTTGGTTGGACATTTATATTGTTTCTGTGATTCCTTTAGGTTGGAGTAGTATCAAAGGCTGAGGCTTTCCAAATGGCTGAGGATGCTGAGCTTGATTTGGTATGCTCTTAATAATATTCTTTTTTTCTTGTTGAAAAGTTATGGTTCATCTAGTTGAGTTTTTCATGTGGTTTTATACCTATAATTCAGAATCTCATTATCTATCAACTCCTGTTCTTTCATGCCAAATTGGGTATTGTTTGGCTTAGCAACATGGTGTGTGGTATATCTTTCATCACCTGAAGAAGACAACATCTTATTCACAACTTTAAGGTTTATTCATGATGTTTCTTCTTTCATTGTGCTTCTACCTTAGGTGATATTATCTCCAGATGCAGACCCCCCAGTCGTTAGGATTATGGATTACAAGTAAGACATCCTCCAGAACCTTGTTTGGCTTTCTGTTGTTACTGATGATCTCAGGGAGCTTAATCAATGATCACATAGCTGATTCAATTTAGTTAACCTAAGTATTTTCCTGCAAGAATGCATCAGATATTGGAAGTTATGTAGTCTTTGATGGCCAATTGATCCTCAAACTTAGAATGTAATTGAATCACATTGCTTTCTTGTACGTATCTGGATCCTATATTAGTCTACATCTGTAGTTTCAACTTTCAAGTGTCCTTATATATTGCTTCACGATTTGTACAGTAAATATAGATATGAGCAGCAAAAGAAGAAAAGAGATCAGCAGAAGAAAAGTGCTGGTGAACATCACTCCTTTTGAAGTTTTTATCTGTCTACATTTCTTGCACTAATCATATACACTCGAAAAATCATGCAACTGAAACTGGTGAATTGAATGGCAGCTAGTCGCATGGATTTGAAGGAACTGAAGATGGGGTGAGTGATCTTTTGGAGCAATTCTGCCCCTTTAGTTGTTCCATCATAATCTTTTATGTGCATAGGAGATTATGTTTATTTTGGGGGTGGGGTTGGTGGTTGGGATAGTGTGAGCACTGTGGAAACAGAGTATGCCATTTCCGTCTTGGCTTGTTTTTGTTGTCAAAACTTAAGGGTAAACGTGCGATGATCTGCATTCGTCTTCTCATATTGCATTGATTAAGCTATTCTACATGGAAAAGGAAGCATAGACTCTAGTTTAGATGTCTTCCCTGTGTCCCATTGCCATTTTCTCTACTTTTTTTGGTTTTGTCATCATGCCTTTATTCTATATACTGAAATTTACATATCTGAAAAATCAAGAGAAGAGTGACTAATAGCTATATTTATCAGGCACAGAGAAAAGACTGTTCTGTATATTGAAATTGCTCTCCGTCATTTTTTAAGAGTATGTAGAATTAGGATAAGTCGACTTCTTTGGCAGTGAAACCTGAAGACGATAAACACATTGCTCTGATAAATAGCTAGCTAAGCATTTCATTGCGGTCAACTATGCATGCCACTTATATTCATGATTGCCTATGTTTGAATAAAGAATTACAGTTGCGATTATTTTCTTAATCAGAAGGTAACCATTAACAAAGATATCAAGGATATGATATACTTTTGGCTAGAGCGTTGGAACACTACCCCAGCAAATGCCATTGTTGACTACTTATCAATTGGTTAATAGCTCTATTTATTCTCTGGAAGTTCAGAATATCTTTCAAGAAGGTTTTTCTAACGGAAACCTAATGGAGAAAAAAAAGTTAAACATGTTTGTTTGTCGAAATATGAATAAAAAGTTTTGCCATTTGCTCCACATAATTTGGTAATGAGGAAATCTCAGACTGCAGAGTTGGTGGGGCATTGTTACGACCACATCGACTTCAAAATTTTACTTAGTTATCCCATGCTTCAAACTGAGGAACAACGTTGTTAATTCGTCTTTGTAGTGATCTTATATTCTGTTTGACAAAACAGTGATCTAGCTTTTCTTGCGACTTACGCTTCAGTTTTCCGTATTTACTCGTCTCTGTCTATTTTCCACCTTCACTACAATCCATTATATTTATGCACCTGATATCATTTTGCGGCAGTTATAACATTGATGTCCATGACTATTCTGTACGTTTGAAAGCAGCTAAGAAATTCTTGAAAGATGGCGATAAGGTGATGTGACTTCTTTTCCCTCATGCAATCAAATGAAACTTTTAATATTGTACAAGCATATATCATTCGCCAATAGTGAAATTCTGACGCCATTCCTGCAGGTCAAGGTTATAGTAAATCTGAAGGGTCGCGAGAATGAGTTTAGAAATAACGCCATCGAGCTTCTTAGACGGTTTCAGAATGATGTTGGGGAGGTATGTTAGACGTTTACTCTAAAGTCCAAACCACCCCTTGAGATATGACCTAATCACAGAAGTATTCAACATACATTTCCATTAGTTCAATTGACCTAAAAACTTAACGGAGTTCGTGTTATATTACAATTGTTTCCCTAAAAATTTAGTAACATTGCAAATGGATACCCTCTTGATCTAACGTGTATAAGTTTTCAAGGTTTCCACTTAAATGTTACACATTAAGTAATGTAACTAGAAGGATGTTATTGTAATTTCTGAAACCGCAATGCGTGTTCACGTGATCATGGACTACTCCATGGGGTTTTGAGATAATTAGCCCTCTTTAAATTGTGTTTGCCGGTACTGGATCTTGTTGAAATTTTTGTGGAAAATGTTGGATCTCGTTTCTCAGTTTAACATCATTTGCTTTTCTGACCTTTCTATCCTCTTTGTACGGATGACAGTTGGCAATCGAGGAATCTAAGAATTTCAGGGACAGAAACATTTTTATGGTATTGGTACCAAACAAGGCTGTTGTACAGAAGTCTCAAGATTCACCAAAGAAGGAGAATGAAGTTTCAGCTAGCGTTTGAGTGCACTCAGCCAAATTTTTGTTATCCTTGTGACTCAAAATGAGCAGATTAATGTTCACTGTTTCATTACTGTCCCTAGGATCCTACAAGATCCATGTTCATGTATAGAGATTTAGTACATAAACTGTTCAAGAACAGCCATTATAGTTTCTTACAAGATCATATGTATTATGGTTGTTGGATGAAGAATCATAACACGATATAAGTGGTGATCTTAAGTTTTGGTAGCAATCTTGATTACTGTTTTAGGTCATTGGTATGATTTCTTGGGTTCTCTTCGATCTATCATTGCACGTACAATTACCATATCTATGGATAATTCCTGCAGATATCTTGAAGGTGTTGTTGCGTCGTCTTTTAATCCGATTTGGGCATTCTCGGGTCAGCCAATAGGTCTAATTCGAGTCTCTATTCAACAGAAGTGATTTGATAAGGTCATACTTAGATGGAGGAAAAAAGGAGAAAATCCCCTGGATTGTTAAGGGTTTAAACTTCTAATAAAGATTTTTTCATAGTTAAGTTGGTAGAGGTCACGATAAAATAACGATTATAGGAAATTAGGTGGCAAAAACATGGGTAAATTTTTTTTTTTTCCTTTTTTTTTTAAATGTTTGTCTTATCTAACGAGGATTATGTAAAGTGCAATGCCGACCAGACAACGATTTGATTTTGACACAAGAGTGGATTTCAAGAGTTCGGTCTGCTGCGTTTTCATTTTAGTTATTTTTAATATTTGAAAAAGTAGTTATTACCTTTTGGACAAAAATAAAAATATATTTGAATGATTTGTTTTGAAAATATCAGATAAGGTGTGTATGAATAAAAAGTTATTAAAACTATAATTCTTTTATGAATAAACAAATTCACATTTTGAAAATAAATATGCATTTTAATTGTTTTAGAATGATAAATCCCAAATCCATTTGATTTCCGGTTTTTTTTCCTTTTTTTTTTTTTTTTTTTTTGAGAATTTTGATTGATTTGATAATAGAATAACAAAGAGTGGGTGTGTAAAGAATTGAAATAAATAAAATAAAATATGTGATATCTTTCTAATTTTCTTTATGAAAAGATAAACAAATAAACAGCTTTACATTTCAAATAGTAAAAATTAAAAATAAGAAAAATACCTCACGAAAATACAACCAAACGGGCACTGGTTTCAGTTTACGAAAAGATACTCTAATTACTCACTTCCCACGGGCGGTGATGCAAAACATACTCTTGAAAAAGAATTCCTTGTTCTTTTTGAAGTAACTTTAAAGATAACAATTATCAAGAACTAATCAACAAATATCCTCAAAATAAAATCTTATTTCCTTTTGTACTCTACCTAAGAAAGAATTGGACAATTTAACTAAATCTAAATTTTCCACAAAAAGTAAGTTTCTGTAATGATGACTCGGCATGGACTGAGTGCGTATGTATGTATAAGTTACAATATCAGGTAAGCTATTAAATTTTATTAAATATTTTCGGAACTTATAAAATAAGTTGTTTACATATGTTGAGTAAAATAAAATTTTTAAGTTTGTAAAATGTTAATAACAATAATTTCGTAATTAGCATGATGAAAATAAAAGGTCTTTGTTAATATCTTAAAAATAGATTAAATCTATTTATTTTTTTGCAGAAGAGTTTATAAGATACTCTAATTACTCACTTCCCACGGGCGGTAATGTAAAACACACTCTTGAAAAAGAATTCCTTGTTCTTTTCGAAGTAACTTTAAAGATACCAATTATCAAGAACTAATAAACAAATATTCTCAAAATAAAATCTTATTTCTTTGTGTACTCTACCTAAGAAAGAATTGGACAATTTAACTAAATCTAAATTTTCCACAAAAAGTAAGTTCTTATAATGATGATTCGGCATGGAATGAGTGCGTATGGATAAGTTACTTAGAATATCTTATAAGCTATTAAGTTTTATAAAATATTTTTGGAACTTATAAAATAAGTTATTGAAATATTTTGAGTGAAATAAGATTTTTAAGTTTATAAGATGTCAATAACAACAGTTTCGCAATCAGCATGGTGAAAATTAAAGGGTTTTGTTAATAATATCCTAAAAATAGATTACATCTATTTACTTTTTGCAAAAGAGCTTATACAATCTTAACATCTTATTTTAGAGCTAATAAATTTTCTTTAAAAAAACTTTACCTAACATTTCATTAAGTTTTATAAGGTTCTAATAATTTTACTAGATGTTTTAAAGAGTTCATAAGCTATAAGATGTCAAGACGTTTTAAGTTCACCCAAACACCCTCTTACTCTAATCTAAGAAAGGAGGAAAAGAACTAAAAGTTAATTCAAGACTCCTGCGAATCATTTCTTAAAAGGGATGGCTTTGAGCTGATTTTTAATGATTAATTGCCTTAAAAGGGCAGTCAAAGAATTCAATAAAGTACAATAGAGTTAATTTCAAAAGTAACTAATCAATCTTAGTATCTGCAAAAATTAAACTAAAAAAAATAAAAAAGAAAAGGAAAGGAGAAAGCTTAAGGTAGTTGGAACAGAAGAAGCTTAACTTGAAGGCAATGGAGACTGCAACCAACAAGAATTCTCCATATGTGGCCAACTTTAGGTAGCCAAAAACAGACAAGAAAGTGATACATATCCTACCAAAGCCACCCAAGATTATTCATTAAAAAGAACCCCTTACCATATTTCCCATTACTTCACCTCCTCTACACACACTACACACACATACAAAAGCCGCTGCCGCCTGCCATCACGCTTCACCACGCATGGAAGCTAGTGCGGGGCTCGTTGCCGGTTCTCACAACCGGAACGAG
>JACFYI010003637.1:1006499-1035174 GCA_014898755.1 Handroanthus guayacan | reverse complement strand
ATGATATCGAGCATGAGTTCAACTATGATGAGCAAAACAAGAACACAACTATTGTCGAAGCCATGCTTCATGGGAAGATGAGTTATGGAAGAGGACCTGAAGATGAAGACAATGCCCAATATCCACCTGTCATAGCTGGTGGCCGCTCCCGCCCGGTAAGAAATTCAAGATAACTTTTTACTTATATCATGCAGCTAGTTTGTACTTGATCTTCAAATTTGTTTGGTTTTCAAATACAGGTTAGCGGAGAAATCCCAATTTCAAATCATGCTTATGGAGAGCAATTAATGGGATCATCTTTGCATAAGCGTGTGCATCCATATCCAAGCTCCAATGACCTTGGTAATGATACATATACATATATATATATATAGTTTATGAAGTGCATGAATGCATGTTTTGTGACGGGAGTACATAATATAATGCAGGGAGTGCAAGATGGGATGATAGGAAAGAGATGGGATGGAAAGAGGGGATGGATGATTGGAAAATGCAGCAAGGAAATTGGAGTCTTGAACATGAAGATTCAGATGACCCAGCCATGTATGCACTTTAAGCTTAATTCAATTTCAAATTCTCAGAACTACTACGTTAAATTTCCCTGAAATTCAAGCAACTAAAACACAATATGAATGTATCAAGATTCAAGAAATAAGCTAATCTTTTACTCGTGGAGACCATTCAATCTCGACTTGTTTAGAAGAAACATTCCTTTCAATAAATAAACTAAGTTTCCAACTGGCTAGGTAAATTTGGGAATTCTCTGATTTAATCAATATAACCAACTCTTTAATGTGATGAACTTTAGACTGAGAAGCTATGTGTGTGAAAATGCAGTATCGATGAAGCAAGACAGCCGTTGTCAAGGAAAGTGCCAATTGCATCAAGCAAAATTAACCCTTACCGAATGGTGATCGTGACACGGCTGATTGTGCTGGCCATCTTCTTACGATACCGTATCTTGAACCCTGTGCATGATGCCATTGGCCTTTGGCTCACTTCTATTATATGTGAAATCTGGTTTGCTTTCTCTTGGATCCTAGATCAGTTCCCCAAATGGTTTCCCATTGATCGCGAGACTTATCTCGATCGCCTTTCCCTAAGGTATGAAGACATAATCTATCTAAATACAGAGAAACATAAGATTGAACAAAAATTTGATGCAGGTATGAGAGGGAAGGAGAACCAAACATGCTAGCCCCTGTAGATATATTTGTTAGTACAGTTGACCCAATGAAAGAACCACCTCTTGTCACGGCAAATACAGTTCTCTCAATATTGGCAATGGACTACCCTGTTGATAAAATCTCGTGCTACATATCTGATGATGGTGCTTCAATGTGTACCTTTGAAGCGCTATCAGAAACAGCAGAATTTGCACGAAAATGGGTTCCTTTCTGTAAGAAATTCTCTATAGAGCCCCGAGCCCCTGAGATGTACTTCTCTGAAAAGGTCGATTATCTTAAGGACAAAGTGCAGCCAACTTTTGTCAAGGAAAGAAGAGCTATGAAGGTAAATTTGAAACCCTCATGATTCAATAAACTTGAGAACTGCAGAAAACAGACTTTATATCATGGCCTGAGTTGGTTTTCACTTACTGATACGTGTGACAGAGAGAATACGAGGAGTTCAAGGTCAGGATAAATGCAATGGTTGCAAAAGCCACCAAAGTTCCTCCGGAAGGGTGGATCATGCAAGATGGGACACCATGGCCTGGAAACAACACCAAGGATCATCCAGGTATGATTCAAGTTTTTCTAGGTCACAGTGGAGGCCATGATGTTGAAGGACACGAACTTCCTCGACTTGTTTATGTTTCTCGTGAAAAGAGGCCCGGTTTTCAGCATCACAAGAAAGCTGGTGCAATGAATGCCCTGGTAAAGACCAAATAATCTTATGTCATCTTTAATTTACTAGAACTTCAAGAAGTTTTTAGCTTTCCATATCATGAATGCAATCAAATTTGCAGGTTCGTGTTTCGGGTGTTCTTACCAATGCTCCATTCATGCTGAACTTGGACTGTGATCATTATATAAACAACAGCAAGGCTGTACGAGAGGCAATGTGTTTCTTGATGGATCCTCAGGTTGGAAAGAAAGTCTGCTATGTGCAGTTCCCTCAGAGATTTGATGGAATAGACAGACACGACAGATATGCCAACAGAAACACAGTCTTCTTTGATGTAAGTCCCTGCAAAAGATGGCGCAGGAAATCATATATGTAGCGAAAAATATAAAGCTACAAATAACTATGACAATCTTTTTTAGATCTTTTCTTCAGTATTCTAATTGTTCTCATATATTTCCCTTTCTTACGCAGATCAACATGAAAGGCCTAGATGGGATTCAAGGTCCAGTCTATGTTGGGACAGGATGTGTCTTCAGAAGGCAAGCTTTGTATGGTTACGAACCTCCCAAGGGTCCCAAGCGTCCAAAAATGGTAAGCTGTGATTGCTGCCCATGTTTTGGACGCCGCAAAAAGCTTCCGAAATACTCTAAACATGGTGTGAATGGCGCAGCAGACATCCAAGGTTTTCAAATATCACTGCTTAATAGTCACCAAAAATATGTTTACTTGCTTCACTTCCAACTTACCGAAACACATAATATTTGCGTGTGCGACACAGGATTTGATGATGACAAGGAGCTATTAAAGTCACAGATTAATTTTGAAAAGAAGTTTGGGCAATCACCAATATTTGTCACCTCAACTTTGATGATTGAAGGCGGTGTTCCACCCTCCTCAAGCCCAGCAGCTTTGCTTAAAGAAGCCATTCACGTTATAAGCTGTGGTTACGAAGACAAAACAGAATGGGGTACAGAGGTACTTCTAACATCTCCACATCTTTCCACCTTTCACCTTCGTGACATTTGCTGTTACTTTCATGACTAATACATAATTTAACCGCTCCCATAAACGTGCAGTTGGGTTGGATTTATGGCTCCATCACAGAAGATATCTTAACAGGTTTCAAGATGCACTGCCGTGGTTGGAGGTCTATTTACTGCATGCCCAAAAGGGCTGCATTTAAGGGATCTGCTCCAATCAATCTATCAGATCGTCTCAACCAGGTTCTTCGTTGGGCCCTTGGTTCAGTCGAAATCTTCTTCAGTCGCCACAGCCCGGTTTGGTATGGCTACAAAGAAGGAAAACTCAAGTGGCTTGAAAGATTTGCATATATTAATACCACTGTCTATCCCTTCACCTCCTTACCCCTTCTTGCCTACTGTACTCTCCCGGCCATTTGCTTGCTCACTGGAAAGTTCATAATGCCAGAGGTAACAGAATCATATCACACTAATTTCTGTCAAAATTATAAACTCAAAATATGCATCAAAACATCATTTTTCTAGATGAACTAATAAGTCTTTGCTTCTTCTTGATCCAGATAAGCACCTTTGCAAGTCTCTTCTTTATAGCTCTCTTTCTCTCAATATTTGCAACGGGTATTCTTGAGCTAAGGTGGAGTGGAGTAAGCATTGAGGAATGGTGGAGGAACGAGCAATTTTGGGTGATTGGTGGTGTCTCTGCTCACCTCTTTGCTGTCATCCAAGGCCTTCTGAAAATTTTAGCTGGAATAGACACAAATTTTACAGTCACGTCTAAGGCAGCTGATGACGAGGAATTTGAAGAGCTATATGCTTTCAAGTGGACAACACTCCTAATCCCTCCAACGACCATTTTGGTCATAAACTTGGTTGGCGTTGTGGCTGGAATATCTGATGCCATAAACAACGGGTATCAATCATGGGGTCCCTTATTCGGAAAGCTCTTTTTCGCCTTTTGGGTGATTGTACATCTCTACCCCTTCCTCAAAGGTCTCATGGGTAGGCAGAACAGAACCCCAACTATTGTTGTCATATGGTCAGTTCTTCTGGCTTCCATCTTCTCCTTGCTTTGGGTTCGAATCGATCCCTTCATTCTAAAGATGAAGGGGCCTGATACCAAGCAATGTGGGATTAACTGCTGATGTAATATTCTTTCTCGTTCCTTCAAAAGCCGCATTCTACATGTGTCGTCCTGCAAACTGGAATTGCACAAAGAAATAGAATAAAGCAACAAGTAAAAATTTTGTTTAGCATTGAGGACTCTATTCAATTTTGTACACTAATAAAACAGTGGTTGTAACCTAGTGGTGTCTGAATGCTATCATGCAGCAAAGTCCTTTTTTTGTATTTCTTTACTAAAATCTATTTTCTTTACTTAAGATTCAAGGTAAAGGTAGGAGGAGAGTGAGGGTATGGGTTGGTATAGTGTATATAAAGCGAAACATGCATGGATTAAAGAAATTCTCAAGGTAAAATGGCTGTGATAGAGGTATGATTAGCATGAGAGCAACATATAAACAAACGGTGATCAATGCCCAATAAATGCTGTCAAAGAAATTGCTTTCACCAATAGTCTCCACAAGAACATGCTCCATTTTCAAAACGATGAAACCTATTAGCATCCCTCACAATTATAACTCTCTCAGTAATCTTAGACACAAATTTAGTAAAATTATGACAGTCTAAACACACCCTAAGGTTCTTGATAATCCTAATCTCTTCTCCTTCCTCGGACATTATAAGCCCAAAAGCAATGGCCAGTTTCTCACTATGAACTTTAACCATTAGCTCCTTCTCTTCTTCCTCGACATCATGTAGTGCTGTAACAGTTTCTGCAAGATATCCAGCATCTTTCATCTTTCCCATTAATTTTTCAAGCATCGTATAGATAGCTTCTGATTGGGGATGGGACTGGTCACTGGATGTAAAGACATGTGGGTGCCCCTTAACCTCAATCAGAGTACAGCCAGGGGTCTTTGTCAGATTCTTTTTCTTGACCAGTTGACGAAGCAAAGCAGCCTGAGAGTAATTGTTGTTTGTCGAGTATATATTTGAGAGTAAAACATGATATCCTACGTTTTCAGGATCCAACTCAAATAATCGCTCAGATGCCAAGCGAGCTAAGTTGGCGTTCTTGTGAATCATACAAGCGCCTAATAGTGCACCCCACTCAGCAGGACCAGGCTCAATAGGCATCTTACTTATAAATTCCAATGCTTTTTCTAATTTTCCAGCTCGGCCAAGGATGTCCACCACGCAGGCATAATGCTCGGAGATGGGCTCAATGCCATGATGATAAACCATGGAATTGAAAATTCTTTCACCTTCTTCCACCAGGCCAGAATGACTGCAAGCATACAAAATCGATAGAAAAGTAACTCCTGTTGGAGGAATACCGGAAATGAGCATTTCATTGTATAACATTAGTGCCTCTTTCCCATGTCCATGAAGGCCATACCCAGAAATCATGGCATTCCAAGTCACGATGTTCTTTTCCCTCATCACATTGAACAAACTCCTAGCCTCATCAATACTTCCACATTTCATGTACATGTCAATCAAAGCAGTTGATATGTAGATGTTGGACTCGAAACTCTCCTTTTTAATCAAATCATGGACCCATTTTCCCAGACCTAAAGCACCAAGTTGAGCGCATGCTGATAGAATACTGGTAATTGTGACAGGGTTTGGACAAACATCAAGCTTCTGCATTTCTTGAAAAAGTGATATTGCCATTTTCGTCTGGCCATTCTGTGCATAACCTGATATCATCGCATTCCATGATGCCAAAGTTTTATCCACTGACTCATCGAATAGCTTCCTAGCAAGCTCTAACTCATTGAGTCGACTATAAACTGTTGTTAATGCAGTTGAGACGGAGGGATTAGAAACAAAACCGGACTTTAAACAAAAACCATGGATCGACCGAGTAAGATTTAAGTGACCAAAAGGATGAAAGACAGGAATTAAACCAACAATGGTACTTGAGCTAACTTTGCACCCTGATAAGAGCAATTCTTGAAATAACTGAAGCGACAGCTCAGCTTCATTATTACAAGAAAAGCCGGATATCATTGCATTATATGCAATCAAATCCGGCTTCCCAATTAAGCCGAACAACAATCGAGCAGTCAAAATATCCCCACATTTTGAATACAAAGAGACCAAACAAGTAAGCACGTGCACGTGGAAATGACAACCAATTTTCATAGCCAATGCTTGAACCATCATTCCAGCTCTCATTTCCTGCATTTCAGCCACAGCAGAAAGCACCACAGCCAATGTAGTCGAATCGAACCCTGCCATCCTCACAATCATATCACGAAAAACCTGAAGCGATTCATCAAAGCAACAATTCTTCACCAGCCCAGAAAGGATCGTATTCCAAAGAACCGTATCCGGCTCCGCTATTCCATCAAACACCTTATATGCATGTCTAATCCTTGAAAAACTCATATACATGTCCGCTAAAGCCGAGCCCACAAACACATCCGAGCCAAACCCAGAAACTACCGCATGGCCATGAAGCAACCTCCCAACTTTCTCAGACGAAGATGCTGGAAACCCCGAAAAAGCTGCAATAATAAATGAATAACTAAAATTATCAGGCTTGAACTCTGTTTTCCGGAGCAGACTTCTATAAATACATAGGGAATCAAAAGGGCTGCTCCTGAGGCCTTTAATGAGAACATTGTAGAGGAAGAGATCAGGGGAATCAATGTTAGCAAAGAGGATCTTGGCTGGAGCAGTGGCTTTGAGGTCCAGCAGCTTTTGAACGAGCTTTGTGATGGTTATTTGGTCGTTGATGAGATTGTTGTGAATGATTTGGGCGTGGGTTTGATCGAGGTGGGAGAGTGTTATGGCCTGCTTAATTAAGCTCAGGAAGAAGTTTCTGTCTCTTGGAGGAGCTATGGCTCTGCAAACCATTGAAGCTGCGAAGAATCACAGGCTTGTTGATGAAATTGGTGAAGTTTTAAAGAAGATTCCCATGCGAATAGTTTTCGCGCGAGTTTCGTTCTAGTTTTTTTATAGAGTAAATAGCATTAAACCCCCCAACCTATATAGGGTCTGTTGCACTTTACCCCCTATCTTTTGTAAATATGCGATTAACCCCCCAACGTATGAAAAATGTGCACTTTGTCCCATTTAACAGATTTCGTTAGAATATTCCGTGAATATTCTATTTTTTTACTGTTGACCCCTCTATGATTAAACGGAATATTCTAACGGAATTCGTTAAATGGGGCAAAGTGCACATTTTTCATACGTTGGGGGGTTAATCGCACATTTGCAAAAGATAAGAAGTAAAGTGCAACAAACCCTATAAGTTGGGGGATTTAATGCTATTTACTCTTTTTTATAAGTGATTTTAACAATAAGCATTAATTCTTACAACGATCGTTCTTTATTTCTTTGCTTTGTTTAGTACTTTACCAAACAACATAATCTAGAATTTGTTCAAACATTATCTCAAAAAAGGGAAAAAAAGAATTCGTCCAAACACAATGGATTTTTTGCTTAAATAATCTCTATTTGTTGATCTTATTCTATCTTTAATACAGTGATAGTTAATTTTTAAATTAATTAATATGTGAAATTAATATTTCAAGCTAGACACCATTCTTCTAATAAGCACAAGTTAGCTGAAATGCACCCGTAAAACGACATAGGAAATGAAATATAGAATAAATAGACAATGTAGGTGCTAAAAGTTGCAATGCGATGTACGCATTAAACTGGACTAAACTGGTTTTTGCAACTGATTATTAAAAACACTTATATAAGATGTTTGAAAACTCTACTTCTACTGTAAATTCTCTAAAATTAACTAGCAATAATTTATAATCTCATAAACAAGTATAGAGCTACTTATGAGATGCTTTTGAGGTATTGTAATCTATTTTTAATAAAAAAATAAGTGTTATAATTCTAAACACTAGTACTTTTTGTTGGCTTGCAGTGAATTATTTGATGATTTCCAAATACATAGTATTTTTTTATTATAATCCAATTTTTCCAACTTTTAGCAAATATAAGTAATTATATTTTTACATAATTTGTGACAAACATCACCTACATATATTAAACGTCAAATGTTACAAATTAAGCCATTTCCTGAAGCTCAAAACAAGACCCCATTATTATTTAGTGTTGGTCGAATTAATTGAACCAAACCTAATAAAGGTTAGGAGACTTCCATCTCTCATGCCAATGTATAACTTATACACAAGGCAACTTTATAAATACCCAGGGGCCCATAATTTGGTGTGTAACTTTAGAACTACGGATAATCACAATTCTCCGATTTATCCTATTACCTAAAATCAAGCAGACCCCGGTATGCAACTTTGAAACTACAAATACTCACAATTCTTTTACTTATCCTACTTATTGCAGATCGAGTAGACCCTAACTTGAGCATTGCGGAATCTTTGGTTGACCTATCCCAACAACTACTGATGTCTTTACTTTCCAGTCGTAGTCGAACGATCAACAAATCTCCTCAATCCAGGCCTTTTTCAAAGTATTACTCCCGAACTCATATCAAAATTAACCTAAACAATAGTTATCAATTGAGTCTTGGGATTTCTCACTAAAATTTGTCACCACTGTAAAAAAGGTTACAAGAGTAGAAGTTGAGCGAACAAAACAAATATTCCCATCACCAAAATGGAAACGCCTCAAGTAAAGGGAAAAAAAAGTAATAGCGCGTGAAACGAGTAGAGTTTCACTGTATTTCACACTTCCTTTCACTTTTCCTTTTCAATGGTTTTTTTACAAATTAAATACAATCAGAGGCATCAAGAGAGAGCTCCAGCCACTACACTAAACAAGAGAATGAAAAAATAACTTACAAATTCTAACTAAAATTCTATTAATTGTTGAAAGAAACATCAATTCACTCACAGAGAAAAGGTTGTTGGGTCAGAGTCATTGCCAAAGGGGCAGCAGATTGTTAGCATCTGGTATGCAAAAAGCTCTAATCATTTTAATATCCATACACTGGCGATGGTTCCTCATTTCCGCAAGCTTGTTTCATCTGTAATAGATGGGTCCTAAGGCTGTATTCTTCCACCTGCTCAAGTACATTCCAAAGCTCATAATCTATTTCGTACAAGATTATCATTGCATAGAAGCATACAAAAAAACACTGTATCACAAGAACCAATCCAGCCCATAAACTGAGTGACGGAATCATAGAGAAGACGGTATATGACTCCCAGAATAGACTTGGGTTCTATTAGAAATACAGATTAAGAAGGTGCTCCGCTTAGCTTATAAGACATTTAGGAGCTTGTGAGTACTGCAAAAGAATTGTGGCTACTTTTTCTTCCCATTTTTTCCCTTTCTTTTTGGGTTTTATTTTAGGAGCTTATAATATCCTAAAAAATGTTATGCTTCGCCCACAAATCTCAAGAAACTACAAGAATAAAGAGAAACTGTAAAAGAAGACGACATTTTGCAAGAGTAGCTAAGTCAATATGTCTTGCAAACAAGTTGTGTCACATCAAAGAGACAAATGCTATAAGCTGTCTCTACCCTTTGAATGCGACAAACTAACAAAGAACAGAATTCTGCTAAAGTTAACTATCACATTATATTCGGAATTCTGCTAATTCATCATAAAAACTACCAAGTCTCATAAACTATAGATGTCAGACAGCTGGATGGGGAAAGACAAAAGGGAAAAGGAATAATGTGACCCTGCAATAAACTTGCTTTTTCTCACCTGCAATGCAGCTGTAGAGCCCAGAACTGATTCACATTCTTCAAGCATGGCTCTTTCCCGTGCTGTTATATCAGCAAGTTCAGATACCAGGCAGTTCATCCCCTCCACCTGTATCACGCAAAAGAATCTTGAAGTCATCTGATCTTTTGAAAGATAACTGACAAATGGGCGATTAATAAATGGGCAAATAGTTGTAAGCTAATCAAGTAAATGGTACAAAATCTGGTTTTTCCCAGAAAGTGGAAGACAGCAAAATAATGCACAATCTACTAGCTACCAACAGCATTTTAAAAGGCATTCACGGGGTTGTTTATAAAATGACTTGAGGCAATGGCGGAAGCATTTCTTCTACACGGTGCAACAGTCTTTTGGGTGGGGACAGTCTGAAGTTAAGTATGAAACAAATGCTCAAAGCTGCTTTTTGTCAACAGGGCATGAGTAGCAGCAATGAATTGGGGCACATGCACAATATCATTATTCAGAATCTGGCACTACATAAATTGTGCCAATGCTGTCTGAGCTACAAAAGTGTATTGAATTAGATATCTAAAAATTTCCCATAGTAAACATTGGCATACTATGATTAGTAAAGGAAACGTTCCTTGACCACAAGCTACCTTAGGTCTTTTGAGATCCGTAACAAATTGAAATTCAAGACCGTTCTGCAGTGGTCCTTGTCCTCTGCTGACCAACTTTTAAAATGGAAGTTAACAGGACACTTGGATATGAAAAGTGGGTTATGGGATTTAAATCCACTTGGTTCAGCAGAAGGGCTATTTGTCAAAGGAATAGGCAGTGCAGCACCATGCTTGTGTTACATAGACGAAAATATTCATGCTAGAGGAAAATACTCCAGTTTTAAGATGAAAGTTCACATCATAACTCAGATGTGAAGCCACCAATTCCACATTGTTTACAGGTAAACTCAGTATTACTTAAGTGAGGCATGCTATCAGTTGTGAAGAACCTGGTTCCTTTAAATTCCACCTCATCACAGTCCTTAGACGATGGGTTGCTTCAGTATATCAGTTTAGCGCTGGTCAGTTCAAAACTGCACGATTCCTGATAAGGTCCCCATGCAATCCATCCAGAAAGCTATACGACTGTATAGTGGTACAATGTGGGGAGTCACCCCAATCGTTCGGTAAAATGTCTAATTATACTGATCACCGTAATGGAATGGTGGAATGAACTAAAGCAGCACGTCGATTGCCAGACATTGCAACAGTATTCTCCTGCTCATGTTGACTATGGGTAGACTACGATAAATATAAAAGCAGAAGTTATCTCACCCTTGAAAGTATGGAACATAAGGAGGATCCCATTGCCTGCATCACATCAACAGCAGATGATATAGCTGCCTTAACAGTTTCAACATCTCCCTGGAAAATATGGATTTACTTGAGTTATTTCTCTTTCATAATTTTGAGCATCAAGAATTAGTTAAAGTGGCATACCCTGGCTCCTCCTGTGAGTGGAA
The DNA here is from genome assembly GCA_014898755.1 of Handroanthus guayacan. Taxonomy (NCBI): domain Eukaryota; kingdom Viridiplantae; phylum Streptophyta; class Magnoliopsida; order Lamiales; family Bignoniaceae; genus Handroanthus; species Handroanthus guayacan. The sequence continues at coordinate 1,024,136 of JACFYI010003637.1, read as the reverse complement.
TCCGGATTGTGCTAGCCTGCAGATCTTGAATGGCTGAGGTCAATGAGTTAACATGATCCCTTTCAATTGAAGCCCACTCATCAAGACAGGTTAGCTGAGCATGTTGAATTTGAATTAGAAAATGTATGATATTTTAGTAAAGAACAAATATAGCATTTCATGAAAAAACAATACATATGTACGACATGATTAGTATGAATTACGAACAGACATATATCAGTGAACCTTACTAATGGGAATATGGTGCTGATATGCAGACCTTTGGACACATAATCGTGTCAGAACATCATTGAGATGAGGAGGGGTCCATTGTCTAGACTTGTTTAAGTACAGCAGAAAAAAGGGAATACACACAAAAAAAGAATATGCCGACTAAGTTAGCCCAAAAAGTATACAATTGAATGTTTCAGAAAAAGCTTCTTGTTAGAGATAGGTAGAGAAAATGACCTAAGGGTGCAATAGAAATTTAACTGCACATCTAAAGATAATCTATGTCACGATGTGAGTTAAATTTCCGACAAATCGCCAACCAACATTACCACATGGCAATTGCTGCATGCAGGACATGCAGTTAGAATCACAAATCTCCTCTGATAATTTCTCTTCAACACGAACAATCTTTGTAATATAATTTATTATCAGCTTACTTAAATGGCTTTCCTAGGGAAATAATGAGTTTAAATGCTAACCCTCCATTATCATATTCATTCTAAGTTTCATAATGTTCCCAAGCATCATGCTAAATCTAGGCAAGATGTAGTTGAACCTAAACCATATACTAGGGAGGGAGGGAAAAAAGAAAAAAGAAAAAAAAAAAAAAAGCACGCGCACCCACACAGAGGCATCTTTGAAATTTAAGAGACTGTAAAAAGGATGGTTCTTTGTGAGCATAATGGTGGTAAGAAATAGAGAGGCCTTACTTGATTGTCCAAAACTGAGTGGAGCTTCAACTTGAGCCTCAACTGCTGCAGGTCAATCCTTTTCTCCATTATCAACTGCCAGAGATCAGCAATTGTCCTCCAAACATTGTACAACAATTTCTGCACCATCAATATAGACTTAGAGGCTTAAAAATATTATGATGACGAAGTAAAAACCCAAAAAAATGAAGGAAAAAACCACCATCATCATTAAAATTTATTCTGCTTATACAACTTTGTGCATCCTTAAGAGAAGCATATGTTCTTGGGTTAAAAACTAGATAATAAGGAGCCTCTACCAGACACACAGAATGAAAAATTCTACCAACAGAACGCCAAAAAGTCGATTTTCTGCAGTAATTTGTGCATCTAAAAAATATCACAACTTACTGTACACAACAGTCAATGAAAGATAATAACTGGAAAATATAAAGACTGCTAAAGCTAGACATGCTCTAACCTCTGCTTTTACTTTCTGAGATTGCAATGCAGCATCTGCTCGGGCATTTGCATAGCGCCATTGCAAGTGTCTGTTGTATAAGAGCCGCAATTGATGGACATCTTCAATGTGATTTGCAGCCTTCTTTCCTTTCTTAATATCCGCAATAAAACTAAGAACAGAAGTTGAACTCTGAGGTTGTCTGGAGGGGCTGGAAGGTCTTACCCGAGCAGGACTAGGTCCTCTAGAGGGAGGGTTGACAACCTTTGCTCGAGATGGGCTCACACCTCTAGAAACAATCGGTGACGGAGGGCGAGATCTAGCAGTTGGCGAAGATAGAGCTCTAGCTGCAGCATTTAACAATTGTGTCCTATCTGATGAACTTGAAGAGCCAGGTCTTTGCATCTTCAGTGAACTATCATCGACGGAACATCTATTCGAAGTTTTTCCACTCTCATCACGAGACATTTGCATTAGCAAATCACTGCTAGATTTGAGCACAGGTTTACTTGTCCCATCCAGAGATAATCTCCTGAGGGATGGCATACCTGTTCTTGAACCAGATAAAGATGAAGTTTTGCTTCTCCTATCAGCCAGATCAATACTTCTATTAAGATCAGTGGTAATTTTCCCACTTGTTCTGCTTGGCCATCGATGTTGATCCACTAGACGAGAATGTAAACTGTCAACAGGTTTAGAATTCTCTGATTGCTCAGCAGAATTCTTTCCTTTAAGAGGACTCCTCTTCCTCTCAGGTGTGAGCTTCCTTGAAGCAGGAAATTCAGCCTGTCTATGAGCAACATTCAACGATGGCCTCAAAGTGCGATCAGAAGGAACGTGAGAAACTGGTTTTTCTCTCTTGGTAACAGGAACAGAAATCGTATCGGACTGAAAAGAGACATTGAGACTCCGCATTGTAGAAGGCCATAAGGACTCTGGTAACCTATTGCCTACTAGCTTTCGTGATGCCAACAGCGTTTCTGCAGTTGTATCCTGAATCGGTGTCGATGGAGATGTCGGTGATGATGGTCTTGAGGGGCGCTTTCTTTCAGCTGACGTTGCCCTCTTCGGGGCCAATAGAGTTGAGGTTGATGATATCCTCCCAGCATTTGGTGAAGGGCAGCGTTTTGGACCAGTGGCTGCTGAAGGTGTAGGTGATCTATATCTAGAACTAACTTCTCTTGTTCGGGGCTGACGAGTGGTTCCATTCTTGTTCTCGGCAGGTACCAGTGGTTGTCTTGTTGTCTGTGCTGTAGATTGCTTCTGTAATAATCGATTTGATTCACATACCTCCATCCAAACCGTGCAAATTAGACCACATTGAGGCCCCCTTTCATATACTATTAACAAACTTACACATACTTCTGAAACAGGCTTTCACTAAACCCAATTATCTATTCACACCAATATCTAAAAGGAGATCCTTTCCCGTCTTGAAAATCTGAAAAACAATATCGCTACCAAAAGTGAGATACTGCAGATAGGAAAATAAAGAAAAGAAAAGAAAAGAATAAGGCATGATGAAAAAGGAAAAGATGCTCAAAAGAATACATCTTTACAGGCACCCAGATCTCAAAGAGACTGAATCTGTAATTTCAGACAACAAATGCAAATGGGTCTTCCACAATCATCATCATCATCATCCAACTCAGCCCAAATTCGGGCAGATCAGACATCTAGGCAGTAGTAAGAAGACACTAGCAAATGAACAAGGACAAAACAAATCTGCAGTCCACTATAACAAGCAGAAGAGGGAGTGGATTTAGGAATTCCCTCAGAAATGGGGAAAAGTAGGAGATGAGCTGGGGCAGGGAAGTAGTATAACTAATGCGGAGTGTAGGATAAGAATGCCCTCTCTTGCTTTTACTTTTTCATTTATATATTTTATTTCCTTTTCTTCGTTCCTCTTTTGTTTCTGGTCCCCAACCTTTTGTCCCACTCACGAGAATGCCATGGCTGGCTGGGTTGGAGCTGCATATGCAACACAAATAATACATACACACAGATATGCACATTCAGTAAGTAAAACTCACATTCAGAGCCCATCTGGCCTGTTCCTTCTTCCCGCACCCAACTCCTTTTCATGAAAGGGAATTCTCCGAAAATGATATCTTCACCAGTCTCTCTCTCTCTCTCTCTCTCTCTCTCTCTCTCTCACACACACACACAAAAATTATGACACAAATGCACAAAATATCAACAAGCACGTACACACAACAAACTTCTCTTACTCTGTTTATAATTGGACAGGAATGAAGAAAGTACGTTTGAGCGAAAAATGGAACATATTACATATGCATCTTTAGATCAAGCAGAAAAGTCACAGAAACCCGGAATCAACTGTGATTCACTAAATGAATCCCTTTTTTGGTCTGACAATCCTTAATCTGTTCCGGACATTGAATTCTAATGAGAAAAAACAAGAGAAAAGGTAAAGTATTTAATATTAAAACACAATATCATTAAACAAAGTTCTCAGTGTTAGCATTAACTAATTTAGAAGTAAAATAACTCCAAAAAACAATGATTAATTTTTTTCCTTTTTTCCATAAAAGGGCAAATAATTCACAAGAATTATAGCGATATGGGAACAAAGACATGGAGACGGGAGACCACGTGGAGCAAGAGATCCATTGTCCATCCCCATGAATGCACAGTACACTAAACACACTTAACAAGGACAATAAAATAATTATTTCAAACGCTATTTGTCATCAATTTACATTGATTGAGCATCGCTACCCGCACAAATTACGCAAAAATAAAACTAAAACTACCAATTCTCGTTTTGATCTTTTTTATTCTCTTTTTTACGGATGTAGGAACAGAAATCGATGCGAATCGTATTTTTTATGGACCATCGAAAATCAAAACATCGAGGGTTTTTCTCACATGAATAAATGCATGAAATAATGGTCAGGTGTTGTTCCTAAATTTTCCAACATCTCTGGATTTCTTGAATAATCTTTTCCATAAAAGAAGCTTCAGAAAGAGATAAATAAGTATTCAAATTTTTTCGATCACCGAAACAATTTTTCGTTTAGTTTTGCTCAAAATAATGGATCATAAAAAAATTGATTGAAGATTGGATAACGCGAAAACATTAATATTGTTCAGATAAACTTTCCTAAAATTTAATAATTCTCATCCAAATGCAATAAAAAACAAAGATCTAAAACACAAAATATAAACACAATACCTCATAATTTTCCGGCAAAGAATAACTACTGTTGTTGTGCATACATGGAAGAGGGCTTTTGTTCTTCAATTTTTCATTTTTTAATTTTTTTATAAAGTGATCAACGAATAAAAGGTAGAACAATTAAATAAAATACTGTACGAAATAAAACAAAAATGGAAGGGGTAAAATAGTGGAAGTATCAGTTAGGGCCTAGGGGCGGCGGCGGCTGTTTTCGCGCCACGTAATTATTAATAAGTGACTGCGACTTTATTGATTATTTCGTATTTTTCATTAATTATTTATTTGTCATCTTCTAAATACATTTGATCATGGACAAATTTCAAAAAATTTCTTATCTCTATGATTTTACATTAAACTTAGAAAATAATGGCATCTTAATAATGAATATATCAACATTTCAAGATTTTTATTATTTTATGTGCAATACTAAAAAAAGGTAAAAAAAAACCCTTTTTTGGAGGGATAAGAGAGAGAGAGAGAGAGAGAGATGTATGTAAGAGTAGATTATTTGTTTTGATTTTAACATAATCTCAATGTTTAATCCATCTGCCTCATTATTTTTTAATTCGTAATTTTGCACGCAATGTTGATGTATGTCTAAAATATTATTTGAAATTGTTAATATAGAGATGATTGTAGTTAAAAATAATAAAGAGTAGTTGCAATTGAAGGGATAAAATTGATATTATGAAATTTGATATATATCCAAACTATGTTTTAAGTACAAGATGACCTTTCTTTTTATAATAGTATAGAACGACACAAATTTGACTTTACCTACAGAAGTTTTGATTGTATTATCTTATGGTGGAGGGATTTTCGTCCAACTGGTATTTTGATAGAATTGCGCTATTAGTTATACCATTTGATAATAATTATTGTCCTAATCAGTTAATCAGATATTTTAAAACGATGAAAAAATCGTCCAATAAAAATTGTTTTTTGAGAGAGACTATTAATACATCGAATTCTTAATATCAATACATTAAATTAATAACATTCAAAATCAATAGCTAAAAAGGAAATCTCTAATCAAGTGCAGTAGGATAAAATGCTACACATGCGTTTGGGGAGAATCGAATTCATGACTTTATGGTCATGAGACCGTCCAATAAAAATCATTATGCTGGTCATTTCTTGCACCTTCTCTTCTTTCTTTAAAAAAAAAAAAAAAAGAAAAAAAAAACTTTATATATATATATATATAAAGGTGACAACGTTTATCTAAAATTTGTAAAATTTTCAATTAATCTTATTAATTTTTCGGTAGTAACTCTCACATATAGTCTAGAGCAATCTATTCTTACATAAAATTATGTGATCAATTCAATCCTATAAGCTATTATGTCCCTCAAATTTGACTTAATATAAATTAATCTGAATTTAATTCTTACTAGGGATCTTGTTTGATCAAATTTTGAATTAAGTTGATTTAGCCATTTTGGATATTTTGAAATTTCTTTATCAAGATAAATTTTTCGACCAATAAGCTCATTGTTATTATTGTTGTTACACAAACATTAGACTTACAACATCATGCAACTTGCATAAATAGCTATGTCAACTATATATATTAATTATTAACAACTTTGAACTATTATTTTAATCTAATTAAACGGTATATTTTCATATTTTTCGTAATTAATAAGAACACTAAAAGATCAAAAGAGTTGTCCGAATTGACTTGTAAGGTGAAATTTCTCATAGGCGACTGAGTTCAAATCTTTGATGGCATGAATGCGCCCAGATATGATTTGTCTAGTCCATATAGTTTGCGGGCTATTTTATGAACTCGTAATTTATCTAGAGCACACGGTCAAGTAATGGTTACGAATTTCTCGTCTAAAAAAAGAAAGGACGACTAAGAAAGAACACCAAAAGTTATGTATTGTTTATTTCGTGTAACATACTAACTTCCAAAATTAATAATTATTAATAGTAAGTGTTGAACATTTTAGCATACTTTTTTGTAATTAATGATACTCAATATTTGTTTATTTATTTAAGCAAACTTCATTGTCATAATAAACCGCTAACATTTCAATTTCAACTTTGGAGAAGGGATATGGTACACCTATGCAAGGAACTTATTTGATTATTAAAATGCCCAAATTAATATAATTAAAAGAAATTACAAAACCTACTTTTGAAAGAAAAAAGAAAAAAAGAAAAAAAAAAGAAAGAAAGAAGAAAAGAAAAAAGAAAAACAAATCATGATTTTAATATCCTAACATGTTTCATGCTTATTTTTATATTGACGACAACTTAGTTCGTAAATAATAAAAAATAAAAATTGGTTACGCAATTTTATTATATATTTAGGTTCTTTTAATTTATACTATTCTTATTTTATATTGTTTTCCTCAATTTCAAGTTAGATACATAATTCAAATTAAGTTGGACATATTTTTTAAATACTAATTTGACTATTGTAGTTCTCGACTTCTCAATTAAAATCGACCCACAAATTATTTTGTATTTTAACATTTTTTTGGTTAAATTCAATCTATAAATTATTATATTACCTTCAATTTTTGTTCTCAAGTAAATTCGAATTTCAAATTAAATTATAATTCGATCCAAATTCTTGATCACTCTATACAAGCAAGAAGTAAATAAATAAATAAAAATAATAATAAATTAATAAATAAATAATGATTCCTCTTGGTGATGTTACTATCCAATATCTTTTTATTTTTTAAAAAAGAAAAAAAAATCTTTGAAAATCCAAAAAAGGGCAAAAAAACTTAAGCAATTGTCGGCACAGAAATTCGTTTTGTCAATTCTCTCCATTTTTCTTGTATTTTTCTTTTATTCTTTTCCTTTCTTTCTTTCTTTTTTTTTTTTTGAGAATTTTCTTTTATTCTTTTTCTCTTTCTTTCGGATGGCCTTTGAGGGAATTTTGAAAATGATTCTTGAGAGCAATTATTTTGTTCAGTACTTATCAATACAACGCGAAGAAGAAGACTATAAACAAAAGATATAATTCTCTGGCAAAAAAAAAAAAAAAAGAAAGAAAAAGAAAGAAAGAAAGAACCAAAAACAAACAAAGGTATAACTCGTTATGCTAAAATGTGACTTAGAATTTTAAATATATTTCTTTTTATTATACTTAGAAAATACTATCTCAATTAATTCTATAATATAAAGCAATTAATTTTAATTAATTGATGAGTTTGTTCATTTTATAATAAATATTTTAAATTTATTATGCCTACCTCACACATCATGTATTACTCTTGCTTTTGATTTTCTAAAATTATTATATCGCTATCCTAGCACTACTTCTGCCTTCTTACAAGAGAGGAGTAAATTCGATTTACACCAGTAATGTGTCGGCCTTTTGTCTTCCTCATAATAGTATTGGTCTATCGAATCGTAATTTAGAGAATTTGTCTTGCGATTAGTTATGTAATAATTAAATATAACTAATTATTTTTGACCGGGGGTGCTAAAAGTTAAAACCAATAATCATTTAACTTGTATAGCCTTTTGGTACTTTTAACTTTCATATTATCAAACACGAGAAGACTATATTGCCCTTCTTTGAGATTAGAGAATTGAAAACATGTTGACTATCAATTTGTAATTTTATTGTTTGGGACTAAAGAATTGTCACGCACGCGCAATGTTTGTTTGGTTGACAACCTTGCCCGAACAATACTTGCATATGTGAGCAGAAAACTTGATTTTTTTTGTAAGAAATTGATAATCTTAACATAATTTATAAACTATAGTTTTTATTCCGATTCTTTGAAATGCTTTTTTACAAGAAAATATTTCTACAATATAAATTAATGAAATAGTACCTTTGATATGACTAATTTTTTTATGTATGACAATAAATCGAGTCGTTGTCAATGTGAGTTTTGGTCCAAAGGGTAGTTGGGGGTAGAGTTACAAATGCGCAATAACTATAAAGATCAAATCATACGGAAAAAAAAAACAAAAAAAAAAGAGAATAACTAAAAATGAAAAGAGCACACGTAACAGAGAGGATTTAAAGTCAATTTACCGAAAATGGCACATTTGTAATAGTAAAGCTAGAGAACAATTATTGTACTATAGCAATATCTTTTTTTTATTTAAATGTTTTTTTTTTTTAGAAATTACAGTGATGAGAAAAATAAAGGTATGGGCATTCGGGTCGGATTTGAATCCAGATTATCAATTTGATAAACTATCACCTTTACTATTTGGACAAGTGATTGATCCTTCTAGTATATTTGTTCCGAGTTAGGGAAATTTCCACCATACATGTTAGTTAAAAACCTGAAATATGACGGGTATTTTCTGGAATTTGCTCTGTCACACATGAACTAAGAAAGCGTCTGGCTATCCTTGTTTGAAAGAGCTTATAAGTTCTTCTTATATCTTATGATATGTTTTTAGATCTTATAAGATATTATATCTTACTCTAAAAATAATTTACTAAAGTATTTATACAAAATTAAATATTAGAGATTATAAGATGTTAATAATACCAACTTTTTAGTTAGATGCTTAAAATTAAATGAGTATGTTAACTTGTTAAAATCTTAAAAATAAATTAAAAGCTTTTTATTTTTTCTAAAAGAACTTATGAAATCCTAACATATCATTTTAGAAGCTTATAAACCCTTTATCTTAAAAATTATCAAACAATTTGTAACATTTTATAAGCTCACCCAAACACTTTCTAAGAAGTGAGGATGTGATTACCATGCAATTTTTGGTTAAAAGTATTCAAATGCAAATATCGAACGGCCCTTTTGAACAATTGTTTATCGCTAATTTTACGTCGTATATGATTAGGATTTTATGTATTTCTCGAGTTCATTGGGCCCCCAGTCCTGCGTGAAATAAATTTTCTAGAGTAATAAAAAAAACTAATTATAAAATTAAAGTTACTAGAATTAAATAATTGGGGTCATGAGGTTATGGAAACTGAAATAACTATAAAAAATGTTAAGCCCATAATGTCAAGTTCAGTCAATATTGTTTTGGTCAAAATACAATCTTATAAAGTTATTTGAATTCCCTTTGATGGTGGGTTTGTCCAGAGATAAACCAGCAAGAAATAATTTCTTTATGAACATACAGATCAATGTTTATTGTTTCCTTCTGATACATATAAAATTCCAAAAATTTGATGTTCGAATTTAAGGCGGGCCATGTCTTGTTTTCAGGTTCAATCCAAAGAACTTGTGGCAAACATAATGTCTTATATTGGCCATTTTGCATTCTAGTTAGAATTTATGGAATTTAGAAATTTTATTCAATTAATAATGTCACATGGGGAAGACAAGACACAACTTCAAAATTAAGCGATCTCAATTGCTTATTGATGATATTAAGTTTTGTGTTATATTAAAAGAGTCAAGAATTTTGAAATTATTTTATGGGATTTTTTATCTCTCAACATTGCACACGTCTTTTCATAAGAACAAAACTCCTTATTATGAGTGTTTGGGGAATAATATTTCATATTAGATGTATGGATTTGGTTATTATTAAATGTTGTTGTGTATCGGAAAGATAGTCGTATATTCTATCCAAACCCCCAGCTTCCTGCTAGAGGTTACAATTAATTGAAGTCCCGTCCCATATTGGAGAAATTGAAAATGTTCAGACATTTTTTTTTTAAATTTAGTATTTATATGATCTTATATGTCTAAAGTGAAAAATATGATACCGATATAAATATATATATATATATATATATAATATTACCCTTCACATAGCAACCCCATTTCACACACATTACTCTATTTGGGGTTTGACTGAAAATTTCTCTAGTTTTATAATCGCCATTTTTTTTCCATATCAAAACTATCATATTCATATATAAATATATATATATATATATATATATTCAATTCCATATTTCTCAATTTTCCTTAATTTCAAATAAAGAAATGAAATGTACTCAAATAACTTGCAATATTCAAATAATATTCTGTCTATGCAAAAACCGCATAACACAATACTAGTTAACTTATATTAAATTATAAATAAATCTCCTTTTATAACAATAATAGTGAATAGCACTATTATTAATAATAAAATCAAATATTTAAATATATATATATATATATTTTTATAAAAAAACAAAAAGAAACGGCTAACTCACACGGTTTCAAACAACTAAACTATCCATCTAGTGTTCATGAATTGTCTTATCATTTACTTACTTTAGCCACATTTATGGACAAAAATTTGGCAAAAGGAATTTACCAAATTGCACCCCCAAGTTAAGTTATGATAAAGAAGTTGCATGTCATGTTGTGGACCATATTGTCCCTACCACCAATGCCTTTTGGCATGCTTTTGTCTAATTAAATCTTCTTCCAAATGCATTGCTTTTGCTTCTATTTTATCAATGGCATTGCACATGGATTTCATCATTTTTTTGTAACCACCTCAGATTAAGAACATTATAATAAGTCACACTTTCTGAAGATGGAATTAGATTTAATCATGGCCACATTCTTTTAAGGACTTTTTGCACTTCACCCCTCAAAAAAATTCAGTTTTTGCACTTTGCCCCCTGAAATATTCAATATACAATCGTGCCCCTAAAAAACGGGGTTATGTGCAACACTATTCACTATTTTTGAGGGGCACGATTGTATATTGAATATTTAAGGGGAAAGTACAAAAACTGAATTTTTTTGAGGGGTGAAGTGCAAAAAGTCATTCTTTTAATGAAGATACTAATACATAATTATAATTGAATACGCTATGGATATTATTATTTTAAGATCATCGAAGCATACGTATTTTTTTTTGTTTGTAGTGAAAAATTGAAATTTTGATTATGCAACTTAATTTAAATAGGTGTGAAATGGTTGTCTAAGTTTTGTAATGTAATAGCACTAAATATATCTAAATATTATGCTGACAATGTGAAATTTTAATTTTTATGAAACGATAATCTCGAGTTTTAGAAGTTGCTATCATATATTTATGTTATATAGGTTTTGTCCAAAAGCATGAAAACTTTGGCCTAGAATTTAATTAGATGAAATTCAAAAAATTATGTAACAATAGTAATTATACTTATTTCGTAATTAGTTATGATTTTTAATTTTTTTGCAACGTACTATAGTTATTATGTAAATTGATTTGGCATATTAATTCATGATCAAAAGTCACATGAAAGACATCCAACTTCTTATTTTCTTTACACTTACTTTTCATAACAATTTTTGAATTAACTCGGGAGTTAACACACCAGATTAGTATGACTTACTTCAAAATTGCAAAAGTTGAACCCCATACCATTTGCTAAGCACAAGTTTACACACTATACAAATCCTTTTAAGTTTTTTCATATTGGCATTGTAATGAACACAATTATGCAAATATTTCTTCTAATTTTCTTACTAATTTCTTTAATAATATGTTTATTTTATAAACCAATGGATAAATATATAATCTTGAATGAATGCCAATAATGACTGGAGGACCAAAAGCCCAAAATTTGGGCACTCATGTGCCACAACATAAAGACAAATATCTAATAATATATGGGAAGCTTTTGCATGTTCTCTCCTAAGTTTTGTTTGGTTATCTTTTTCCATCAAGAAAAGGCCATTTTTGCTATACCAACTTGTCACTTTTGATGGTTGAGACCAAAAAAAACTATTAGGCAATGACAATTTCATGTGGGGTTTTGATTCTTTGGCAGCAAAATCATTTGTAATTATGTTTTTCCCTTTGTCTTTAATGTATCAATAATTATCCATGCTTTTTAAGCACATAAACATACTTAAATGATACCTTTTGCCGAAAGAATAACTTATTTTGTGTATTATAAGAACACAATTAAACAAAAATGAACAATGCTGACAACATACACTTTTTTATTTAAAAAATTTGCACAACATAATTGTAACTCGAGTACTTTATCCTACCCTTGAATTTCCTTCATGATTGAAATTTTTGTTGCCTTCAAGGTAAGAATTATTTGAAGACATTGTAATCTACTAATCATCATTCTTTTTATTTCTATTTTTCAAAAAGTAACGAGAATACGAACCCAAAATACACAAGATTCTATATTTAAAGATTCAAAATACACTTTGGTCTAGTGGTAAGGAGTTGAATCAACTTATGAGCTTGAAGGTCGTTGCTCTAATCGAGCCCAACTTGGATTTAATAGGAAGTCTATTTGTGATGATTCAATCAATGTGTTAGATTTCAAAAACTCTACACGTCCTTAAGTTTTTCAATAGCTTAAGTGTTTATGCAATTTTCAAACCACATAAAATATTTCTGTAAATAAGTCAAAATCTCAAGGGGCATTGAAGCAATTATCCCTATATCAAATTTACAAGAATATGGAAAACCAGCAAATAGAGAACTCCTCAAGACAGAAGAATCCCATCAGGACAGCTTACCTGAAACTGAATAGTCTAGTAATAACATTCCCACACATGAATATCATCTCTCATGTAATCAAAGCAATCCAGCTGAGTACAAGAAACATAAAAAAGTGAAAGACAATTTATGTAAGAAATTCAGCTCCTTCCTCAAACATTTCACAGCTCTCGTTTCACCAGTTAGAACCACCATCTCCCTCGCGAGACTGGTAAAAATCGTTTGGCCTCACAATATTCACCTCTTCAAATTCATTATCATCTGCAAAGTGAAAGTAAAACAGTCCATTAGTGCTGCCATTTGAATATGAGCAAGAAAAGGGAACGCGTCATTGGCATTCTTTTCACTCTAAATAACATCATGGCAATATAATGTATAGGTCCTATATCGGTTTGATCAGGTGGCGCACCCCCAGAGAGCACCCTGTCTCTCAAGCGGGACTCACCTGTACCCAAGCTGAGTACTCGTACCTCAACTAATACTCAGACACTATCAATAAATCAAAACCTTTCAAGTACAAACATAACATCATCAACTTACAAAATTCCAATAACAAAATGTAACAGATCAGATCCTTGTTCATGCTATGGTAAGAACGGTAGACTAAAAAGCATAAAAGACTCAAATGAAAACTAAAATTGGGATGATGAGATTGTCATTCCTGTTCCTTCACCTCAAGGTTCTTGTAATTAAATCTTAGACACTCGTATGAAATAAAATGTTGCATATGCAAACTATTTTCCTTGCCTTGAGGAATGATATTGGAACTCCAAAGCAGCAAAAGCAGATGTACAAAAGCATAGGTAGTCTCAGCATGTGGAGTAACATGTAACGATAAAAAATTTTCATTGAGTAATTGCAAAAGAGAAGCCAAATGGACACGTAAAATATACCTCAAACACACGTAATACATGTTTAACAAGCAATTTGCAATATAATGCCTTCAGAAAACCGAAAAAATTGCCATCTTTCAGTAATCATTTTAGACCACCCTACGGACTCTTTATGCTGAATGAGAAGGTTATTGTCTCGTTCCATTTTCACTTAAAACACGTTCATTTCAAACCTGATCCATTTTTCAGATAAAATAGTAAAGAAACTCTTTGGAGATGAAGTTCAGTTAAAAAGGACTAACATGTGTTTGGATGAGCTTATAAGCTCTTCGAAACATAGATGTCTAAGAGTTTATAAGATATTACAAAGAGTCTTAGAAGTTATTTAAGAAAAGATCTTATGAGCTCCAAAAATAAGATGCCTTTTGAAAAAGTAAGGAGATCCTTACTTATCTTTAAGATCTTAACATTCTCCTTATATTTTAACCACATTAATTACATTACCATAAGTAACATCATAGAAACTTCAAGATCTTAACCGTATTTTATCCAAAGACTTCAAGAACTTATATTTAAAATAATATTCAACATTTCATAAGCTCCAAAAACATAAGATATAATAGCTTATGAGATGTTTCAAATAGGCTTAGCCAAACACCCTTTAAATGAAGTTATAGTGTTCAGGGACAGAGATTGACTTAAGACATACAATGTCAATGAGAACGTAACATTTAGTCAGTCAGAGAGAAATCAGTTGTAAATGAAAATATATATATATATATATATATAAAAGTACAAATATGACTAGAAAGTTAGATAACCTTTTCTCAGAGTCAATGCAACAACAGCGTCATTCTCAACCTGAAAAGAAACAGCATAGTAATTGAATGAATTAGATTCATGGCCAAGGTACTACATGAGAAATCAAAAAGTTGCAATTTCAAGAGAAAATCAACAAGCGCAAAATTGATAAGTTGATTGATAATATATGAGAACTAGCTATCCAAACTGAAGATCACATGGAGTGACTGTCTTTCGGTTGGTTACTTATTATCAAAAGTGAACATAAACCTTCTGATCTGCCAGTGATTTTGAGTCATCTAATACTTCCCGATTTGGCATTAATATTAAACGTTGATCATTGACTGGTTGATCAATGAGTTCTTCCAACTTCTCCTTAATTTGTAGACCAGTCTCACTCGGCACACATTGCAGAAAGTAAGTTGTCTTGTTACGCTTTACACGAATATACATAGCCTGTGCAATAAATTAATCAAAAGACCCACAAAGTTAGCTTTTTTCAACTGCAAACTGATTGAAACATAAGTACACCACAAACTTCTTTCTGGAATATACCTCATAAGAATCCTTTTTGCAACATAACATAACAAGAACAGTAACCTTCCTCATATATCAAATGAAAATGAGGCAAATGATATATATATATATATATACACACAGAGAGAGAGAGAGAGAGAGAGAGAGAGAGGACATTTGGTTGGAAGGTTGCAACAATATTACAAGATAAACACATCCAACAACCTTCAGCACTTTATAGTACACATATAGAGAGAAAGACTATCAATATCTCCTTCACATTACAATCTAACACCATTCAGTACGAATTCACGCTCTTCGTTTCAGCAACTACAATTTATTCTGTATTTTCATGATGTTCTATATCAAAACAATGCCTTGGACTGACATGAATCAATGCTTAATATCTAATAAACGACCATGTCCTGACATTGGAACAAATAAATCTAAGCCCAGAGACAGAAAATTAGCTAGTAACTTAACATATGATTAAGTCCAAATCAATGCTCTCATGATAAGACACCATTCACAAGATGTCAAACGAAACACCTTCTATTTTTCTCACATCCCAACAATCGGCAGAAATGAAGCAGACAGCTGTTTAACTTCAAATAACAGATGAGCTGCATCAAGACTACTAGTCTATGGAATACAAGCAACATTAATGTGTTTAGCAGTTATTGCTCCTATCCAAACATTTTGAAGATGATTATCAACACATCAACGTATAGGAGTAGCCCAAAATGTTAAGTTCTCAGAGCTGAACTCCTTATCATGCCTTGAGAAGTGATCCACCTTCTAACATCACACACGCATAACTTCCCCTTTCCCCTGCTTTTTTCATTTTTCTTACATTTACATAAATTTTTAATAATAATCATATAATTCTTGAACAATCAACTCCATTTCTCCATCTGCACAAAAATGCTGAAATAATTTGCTTCAGTTACTAACAATACAAATTTCCCACAAGAATATCCATATCCCAAAAGGGCTTTCAAGTGGCATATCCTTCCTAATTCTACTATTCAGTTAATTTGATCACACCTTACACTCTTAATTTTTCAATCAAGAGAAAGCATATGACTGATAAATTTCTACATGACAGTCCCACAATTAACTGAAAAAAATTAAATAAAAAAAAAATAAAAAATGAAGCAAACAACTCTAATGGGTCAACGGAAATTCAACAATCGAAGCCAATTTGATCGAAAAACAATGAAAATAAATAACCCAAGTGAATGCAAACACTCATCAAAGATTTATCCTTCCAATTTCATCAGAACAATCACAAGAATGCGAAAAAAAAAATAATAAATCGGGATATTTCAAGAAAGTAAAAGTAGATTGAAAATGGAAACAAAAACATACAGTTTGATCATCAGGGCTCTTGGGACGCGATGGCTGCGACATGCTGCTAGAAATTTCTTGACGGGCTGTTTGGGGAAGAAGCACGTGAATATTCAGTGATTATTTGAGTTGAAATTGTCTTATAAAGCCATATTTAGAAATAGAGCTTGTAACAATGAGACTTTGTGTCTATCCTTACGTCGGAGTATGTTAATTAAAAAAACAAAAAAAATGATATAGTGTAAAGTAATATTATAAAAGTCTAGTTCCTTCAAATTCTTGAAATTGTATTCATTTTTCCAAAGGTCTATTGGAATTTATACATAACTTTCATAATAATTAAAATGCTGATATCAGTAAAAAAAATTCAATTAAAAAATCTCATTTATTCTCTACGTATATATTTTGTGAAAATGACAAAATTTATACCTCAAAATTTGTCTAAATTTATTGAAATATATCTTGTGAAATTTATCAAATATGCATAGGTTCTTTTAAAATATGCTAATATCCCATGAAATTTAATGATGATCTATTATAAAAATGCCAAAATATATTCTAAATGTTTACATCTCTAGATTATGCTGATTTGGAGAAAGAAAACCAAGTTTAATAGTTGTTTACTTTGCAAGTTGCTAAACGCGGGCCTATCTAGTCAACCCGTCATTACATGGGTTTATGGCATGTTCATTAAACCAAAATTGGAGGCAGGTTTGTTTAACCAAATTTGGCTTTTTACCAATATGCCTTGGCCTTTAATTTGCCAAAAACCTTACCCACTAAAAAATGCATCTCTTTGAGAGGGCATATAGGTAATTTAGTTAGTTAAACCATATTATACCAAACCATTAAAGTAAACAACCCATCCAATTTAAGTCAAACAAATCACTCTAAACCATTAAAGTAACCATACTACCGATTCCTCACTCACTCATCTAAACCATTTTTCAAACCTTCCATAACCCAAACCCCCCATTAACCAAATCCCCTAAAGTAAACATGGCCAAGATTTTTGGTAGAAAGCAATTCAAGTGAGCGCAAAATTTCACTAAAATACAAAACTTATTCTCCAAATTGAGGTGTCAACTGTCAGCGTGGCAGCACATTTAAATTTTGACAATCACTTGTTAGGCCCATGACTGATCCTTTAGCCCAATATTAAGGCCCAATAGCCCATGAACAGGCCCAACCATCCCAAAAAGGATAAGTTTA
>JACFYI010003637.1:983966-997487 GCA_014898755.1 Handroanthus guayacan | reverse complement strand
GACAATAGTTTCTATTAAAAAAATTATATTTCAACATTTATAAAATAAATTTAACAATAAATAGATTTATAAATGATATTTATGAAAGAAATATGATTTAAAAAAATTATTTCTAGACTGAGACTGAAAGTGCAATTTCTAATAGTGGACTAACAGTTTTGAGTTTCTAACAGTTTCTAGATTAGAAATAATAAAGATCTTCAAATTTTTTATTCATTTGAAAAATAAAAATATTGTATTATAATTAAATATTTTTAATAAAAACAATACGTTTTGTCTTTAAAATATGAGAATAGTTTTGACAAAAAATTATATTTCAATGATATAAAATAAATCTAAAAGAAAATAATTTTAAAATTAAAGAATTACCATTTTATATGATGATGTAAAAAGTATTTTTTTATTTTTTTATTATGATATATTTATTAGTTATGTAAATATAACTAATTGAATTTATTATATGAAAATATTAATATGAAAACAGGATAACTTTCAGGATCAAAAGTGTAATTTTTCCTCAAACAATATAGGTACATTTGGGCAAGTGTCGGCACGCGCACGTGAGCCGTTAAGTTTTAATGGAAAAACTGGACGGAAGACCAAAAGTGTTAAAAAATTGAAAATTTTGTCCTTTAAGTGTCGATTCCAATTAGGTTGGGACCAAAAGTGCAAAATGGGGTATCTTGTGGGAATAAAAGTACAATTTTTCCTTCTATGAAATTCAGTTCCCCTTGGTTTTTACTTTTTGTTTTATGTTTTACTTCAAATCCTAGAGACCTAGACTAACGGAGCTCAGATTTTCATTCAAAACTTATTGAGGGTACAAATGAGCAAGCTTGGCCTCAAAAATGAAAGAATTCGAGTTCAAGCTCGAGTCAACTCAAATTAAGCTCCACTTTTTTCTCGAACTATATGTTCGATACGACGATTTTGGTGAGACAAAAAAATAATAAAGAAAATATTTTTGTTTGTTTAATTGTAAAGAAAATACTAAAGAAAAGAAAATATGAGGGAAAATATAGTTTAGTTGGAGAAAAAGTTATTTTTCTTATAAAATGATGAGAAAAATAAAGGAAAAACTTACTTAGACCTCACTCTTTTGATATATTATAAATTTTCTTCTCATTGTTTCTATCTTTAATGTTTTCTTTAAGTAACCAAACAAATTTAAAATTATAAAAAAAAAATTTCCCTCTTTTCCATACTATTATTTCCTTGTCAAAATTTTTAAACCAGACATAGTGGAACTGTTTGTATCTAGGCTCGCAACTCACGTACCTCACACATTATTTTAGTAATTCTTTGTATTATTAATTTTTATATTACTAACATGAGCATATAATCATTATTATATATATGTATTAGAATACTATATAATATTTATTACATTTTTAAATAAAAATGTTAAATTATATATAGTGATTCATTAAATTAGTACTTTCAAGCTCGAGTTAGTAGTAGTTGAACAAGCTTAAATTTTCTTCAAGTTGAGTTTAAGGTCAAAAAATTAGGCCTGTTAACTATGAAAACATTTGTCCTACTTTATTATCTCAATTTGTGTTTAGCCCTGATATCTCCTAATTCCTGAATTCAAACTAAGTAAATAGTTCATTCAACATGTGAAATAATTAATTCCAAGATTACTTTTCAATGATCATGGTAAGAGGTTATTTTCATGACTAATTGCCAACATTACTTCATAGTGAAGCTTCCTAATATTGATTAATGTCCCTTTCATTGGGCTCCATCATCACACATAAAGAAGGAATAAAAGCAAGGATTAAATCACAAAGCCTCCATTTTTCTAAAGAGAAATTGAAAAAGTTGAAAATGGAAGAACATGGATAGACATTAACATAAGATATACCCCATATTGTAAAAAGGGTTCAAAGGTATAACAATTCCCTTTAATTTTCCACCTTTATTTGAGTACAAAATTCAACAAAATTGATTGTTACACTAGTTCATTGTGGGATGCAAAACATGAGAAGACTGTATGCTAATCCAGGCCTCAAGAGAAACAGAAATTAAAACCAAAAAAAAGAAAAAGAAAAGAAGAGAGAGAGAGAGAGAACCCACTTTTCTATTCAAAAAATAATAACTTCTCATACTGTTGTTGCTGATTAATCTTTGACTTCAAATTTATATATGATAGGATTTGAGTTTGTTTATTACATAACATCTTGCTTTTTAATTTTGAATTGACTGATATCATTTTTCATAGTTGAATATGATTCATAACATCTTAAATTAAATTTATTCGTAAATACACTTTTCTCCCTTTATGTCGTATTTTCTAACTCATGCGTTGAACCATTAAATCTTGTTGAAACTCGATACAATAAGAAGCAAACAACAATTAAACACAATTTCTAAACTTGACTCACAATAATGATAAAGTTTGTGTTGTAAATATTAAATTATTCAAAATTGACTCCGATTCAACTTGATCATATATAGTTTATTTAAACCCATTCAATCATCAGTCAAATCAAGTTTAAACACAACTTTTTAAAGTAGATAAGAATCCAAACAATCTTAAACATATCTGTCCCAATTTATTATACTTTATATGAAAAATATTGCTACTATATTCACTATATAATTTAATATTATTTTGTCAATTAGTCCTTATCCTATTTTACATGGCAAGATGGATTTCCCTCCTTGACGTGTGGGTTTTCGTCTATCACATTATAACTTTGATTCTACTGTATAATAATTTGAAAGATTTCATAAAAAAAAATGTTAACTTTTTTCTCTTCAAAATTATATATTAATCACAAAATAAAATACATTAGTCATCTAAGTCCACAAAGCTTCAATCAATCATCAATGCAACGCGGGGCAATATAAGTGGCCGAAAGGTTGACCTCACCCTGAAATATGGCCGTTAGAATCGGCCCCATAATGACTTTCATAATCTTAACTAAAGCTTATTTTATACATTTTAATTATTTATGCTCAAATATTAAATTACTCTTTTTTTTGTCTAATACAAAAAAGTCATCATAAATCAGTGTTCAAAAAGAAGAAAGCATAATAATGTGAAAGGTAAAAGCACAATGATTCAAGAAGACACAACATATCCCAGGCCACCCCGCTTTGAAAATTATGCACGCGAATACCACGCATATAAATATTATTGGAACAATATTATTTAAATATATTCAATTTTTTTAAAATGAATAAAATATAAAAATATGAAATTGAAAAAATATGATTATTTGAAATATTAATAAGAAATAGTAACGTGGGTTTAGTTGTGGTCAAAGATTGTGGAGTAGTGATTATAGTTAAAATAATGAAGTGGTTGTAGTTATGAAAGGTAAAATTAAAAAATCGAAAGTTTGATGTCCAAACTATTACAACAAGTCCTTTTTTATGATAGTATAGATAAGTAGCGTCTAGTCTAACCCCAAAAAAGAAAAGAAAATTGGTGAAATATTTAATATTTGTACATTTGGTAATTAGAATATTGCCAATAGGCAATATGTAAATTATTATAATAAAACATTAATATATAGGCAGTATCATATAAGAACACATTTAATTTGAAGCGATGAATATATTTTACAAAAAAAAGAAAATAGAAAATAAATTTACTAAACTGTAGATATGATTTCTTTAATATTATGTATTATGGTTCTTAATGCTTAATATAAAATATCGATATATGTAAAAGTTCGGAGTTCCTCTCTAATTTCCAATTAAGAAATAGTTAAGAAAGATGGGTGAGATTATGGGAACAATGAGGATAAGTAACATGTATTAATTGAGGTGAACATGGATAAATAATGCTTTTTAGTTTTGGAAATATCTCAATAAGAATTATTTCATTTTCTCAAAGTTTATCCTTTTTTTAATATCCCAAAGCTTTTTTTTATATAAAATAACAATTCTTTTTTCTCCTAATATTATTAACCTCAAGTCACTAATTTTGAAATGGATCTTGAAACTATATAAAAAACTTATATATATATATATATATATCTAAAATTTCATATTCATTCAAAGTGGACATGTTACATTAAATTCTTTTAATTACTTGACTTTGCATATGAATTAAAGTCAACAATAAGATGATAAAACTATTACTATAGTACCATATGCAAACCTAATTGTGTATTTAACTTGTGTTAGATTGTGAAGGAACGTGTATAAAAAAATTATAAATGGTGCATAATTGCACACATTTCATACTTGGAATATTTATTAATTTTGAGTAATAGCCTATGTGATGGAGTATTAGCTACGATCTTATATAATGAATCATTAATGTGGATGCAATTAAATAATGTGTCATGTATTCTTCAATTTATGTGAAGATATCGGTGGATTGTTTCTTTGATCAAGTTCAATAAGATTAGATCCAATTTAATTTAATATTTATTTTAAAAATGCCCAAATCAATCAAGTTAGCTTGTGAGCCTGTCAAGTTGACGTATTCCAGTTCAAAACGAGCGTTAGTATGATAGTTTATATAGATTTTGAGTCAATATTGAGATAAATAATTTTAATTCATGGACTGGAAAGCCCATTTTGTCTTACGAAAATATTTATGTATATTTAGATAATTACGTGAGAATCGTTATAATTAATTAATCTTCTCATGCTTGGCTCTGAGTCCAAGTTCAAACTTATGGCTTGAACAGAATAAAATAATAAAGCTTGAACTCGAGCATACAGTTTGAAGGGTAAACTATAGTATGATCCAGATTCAGGTCTTCTTCAATGCAACATGTCTCCCAATGTGTCCAAGTACACAATTGGATTGATGCTATGTTACAGAAAAAAAAAATCCAATCATAAGTAGAATTAATAAAATTCAAGTGTGTATTTGCACAGTCGAAGAGATGGTGTATGCGGACAAGCCGAATCCAACATGATCAATTCAACAACTAGAACATATCTTTTAATTATATGTTTCATTTGTCACCTACTCATCTCATCAAACAAAGTAAACAACGCCGTCAACTCTAATTCATTCTTTATTTTCAAACTTTTATACTCTATTTTTCTTAAAATAAAAAATACTTATTTACCGAAAATCCTATACGTGCCTTAGAGAAAATAGCAATAATCTTTTATACAAACTAGGAACATCTGAATATATTTCATAATCTCTTGATGTTGATTAATTATCAAAAAAGAAAAAGAAAATCTCTTGATGTTGATTATATTTATTGCAACATGATTTGGGATTGCTCAAATTATAAAATCTTAAAAGAGTTCCAAATTTATGTTTTTTTTGTGATAAGGAATTCGCGACTATTATTTGACTGTGTATTTTGAATAAATTTCGAGTTCTCGCAATACCCTACAAATCACATGGACTGAATAAAAATTCCAAATTTCTGTTTAAATCATTATACTTCAATGTTTTCCGGTCCCAATCTACTGCATATCTTAGCAATCAATTTCAACCTTTTTTAAAAAAAAAAAACAAAAAAGAAAAAAAAGCCTCTTTTCTATATGAATTTTATTAAAAAAAATGGAAAAGAAAATAAGCATCAACTGAAATAAGTCCACATTTCTTTTTGTAAAAGACAAACTTAGAAACCGTTGCAGAGATTCTTCTCCTCTCTTTCCACTTCCAGTTTTTCCGATTCTTCCTTTTTAAGAATTTGTCAACAGCTCAACCTCAAAAATTTCAGAATCTTGCTTCTTTTCTCTTAATTTCTCTCAATTGACCTATTCTCCTTTTATCCAGTTGTTCATCCTTATTTTCTTGATACGCGGCTTTGTGAATTTCGTGATTTGTAAATTGTAAGTGGAATTGGAAGTCCTTTTCTTTGGGTTTTTGGTTTTGAGGTAAAAACAAAAAGTAAAGTGAAAAAAAAAAAAAAAAAAGCAAAAGGAAAAGAAAGAAAGAGTTGTTTCTCGAAGATTAGACGACTGGCTTGTTTGATTCTTGTTTAGGGGGGAATACTTCTTTGGATTTTACTAAAGGAGAACTGGTTTGACTGATTCAGATCTTTTCTGCAGAAAAAATTAGGTTAGCCATTGTATTTCCTTTTTTTGCCCCCTCTCTCTTTTGTGCATTTTATGATAATTATTTCTCTGTGCTTATACAGTGTTTCTGATGTGGAAAATATTTGAGTTTCTTTAATATGTGCGTGGTTGTTGATTAAAGAGAAAAATAAACAGAAGTTCGGGTTTACCCTGTTTTCCTCTTTATAATGTGTATTTGCCACCATATATTCCCCAACTTTGTTAAATAAGAATGCTATATTATTTGTATCATGCAGCAGCTGGAGTAGAATCTAAAGGTATTACCTCGTAAGGTGCTTTGAGATTCTACTGAACTTTTGTTGAGGATACAGATTTGGTTGTTGAGATTGATCAATATGCCTTTTTAACAGTTTAGGGGTTCGTATGTTCAAATCCAATATGCGATGGCCGATTGTAGAACGGTGATGTCTGAAGCCGACGTTTCTGCTCTAAAGGACACACTGGTTGCTCAGCAGAAGCTTCTTCAGAAACTGTACAATGAGTTAGATGCAGAACGAGAAGCCTCAGCGACTGCAGCTAGTGAGGCTTTATCCGTCATTTTACGACTACAAGGAGAAAAGGCTGCTGTTAAAATGGAAGCTGAGCAGTACAAGAGATTGTCTGAGGAAAAGATTGGTCATGCTGAGGAATCTTTAGCGATAATCGGGGATGCAATCTACCAGAAAGAAATGGAGATCGCTGCTCTAAATCACCAGGTTCAAGCTTATAGATATAAATTGTTAAGCATGGGGTGTGTCGATCCCGAAAATCTTTTGCAACGAAACGATAGTTTAGGTTGGGATGTCGGTTTTCATAGCATAGGAAGGAGGAATTCTGCTCCTGTTTCGCTCAAATATGAGAAGGCGAATAACGAAGGAGATTGTGGTACCGGCCCAGAATCGGATTTGATTTCCAAGGTTGTGGAGAAACAGACAGGCGAAGAAGTTAATGACCTGACCTCGGATTCAGAAAAGAAGATGGATAATTCTACGTCTGGAGGCATCAGTTCTTACTGGGATCAGATCAGGAAATTAGATATTCGGGTCAAAGAGATAACGGGAGTTAATCATTCTCCTTCATCGGTTTCTTCTCGGAATGCGACAAGGTCACCGTCGCCACAGATAGGCTTTGGCAATTCAGACGATTCAAACAAAGTAGCCATTGTGAATGAAGCTGACCAGAGTAAGTGTTCTACAAATATGTTAAAAAACGGTTCTCCGAACGTCCATGATGTCTTTGAAGTTCCACAAGATCAGAACTTCAATTCTTGCAAATCGCTGATGGTATCAGAAAAAAAGACAGCTTTTCAAGGTAATGGGAACCTCAAACGAGAATACGTTGTTCATCCGGAAGCTGCTAAACTGTACGATAAAGATGAACCTGAGTGGATGAAGAACATGTTGGAGTCGAATAATTGTGAGAGCAATTTATGCAAACGAAGTGATATTGCTGCTGTCGACCGCCATTTAGCTGTTGTCCAACCGAGTACTAGCATTTCTGAATCTCAACCAGCACCGAACCAACTAAACAGAACATCAGAGATTATAGAAGTTGAGAGGCCGGGGGAATCAAATAACAGAGAGGAAGAACTGAAATTGTTGGACGAGATCAAAGAGCAACTAAATTCATTACACGATGAGATTATGAGTTGGAAAGTAAAGAAATCCTCCAGAAGAGAAGAGCCATCGTTATGTGCTCTCAGAGAGGTATGCGCTCTTTTTTTCCAATGCATCTCTCTTGGAGGTTATAGATAAATCTGTATTTCGAATATCTTCTGATGAAGGATCGACGTTGATACAGGCAATGCTTTACTTTTGGCTTTGATCCATGTAGAGATGATGACATTTTGTGTATATTCTGCCTGACCAACACCTGATTGTGTAAGAAACTTGTGCATCTTTCTTGGTTTTCATCTATGGAGTTGATTGTTTTTTTTTTTTTGGTTTTTGTTTTTCTTCCATTTTTTATACAACACGAATAGCTTGATAGGTTTTACCTTTTTTTGTGCTCAAAGCTTTGTACGAATACTGTCTGAATGAGATTTTTCCTCTACATAAAAGCATCCTTCTGTAGTATATACTTTTGGTTTCCATTGGTGATGTACAAAGAAGTGACATTTTGATCGTTCATTGTAAATAGAGATCAAATCTTGTGGAATGAGGTTGCATGTAGAATGATTTTTACGGATACTGGCAAGAACTTATCTGTCAAGGAATTTTACTTAGGATTCTTATTGATAAGTTTGCTGTCAACTGGGCCTTCGATTGATGGCCCCATGTCATCAAGTCACCACCTTGCAAAAAATTTCGCTACCTTAGAACCATTATATTTGAGGATCCCATCCACAAAGGCTTTGGTCAAGAGCCCCGTGTCATTAGATTGCCAACTTCCTTGACATTTCAGCACTAAGCAAGCAGTTGTTCTCACAAGGTCTCGCGACTTTATGAATACCTGTGTTTTGTCATAAGAATCTTCATGCGCTATCCACCATTACCCTCTTTGTGAGGCAATATCCCTTTTTCCTAGAGATGGAAATGGGGCAGGTTGGGAAGGATTTGACAGGAATCGGATCTGCCCTATCAATATTTTTATAGACCCGGGAACAACCGGGTTAGACCCAATAGACCTGGTATATAATTTTAAAAAATATGAATATATATTATTTTTTCTTAAAAAATCATAAAGATCGATAAAATAATATATTAATAAAACATTAGCTATTGAAAATTTTATATATGCATATTTTGGTTCTTAAAAAAAAATTATAAATAATAAACATATACATTGTTGTTATAAATGTTGAATACATATATTATTAATTAATTCAATGCAATCACTTTTATTCATAATCATGTATATTTTACATATAAAGTACTTCTATAATATACATATTTTTTTATAGAAAGCTAATAGCAAGTCCATATTTTTCACATATAATGTATCATATAAACGTGTATTATATATATAAATACTATATCGGGACGGGTTCCAGGCGGGTTCATATTTGAAAATGAAAAACCAAAATCCACCCCGGGACCCATTTGAAATTTAAAAACCCATCACTTTAGGGGCAGGTCCGGGTAGATACTTCTCCAAGATGCAAATATTATAAAACTGTGCAATTATGTCATCTTAGCTATGATCAAAGTTATGCAAAGCAATTGTGTTCCAAGAAATAACTATTTGTTGGAGATGCAGGTGATGTTGGACTTGTATTACTAGCATAAGCATATATCAAGGTTGAGGTCTTAAGTTGTTTGCCACATATTAGTCATATGACTCATATCAAAGGCGAATTTATTAATACGTAAGTAAAAATCATTATCGTCACCATCCAGGACTGACGTCGAATCATTTTATAACATACAATATCGTTTGCATCATCTGTCCCAAAAGCATAAGGTGCATTTATAAACAAATAGACCCTAGATTTAAGTCTAATGAAGAGTAGTTGGAGAACCAACCATGATCCTGGTTCCAATTGGGGAAAAAAGCATTAATTTGTGCAAAAAACTATGAATCACTCACTAGTTCGAGTTTTGGCATCGAAGTTCCTGATAAATACGACTTGATCAGTGTTAAAGCTTGCTTCGGTTTATGCAACGGAACTTCATGGCCTGCTCCTCTAACTGTCACAAAAGTTAGACCCTTATATTCTTGCGTCCATCCTCCCACCTGTTACAAAAGCGCATGATGTTATAAACATAGTCGTCCTAAATGTGCTAAAGAACGAAGGCCCGTAATGATTTCTTTACAGATAGAGATAACCTGACCTGGCCATCATCGTACCAAGCCCGCCATGGACTAACTGTAGGAAGTTTTAGAGCGTCTATGCTGTAACGGGTAGATGTAACTGGAATTACAGCATCTGTATCCCCACTGTCGAAATGATGAAGCATTAGAACAGTTACCAAAAACTTTATTTATGTTTGTCATTTGAATGAAATTGCAAACGATCATTTCATATATGCTAAACCTACTACAGAAATCCTACCGATAGCCTGATATGAGGTGAGAAAAAGGAAGAACCTGAAGATCCATATACGAAGTCCTGAATGTAAAAGCTCGCGATAGATATTCAGAACAGACCTAGGAGAATCCTTCCAATTCTCGTTCACCATCTCACTGCAACAAGAACGTATATTTGTCAATAGTTGATCAAACAAGAAAATCTAGTGAATCCATGTGTTGGCACATCAAATATCCATGTAAGGATAAAATGTCATAATACAAGCAACTTTTCACCTAAATAATTGAAATTCCAGAATTCTGCATGGTGATTCTAATGGATCAGTGATATTACATACTCATATACTATACAAGGTGATGAAAATTCATATACAGAATATATAAAAAAGTAAAGATGTTTACCTCGTCTTTCCATATTTTCCATAATGCTGAAGTTTGACTGTTAAAAGACCATGGTCATATAGCTGAACTTACCCTTGCAAAGTTCTTGTATTATTACATATTGTAAGTAATCTCAAGGGCATGAGATTTATGCTCTATTAGGAAAGTGCAGAAACGACAGCACAAAGTTACATCATTTCAAACGTGGGAAGTAATTTCCATATTGTTTTAGCACTAAAATCCAAGATCCAGACATCGGGTCATGAAGGACATCAAAGATGAGATTTCTAAAGTTATGTTCCTTCTTATTCAAGATAAGAGTTGTACCTGCAAGTTTCCCATTTCAATGGAGAGTTTTTGCTACGAACATGAAGAGCATTTTGAACCTCAGGAAGATTGAAGTAGACAGTCGAGTGCTGCTCTGTACAGGGATCATATGCTCTTCTGAGAAGACCAACCTTCTATCCTAGAGAAATACATTCAATTAGCAATCCAAACAAGAACATATTGTGTCAGATTACAACATCCAATGTTTAGACAAAGATTCAGGTTTGTTTTGAGTTTGTGTTTCTAATTTGAAACTGATGATACAAATTTTTGTCTCACATGAAAAGCGTCGAGATTCTTGAGACAATTTATAAATTGTTCCCCCCTCTCACCCTTCAAGTCACCTTGTACAGACAAAATCCCCACCATGAGCATTGGCAGGCACCTCAATGCAATTCAGCATTTCGTATATGGCAACGAATTTGGCTATCAGGCAACATTTGTGAGGATGGCAGTCATGTGACTATTCTCAAGTCCCTCAACTAGGCAGCATATATTCCAATTCTTGGCTCAAATCGTAGAAGTCGAGGGTTTTTAGAGAGTTTATGAACTGTTCCTCTCTCATCCTTCAAGGCATTTTTTAAATACTGGCAGGGCAATATTTAAACATGGTTGGGGGTTTCATGTCTAGTGATGAATTTGGGTATCATCAAATTCCATCGTAATGATGTAGAAAACTTCATTACAGCTGAAGACATTACACTTTTCATGTTTTAAGTTGGAAAGATATAAAGACTTACACTCTTTCTTCTCCATACGTGGTTTAATCGACTGAAATTAGCTGTGCATGGGGGAGTGTAGATGCTATACATGTCAATGTCTCCAATTTCTTCATAAGCAATGTCAAGAGCTTTCTCACAGTTTTCCGAGGCATGTATGAATGACTGGAAGTCGCATAAGATATTCAACTGCCTGTAGGTCTGATCAGAAATCATACCAACTGACCACATGAATTGGAAAAGTCCCAAATAATCGTGAAAATCATCAGTTAGAGCATTTCCAACCTGCGTACAAAAATATGCTACCGCGTTAATTATGTCGACAGGCACATATCCTCAATATCATGAATATCATTTGGATAACAAACATACCATGAAGCCCTTGAGATTGATAATTTTTTCTCCATTTCTATAGTTGTGCCTCACAATAGCTTGGCTTAGTTGAGGAACATAGTGTCCTGTACAAAGTTAACAGCAAATTCATACCGTAACAGCACAAAAGAATCCACTCTGGTTATCAATATCCCTCAACAATCACTACAAATCTCATATTACTTCCTCTTATTTTAGTTTGTCTATGATGCTAATATAAGATCACACATAGGAGAGTATGATACATTCTGCAGACAACAAAAGAACCAAGGAACTACATCACTAGTAAATTATTTCATAATTTGAGTTCTTATGGTCTTAGGTAACTAGTTTTCAAATATGTTCACGATGCTAGAAATACGAAATTGCACAAAGGTACCAACCGGCATAGCTTTCTCCAGCGATGTAGAAGTCTCTTCCCTTGTACTGTGGGAAACGTTCAAACCATTGCAGCAAAAATTCTAAGTTGTCGGAAGCTGCAACCACGGATATTAAATAAAGATGCTATACACATCAACAAAATGTTGATTATGGAAGACGGAAAATAAAGAAGGGTTATCAGATAGAAAATCGTACCGGTTCTTTTATCACCATTGTTCAATACGTCGGAGGAAGTGTTTGAATATGAAAAACCAACACCAACCGGAGAGTCCAGAAACAATATATTTGCAGCTGCAATATCGAAAACCTTAGGTAATACTCTCATGAAACGTTTATCTTAAGCAAACAAACTCACATATTATACCTTTATTCCAAGAGTAAGGATTCAAATAAAGGGTCTTCCCATCTTTCTCAACGTGGAAAGGCCCGATTTCCTCAGCAAGTCCAAAGGCGATAGATGAACATCCAGGCCCTGAAGATTGGGAAAAATTTCAAGGTTCACAATAAACTAAATTACTAAAAATGAGAACATAAAGATGACATTTTACAACACTGTATCTTGTGAAGTAGATTTAACAGCCAACAAAGAAAGGAAAATCCAGCATAGTTTCAGCAATTTTGGGTTATTAACTATCATTGCTGAGATAGGCATACACATTTCAGATTATGCAAGTGCAATACTACGAAAACTCGCAACAATCCTGAAAAAGAAAGGAAAGGGAAATATCTAAAACGGCATTTGGCTACATCTTATAAGCTCACTTGAAACATTTTATAAGATCCTCCATCTTATAACATGTTTTAAGACCTCATAAATATTTAAGTCTTATTTATAAAATAAAATTAAAAAATAAAAAAGCAGTAAAAGTATTCTGGACATAAAAAGATCTTAGGGCTTATAAAATATTAGTACCAACAATTATGTAATACATATGGTTAAAACTAAAGAAGTATGTTAACATCTTAAAAAATAAGCCAAGAACTCCATGCTTCTTCGAGAAGCTTACAAGATCGCGGCATCTTATTACTATGAGAGTTTATACCACTGCTCCAAAAATTTACCAACACATTATAACATCTTATAACCTATCAACATTTTATAACATGTTTCGAAGAGCTTATGGCCTCACTCAAAACATCTTCAAAGTCACCATCTTTTGCATTCAAGCAATTAAAAAAAAAAAAAAAAAAACGACCTCCATATTTCCTACCCTTCAGCAAACGTAAGTGAAAATAAAGTTGCACTCGCTTAAAAGAAAAATACAGTAAAATAACAATCCAGCAACATACTCATAGAAACAGGCACAAGAGAGAAAAGTTATACATCAACCTCCATTGAGCCAAAGAAGAAGAGGCTTTGAAGAAGGGTCCTCCTCAG
>JACFYI010003637.1:941133-957571 GCA_014898755.1 Handroanthus guayacan | reverse complement strand
CACAGTGGGAGTGGGGGCGTGGAGTTGGGTACAGCTGAGATTGGTGATTTGGGGATGTGTTTTAGATAAGAGTCCTGCAGGTTCAAAAGAAAAGGTAAGGAAATTAAACT
Source organism: Handroanthus guayacan (assembly GCA_014898755.1). NCBI lineage: Eukaryota > Viridiplantae > Streptophyta > Magnoliopsida > Lamiales > Bignoniaceae > Handroanthus > Handroanthus guayacan. Next base: position 957,461 of record JACFYI010003637.1, on the reverse strand, counting down.
TTGTCATATTATATTATCTTGATTAATTATGATGGTTTTTAAATTTACATATTATTCACTAATTTTTTCCTTTTTTGTTATACATGGTTCATTTACGCTATGAGACCTTTGTATTTTACCATTCTTGAATATTTCTAAAAGAATATTCTGCTATGAATTTTTCATATGTGGGACTGGGACATGCTTGTTACTAATTTTAGGTGTACCCATCTTTGTTAATTTTCAGATAACTTTAAGTATTTTCATTACTTAATGAGGAAAAAATTGGGGAAAATGAGTCAAAAACAATATGTTAATAATTTATTTGTTTTTCAATATGGTTATGAGGTTAGTGATCTATGAGTGAATGAAAATATTCTTAAAATTAGTGATATGACTGATTACACAGAGTAATGACGACAGAATATTTTGACGAGAACGTCCAAGAATGCAAGCTGAAAATTACAGTTCAAAAGGCAAAGTGGGGTAAAAAAGGGTGGTACGGTGGCTAGCTGCACGATGTGTTAAAACAACGCAAGCACGAAAGCATTTATACATCTTGGCTGCATATATATACATATATATAATCAGCTAGAGTCTTCTATTTTAAAAATGGTGATTCATTTTTTTTTTTTTATTTTAAATACGTGTAAAATATATCAAATATTTTTTAATAAAAATGAGATTATAAATATTATATACTTGAAAAGCATTCATATTAAAATAAAAATAAAATAAGAGTTGAAATAAATAATTGAAATTTATATATAAGGGTAGCTTCATATCAAAATGAAGCCAAATTGCGAAAGAAGCCAAGTGGCCTGTTAGGTAGCCCTATATTAAAATGAAGAGTTGAAAACTGTGAATTAGATTCGTAAATATTGGGCTACTTCATCATATATAATAGTTTTGTGTTGATTGTTTCAAAGAAAAATTCCCTTGAAGGTTGTTCCCATTACGTGGGTCGGCTGCCCACGTGCCTGATCACAAAAAGCTTGGAACTTAAATTATACGTTTATGATAAGATGATTCTCCCTAAATAAAAAAGTTTATGGGGTGATTAAGATAAGCTATCCTCAGCCAGCACATATGCTTTGTAAAGATTATCAAAAAGTCACGTAAAATGACATTGCTTTCGGAAATAGAAAGGAAGAAAAAAAAAGGCATTAATATAATATTTAATCACTAAAGACATAACTTTCAACTTTCAACAAAAAGGAACGAATTTTTCCTAACTGTTTTATAATTATGTCCTTTTAAATATTTCTCTTGAATAATGGTCTAGTAAACTATAGTAATATTTGAGAAAGTTCGATTTTTGAAGTTTCTACTATTCAAGTTCTAGCAAGATTTTGCTTTTCAACTTAGCTACTATTCGTTTTATATCTTACTTTGTCAGATAATATAGAAGCACATGTTTTTTATATGAAAAAAGTATCTGATTTAATATGCTTTTGTCTATCCTAGATTATACCTTCAAAGATACCAATACAATCATATTCAAAATATTACAATAATGTATAATGATCATATTTATATCATTAAGCTTCCATACATATATCATATGAAGTATATAACTGTATTATATATATAATATATTATTAAAATCAAATATTTCTTCATTAATCGAATAAAAAAGTAATTGATTTAATGTTATATATAATATTTCAAGCCCCAACTTCATAATCACATTCCTAGATTCATTATCAAAATATTATTTTCTAAATACTATTCCTCAATCACCAAGTCATTAAACACATCTTAACTTAATCTTTTTAGTTAACTATTTAAAAAAAAATCACCTTTTTTTTTGATAAATTACTTAAAAATTTCGCTTGATAATGTGAAATATGCAAAATATCTCAAACCGAATCCAACATGTGAATCCGGGTCCCACTTTTCCTGGTATAATGCGCTAGGGTTGTCAATCTTGTGTACTCTTTTTCAATTTATTTTTTTGCTTTGCTTTCTTATTTCCCACAAAAAAACAAAAAAGAAAGAGAAATTCTTAATTCTTAGAACGACAGAGAGGGACACTAACCGAAAAGAAAGCGTTAGAGCCGTTGGATTGGTTCATCATCTGCGTCTTCATCCATCCATCACTTCCCTCTCTGCAAATTCAATTATTTTCACCATTTATCAAAGTAACGAAAATGATGTGAAGTGTGACCAAAAGGCTTAAAAATCAACAAAAATATCATCAATAGTTGAATTTTTTTTCAAAAAAAAATAGAAATTACCCGAATAAACTGGCAATCACCTTCTCAAGGCTCATCTTCTCCGTCAAACTCATCACCGTCAACCCCAAAAATATCATAAATCCAACCAAATGCCTGCAAAAAATAAACAGAAAATCAACATCGATCCGAATTTCAATCTCAAAATTTGAATCAAAAATATTTATCCAAAAAAAACCAATTAATTGGACTCACGTCCAAATATTCAGAGTCTCATTGTGCAAGGAGAAAACACTCAGAATAACATCTTTCAAAGGCCATTCACATCTGTAATAATCCGTAATAAATTCATTATCCTTCAAGTACTCCGGTAACTCCTCGTACTTCAATAGTCTCCGCTTCAATTTTACCTCCTTCTTCTTACCGCCGTTGTTCGCCGCCGCCACCACGGACAAGGTCGAGACAGCCATTTTCGTGGTTCGTCTCTTCATTTCCCTATTCTAATTTCTAATATAGATATATCCGCGAGCAGCGGAAAAATATAACCTCCGCCGGAAAAGGATTACCTCTTTTCCGGCGAAAAGGCGAAGACTACGCCGGAATAATGAGTATACCTTTCTCCTCCGGGGGTCGCGTATGCACAAATAAATCTATAGGTGTATGTATTTTCGCCTGTATCAAAGGTCTTACCAAAGAAGAACTCAGCTTTGAGAATTTATAAACTTCAACAAATAACGTGTGACTATTTATTTATTTATTTATTTCTAAATTTAAATAATGAATAATTAAAATTACTGATTTTTCGGAAAGTGGGAGGTGGTGATCAGGTGTGGTAGGGCCTACGTTAAGTGGTTGGGCGGTGTAATTTGATGGGGCCGATGGCGCCTGGTGTCAAATAGCGTTGACTGAAATCCAGTTGGATCAAAGTCAGTGTGATACATAGCAATTGAAGTTGGACACGTGTCAATAGTTATTCGCTTGCAAGCAGATAAATTTATGCCGCTAAATGGTCGTTGTAAGAGTCTAGAAATTCAAATTTGGCGAACTATTAAGGGGAATAAATGGTGTGCTATCTAGAATGGGAAGGAAATATGCTTGTTTTTTGGAAAATATTTTTAAAAATTTTATTACAAAAATGTATATTTTAGTTTTCATTCTTATTTTTGAAAAATTAAATCTATTTTCCAAAAAAATTGTTTATGATTTTCAAGTTATTAGTCGAAGTTTTTAGTTCATTGATCTAAAAGAATGTTGCGTGAAAATTATTTTAAAAAATTTATAGAATATGTTATCATAGATAAAAAAAAATAGAATAAAATGATTTCATACGATCGTGCACATTTTGAGGTTAATCTGGTCATGAAAAAGTTAATATGCTTTCAAAGAATTTGGAGATAAAAATTCATCTAAAATATTCGATAGCATGTTTTGTATTTTGTATTTGAAATGAAAAATGTCAATATTGGGGTACATTTTTGTGAATAAAGCTAAAGAAAATCAAAAGAGGCATGACAAGAATAGTGAAAAGATAGGAAAACTTTTCGTGGAGTGTGGGGCTAATTAAGAATATTAACTTTCAAGAAAGTTATTTGTTGGATTGTCTTGTAATCGTTGCAAAATTTATATGTGCTCATGAAAAAAAAATGATAAATTATACCATTTGTTATATTAATATATTAGTAATTTATTATATGATTATTAAGAAAATAACATTCATACTCATTTGATTGGTGGTTTTGAAGGGACCTTTTTTTTGCCCCTTTTTCTTGATTAATTCTCCCGCTAATATGATTTAAAATTTCAAAAGATTAAACCCAAAAAGGAAAGAAAAAAAAATCACAAACAAAATCTGAATTGATGATATCCTAAATTTATATCTTAAAAGCAATAGTTGGTACATAAAATTCTAGTTTTTGTGACATAAGCAATGATGGTAATTAAGTATCTTAGTTTAGACAAGAGCATATATTCTTGTTTAGTATGTATGCATGGCCAATTTGGATTACTAATTCATGTTGTATGTATGTATGTCTCTCTCTATAAATTATGTACATATATATATATGATGTGGTTCAAATTCCGATATAGAGATCATGTATTAATTTGATGAGTCTCTTACTCAAGAACGCAATCGACCATTATTGATCATGTGCTTCTTGGGATTTGAGAGTAAATGCTTTTTGATAAATGAGTATGTAATCCCTTTAATTGTTGTCTTGTCGATATTTATAGCCTTTAGGCTAGCCAGGAGTTATCGAACTGATGGGTTTGTGGTCCTATTCCCTTTATTTTTATTTAACCCTACTAACTTTTTGATTAATAATCATTTTCAATTACTATTATGCATTAACCATTTACTATATAATTATTTCTAGGCCTTAATGGCATAATGAATACATTAATATATATAGCTTACCTAACTTTAGCAGTAACAAAAAACTTTAGTGCAGGTAAATTATAGTTGTTTACCCCATCATACTTTTTGCAAATGATAATGATTAGGTCATGTAGATGACCAAACAACTCATAAAACCACATAATCTGAGTTGGTGAATTTGTTATATATATCTAAGTTGGTGAATTTAACATAATCAGCTATCGATCTTAATTTATATGCAAAACGTGACATGTCACCTATTTATTGAGACTTAGGATAAAATAAATTATAAGAACTCCACTTGATCTTCATGTTCCAACCTTGTTGATCCGAAGTTGGAGTTTAATTATCTGATAGTATAGGTGGGCCGTTTACATAATTTTATTTACCATTTTCTGGCCCAAAAAAAAAAAAAAAGGAAAGAAGAGAAAAGAAAAAATGATAGTTTAAGTGGGCTGGCCCATGTCGGCCTCTCAAAAAGACGGTCTGAGAAGAAAAGTGAACGTTGGACCTCCAGCATGACATGGCGGGGGCAATGGATTGGGTTTTAATCATTTCATCCAATCCTTAACCCATCAAAATATTAATGGATTGTCCGTGATTATAAGTATTCATAATTCGAAATAGGTAAATTCGTAGATCCATTAAGGATTCAATTTGAATCTTAATAATATCACAATATTAAAATATTCCTAAATAGGATGTAATATATGTGACATTATAATTAATAATACAAAAGTTTTTATTTCTTGAGGTATTTTACTCATTAAAATAAGATATATATTTTTTATTATAATTTTTATTATTTATTGTTATTTGGGTTGAGTTTGCTTATTAAATTTCAAATTTTTATTGATTCAATTAGTAATTTGTTCGTATTTGAATTGTTTTGATTTGGTTAGAATTCGACTCAACCCTAGTCTCGGGCCTCTCACAAGGGTATGGAGGAAGTATAAGGTATTTTCACTAGGCCTAGTCAGGGAGATCTACGTGTGGAATTTAAATGATACTACCTTAACGCTATATATATACATAAAACGATAGTAACAAATGATAAACAATGATGTAAAAATTGTGATTAGTCATGTTCTCACAAGTTTAATACCACAAAAACAACTACATACGTATCATTATTTTTATAACTAGTGACAAATTTATAATATTTAAATTGTTATCTATATTTCGTATAACTTTTAATAAAGCACCGACCCGTTTGACATTTTTTTAATTATTTAATTTTCCTAAAATGTCCTCATTATTAATTATCTATTCAGAACCAAAAGGTGTATGCTTCTAACTACAATTATAATAATTATTGTTACATGACTGTTAATCCAATATTACAATTACTATTATTCTATAATCATTTATCTATATATACACAAGTTATATTCTTATTATTAAATTTAAATTCTTTTTCAAAAGACAAAATTTGTGATATATAAGTACCCAATGGTCAATCTAAATTGACAAGGCAAGGGATAGATGTTAAAGCTTGGGACACGTCCCATGACAATATCAATATGGTCTCATTAAAGCAAACTAAATTGATTACTAATTGCCTTTAATTGCTTTTGCACTTTTTATAATAATATACCCTTGTCTGGTGAATACGTACGATATGTAAAGCATCCCATCCCTAAATAGTATTGTGTTTCTAATTATTATTCCTAAAATATCCACTGACAATTGAATAAAAAGTCATAACCTAAAGTTATCTCTTTATATAAAATCACATATATTAGTTTAAAAGAAATTTATGTATATATTTATATTAAATACATTAATCATATTTTAATTGTTAAATACACACAGATAAAATTCATATTATATATTTAATGTATACTTATAAATATATGTTATTTTGTATAAACACTAAATATACAGATGGTCCTTGTCATCGATTGGATCCCCTAGTTTAAAGCAGTGTTTCATACATATTCCATACTTTTAAAAATATATTATGTGTATTTTATTTATTACTAAATATTTTTATAAAAAATATTTAATACATGCAATGCATATTTAAAATACATTTAAAATTTGACTATTTTGGTTGGTGCTCCACAAATTACATTTAAAATTCCTTGTAAAAAGAGAAAAAGTTGACAGGTATGTATCTTTTTTTCACCCCATTTCCTTTTTCAATCTTTTCCTGATGGTCCTCATCTTATTAGGTTCCTCCATATATTCATATTAGAAAGAAAAAATCCTAAAAAACAAATTTATAAAGGCATAAACTAATATATATAATTTTAATTGTGTTTCTATATGTATTTCTTTTTTTCTTTTTTCCCCTTTTCTTTTCTTGAAATCTGCTAGAAAACAATTATGGGAAAAGTGATAATTATGTCGTGATAAAAGAACTCATGTAAAGTTGAAATATAATTGTAATCATGCCATATAGAACAAAGCTTTCATCTCCTCTTCTCATCAAAAAAAAAAAAAAAAGCTTTCATCTCCTCGCACTATGAGGACAATATAATTTCAGTGAAGAAGAAGAATAATAATAATAATATTATTAAATGATAACATCTATACACGTGTGATCTGTCGTTGTTTCACTCCATGCAGGAGTACTATTTAACTACGGCGATTGCGCTAAAGTTTCTATTAATAATTGAATAAATATATCTGTTTTCAAGTCTTTATTCTAAGAATAAACCACATCAATTTCTAGATGATCACTTAAAATACATTTTGTATAAGGGATAATTACCTCAACACCTCCTGAGGTTTGGTGTAATTACCAAAATACCATTTGTGATTTGAATAATTACCGTTATATTTTTTGAAGTTTGGATAATTATCATTTTATCCATTGAAAATTCTAAACATTACAAATAGACTTTTTTGATAAAAATGTATAATTGTCATATATGCATACATTCAGATATGTACCCGTGCTATTGCATACATTTAAGAGATATAATTATAATTATGTATTGATTGAACTGTACAATATAAAGTGTAATGATAATTATTCAAATCTCACGAAATATTTTGATAATTACGGTAAACTTCAGGGGTGTAGAAGCAACTATCACTTATGTATTATTTGATGTGACATGACTCTCCATATTTTACCACTCTTATCTTACTTATCACTTAAATTAAAATATATATTAAAGTACATAACATACCACGACTCTCCATATTTTACCACTCTAATCTTGTTAACTATGTCATAAATCAATCTCCTAATTAAATAAAACATCTCAATCAATATAGCACATTACTCAAGAATATCTCCTCGTAAATCAAATGGACCATTACCCAAAGTGTAGGTGGCGTCAACCCATGTGAAACCCATACATCTTCACAAAGCATCCCCAACAACAGTAACCCAAAAGCCCTTAAATATTGGCAACTTTCCCCACTATTCCACAACCTTAAAGACCCTATCTACAAAATTTAAAATATTCCAAACTGGTATTTCATATTTTACTTTTTATTTTAAATATATGTCAAGTATATTTGATAATATTCAATTTCATCACTTATATGGAATGCTCATTGACTTCGAAATATTATTCCACCGACACTCGTAGCGGAGAGTTTTGTCCAAAAAATGCACTTCAAAAGATGAGAGAGGGAATAACTTATATATGATGATGCCCAACTCATTCACCAACATAGAATGCTCATCAGTTTCGAGGTATTGTCCCGACAATACTTGTGGTTGAAGATTTTGTCCTGAAAAAGTATATAAATGGGTTAAAGATGAGGGATAACTTATAAACTATTTCAAGTCATTTGACTCTTCCGATATGAAACAAACTTGATAATATTATTAAAACTTTTTTTTAATAAAAAGATATAATTATTAGTGTGATACACTTGATAGGTATCCGTATAATACAAATTGAAATAAAAGATCTAGAATAGTAGATCCAATTGTGATTTAAAATTCATATACAATGTTGTTTTTTTTCCCCTTTTTGTTTTTAAGGCCCACAAAAGTCTAGAAGATATTAACACTTTTACTTTACCTAAAAGTTACATGCCATAAAAGCAGGTCCTGCTGCTATTCCCATAACCATTTGAGGTTATATAGTGCCCCCAATGTATACATAGCAGAGAAGTAGCACATTTGAAGTGAGTACTCGATTAAATCAAAATATATGATGGGTCTTCATACACAAATTTTCTCTCTGTCTCTCTCACTCTGTCACATTGTTTTTCACTCCCCACCACCCAAGAATGTATAACTACAATAATAGCTTCATTCACAAGTTAATTTTCCTATTGTTTTTCCCCAACCCAACCCAGGAATGCATGTCTCTGTCTCAAGTAAATCAAAGTAATGGGTTGAGGCTTTATTGTTAGAATTTGACGTTGGTAAAGTGCATAAGTAACAATTTTCTTATAGAATCTTGGATAATTATTACATTTTCAACTAGTTTTTGAGGTGAATTAAACTTAATTAAGGTTTATTTTTAATATGATACTAAGTTAGATATATTTCTCTTGTCAGTCTACTTTGCGTTGGACCATCTGCTTTATGTCACTTCACATTCTAAATGTGTGCCTGATGGTATGTCAGAATTCCATATTGATAAAATGTATGGATGATAGTTTAGTGTATGATTTTAAATAATTCTTAACTCTTCCACTAATTTGAGGTGACTCGGTTCCTAAGTCCATTTTTCATATTTATATATAAATATGATGCACAAATTTTCTTGCAGCTACTCCCACTGTATGACTGTGTTTTTTTTGTGGGGGCCTAAGCCCTTGCATGCACCCATTCCCCCAAAATATCTTTACTTATTAATTTCTTTTTGTATGTATCTACCATTTTAGCGAAAGAAAAAAAAAGAAAATGGAAAGTAATATTTTTATTTTGTTACATCTTTGAATAATATATATCTCATATCTGCAATGAAAAGGATTGATATCTTTAGGCTTTTAATGCTCTCAGTGATGAGTTAACATCTCCAAACATTTCTGTTCTTCACTTTTCTTCCCTCTTTTTCTGTTTCATTAGTATTTCCCATCACTTTCTCACTCCCCTCTGTGCTAATTTAAATTAGTCTACACAGATAAAGTCTGATCAAATGTTATCTGCAAAAATAGTAATAATTAGTACTATATATGTTCTGTGTGTGTATATATATATATCTTTATTTATTTATTTATTTTATTTTTATTTTTAACTTTTTTATTTTTGTATTTCCAGATATGGGCTTTAATGGGGTGTTCCATTATGGGTTTTCTGGATTCATATTTGTCTTGGAATTCTAGTTTTGTCATTTTTGTTCTACAGGTAAAACGATCTCTAAATCTCTTTATCTTTCACGTGCACTATCAGTTTTTTTGCAAGGCTTTTTTGAATTGTCTGAATTCTGTCTCCTTGCTGTTCTTATACAATGATGACCCTTTTTTCCCCTTGTTTTGCACGGGCTTTAGGCCCAGTAAAATGTGGGCAGTTGGGATGTTCACTACTTATTCGTGCAATTTTGATTTTTGCTTCTTGTTGAACCATACACCCTTTCTGGGCATGCTCAATGCGTGTGCATAAATAAACAGGATATAATTCATATATATTAAGATATGATTTACATCATTTGAGTCTAGTGATTAAAATATATGGTTAATATATTTAATATAATTATATGTATAATTTAACATAAATAAAAAATTAATGGATTGTAGGTAGTTATTTGAATAAATTAACATTAAAGATATTTCATAAAGTGTAGATAAAAACAGACCAAGTAAAGGCTCATAGTTTATTAAAAGTTATAAAAGCGTATAAATTTTTCCTTATAAGAATATAGGATTCAAAATGTCATACACTTGTGGCAAATATTTACACAGTAAAATAAAATATGAAATACAAGTTAAAGTAAAGGACTCAAATGGATAAGAGTTACAGATACGATTATTGAATTTCAACATTTTCTTACTTCGATTATTGTTAAAATGCCAGAACAAGAAAATTTGCATGCTTGAGAGGAAACTAGTTGCAGAGGATTGTGCATGATGGATAAACCCCATTTTGGGATTTAAAATGGAGGAGTTCATATTTGGATCTTACACGTCAAATTATGTTTCTTATCCTAATAATTCAATATATGAATATATAAAGTGCATTTATTCGAAAATATTTAATACAGTGATTATATATTGATACGATAAATAGATAGTAAAATATGTATTAAAATATAGGATGGAACTAGGAGAAGGTTTAGTAGAAACCAATAAAGAATTTTACGAGAATTATGACTTTGTAGTTATTTTTAAGATATTGCACTCATTAGAAAATCTGTAACATAAAAGTAAGTAAAGAAAAAATATTTTTAAGATCAAGAAGAGTCTCAAAGGCTTATCGAACCCTTCAACCCTATGCTCAACCTAGTTCAAAAATAAGTACTAATTCAAAAAATAGTACCTATATAGCTTGTCATCCATGTAAAAGATATATTTTCCCTTGAATCAATCTATTTTTTTTCTTTTTTTTGAATAACTAGTTAGTTGGACTGAGAATCGATTGGCTTTTCCTGATGGTTCTAACTATAAAATGAGCGAATAATTAAACCAATCAGAAAAGAAAAATTGGTTCAATGGTTGGATTATTTTATTATCTACTTATCTATTTCAAAAAACATAAATTCCAATTCAAACATTTGGTGTAATCTATAACAAGAGATTTCATAACCATTATTATATTAGAGATGCATTTGTGGTACTTCTTGTTTTCTATTTTTTTTCCTTAGGTTCGATTTTCTAGATGTTGCCTCTGATGCTTAAGTAAATAAAAGTCAGTTAAAAATAATAAACTTAAATTGTAAATATGAAAAAGTAATTAATTTCATTAAGAATATTCATATTGTTCTCCTTGCATGATTTAGTATGCTCAAATTGAAGTGGCATCATCATATGATTTAATATATTCATATTTAAAAATTCTCATCTTCCGCTTTGAATCAAAGATCAAGTCGAAAGTAGTCCGTCACACATATAAAGACACGAATTTGGATCAAAGATCAAGTCGAAACATGTCAATCCATCACACATACAAAGATTCGAATGGTTCAATTTGGTACTGTCGCCCAATTTTACCCTTCACCTTGTACTGGCATTGACCAAATTGCCCCTTAGGTATAAGTCTTATGCAAGCAAGATGGAAATTCAACAAATTTTGGCCCCACAAAACTAGTCAAAATCAAATTCATTGAAAGAAGCAACCCAATTAGTATCCTAATTAGCGGCAAAAAAGCCTTGAATCCCACAAACGAATGTTAGGTCACAAAATAATCTTGGGCTTAGGGCTTGTTTGGTGGCAGTTCCCAAGAAAACAAGGAGAAAAAAAGAAAATAATGAAAAGAAAGCATCGAAATTGGTGCCTGTTTGGTCAGGAGATCGGTCAGGTCCCTCTCCCACTTTTAAAATACTGTTACATTTTTCGATCTAGTGTTAACATATTTTATTTTATCATATCTTTTATAGACAAAAATAACATATTGTAAAAAATAATAATAAAATAATTGAAAAAATAATAACAATTTTTTTTCTTTAACTTTTTAATGTTTGTTTTTCTATTACATTTTTTCTTCATTTATAATTTTTCTTTTCCCCAATGTTATATTTATCTTTTTATCATGTTATTTTACATAATAAATGTAAGTAAAAAAAATAAAAAATTAGAAATATTTATTATTATTAAAAATAAATAATTTTTTTGATTTTATAAATATAAATTTAAACATATACATCGAGTGTGTCACAATTAAGAGTATGTATATAGTGATACAGGGAGGGATACATGGGGAATTTCTTTATTTCTCAAGGTTAATCAAAGGAACCCTTAATGATGAGAGATTGCTCGCGTAAATCTAGCTAAAAGTAGCAAAGCGGCTTTTGGTTGGATGGAGGAGGGATTGGGGATTGGGGAAGTTAGCCGGTATTGATTCGAATGAGCTCCTTATTAAATTTTTGTGCTTTCAATTGGAAAAGAAATATAGGGTTAATTATATTTGGTTTTCGTTGAAGATACGATATTTACCAGCTAAACTTCTCATGATTTGAAAATTGTTAAGAAATCCTGCATGAGTTTGTTATATTATATAGACCTTTTTTGGGAGGATTTTGAATAGAATCTAATAATATTGTCCAGAAGGTTAATTGAATTTTGATACTGTCCCTTGCTTATTGAATTTTTGGATACTAAATGATCGCTGATAATGACTTCTATTTATATCAAAATAAATTCCGCTTAATGATAACATCTCTTCATTATCTTTCCCTAAAAGCAAAAAAAGCTTATCCATGATTGCCTTATAAACTATTATCACAAATGGCGTAGAATTAATGATCTTGACTCTTGAGAGTGATTGTGGGCTAACCAATTGAGCTATCATAGTTGATGATGCCCATTCATAACGTGATTGATTTATTAATTAATGCCCCAAATGATTGAGAGAGATTGTGGGCAAATAAATCATCTATCTTCTTCGATGATGTCCAAATTAATCACAAAAAATTTAATCTTATCGACGTATTATCTCATCAGTACATATGTTGGGATTTTGTTTTCATGAAAAGGCATTTCAAATAATGAAAAACTTGATATAATCATAAATTTTCGATCAAGAGAATTTAAAAGAGACACATGACTATCTTTTCAACAGTGGTCACCAATGAATTGATGGTGATTCACCATCTATCGTTAACGTAAATATCCGTTTATATTGAAGTATTATCATATCAACATTTATTTAAAAAATTTTATTTGAAAATGCACCGAAATAATAAGAGAAGGAAACAACTCATAAGTTATCCGAAGATGCCCAGCTCTTTCGATATGAGATAAAATCTTATATGTTCGTGAATTTATCGTAGCGTGCATTTTTGTATACACGTATGTATATATGTATATGTGAAAAGGCCATGGCCAAACAGTAAAACAACAAACCCTTGTTTCATGCGCATTTGCTTGGCCTGATTACGTCGAGACAGTCAGTCAGCCGTATATATATAGCCAGTAACATACAAAAAACACACAACCCAAACTATATATTTTCTCATCTTTCCTTACGCTACTATACATATATATATACACACACACACGACTCAAACAAGTATATGTATATGTGTGTGTGTATATATATATGTATATATTCCTGCCCCCCACCCCCCACCTCTTCTGATTTTCTCCCTAATAGGACAAGAATGCCCATCAAACCCATTGGAAAAACCACCTAGTTAATTACAAAAAACATTTCCTCACATTTCAAACGTAGTATACTGATTTCATCCTTTATTTCCTATGTTAGTAGGGCGGCGGCACCGCTGCCGGCGGCGGCGCCGGGTGGAGATTTGGCATACTTTGAGTTGGGCTGGTTCCAAAACCCAATCTTTTCAAGTGGGGTTTCATAGTTTGTCGTCATTTTCTTTGTCCCTCTTCTGTTACATTGGCTTCTGACGGTGGTGCTACGGCGGCGACAGCGGCGTCGCAACTGGTTATGGTGTGATATTGGCGGGGACGGCTCAATCTCTTGATTTGTGACATAATTTTTTCCACTTCATTTCGTGTGTATATGGAAAGAGTTCACATTTCTAATTAAGGTTTGGTTTGATATCTTTAACCTAATTTCTTACAATTTTTATTTTTATTTTTTTACCTTTTTTACTTTTGTTTTTGTAGTTAGTCAAAAGTTAGACTATAGCTTATATTTAGTGCTTTTGAATTCTTTGAGTAGACTTTAAGTTTCTTAATTGGACAGCTTTTACCTAAGTACTTGTGAATTTAAGTAAATTTACTGTGATTTATCCCCAAAAAAAAAAAAAGTAAATTTATTGTGTGTTTTTGACCCCATGGAATCATAATTATAGCTTCATGTTTTATTCTTTTTCTGGAAATAATAATTAATAAGTGCTTAAATTAGGAATTGATTGTTGCTGTGTTCCTGATTTTGGGCGGGTTTTATTGCTTGTTTTCAGTTTCAATGTAAAAAGCCAATTTCCTTTTGTGTTTCTTTTTCTTTTTTTTCGGGTGGGGGTCTATAGGCCCATATATAGCTTCATTTTTAATTAGGATTTTTTTTTTTTTAAAAAAGAAATTTGAAGAACGTGAAGTAGCTAAATGATTATTGGGTCAATAAAGTGTAAGTTTTACTAAGGGATAATTAGCTCAAAACATACTTGGCAAATAAAAAAAAAAAAGAAAAAAGCAAAAAAGAAAGACACACCCAAGACATCTCGAGTCTTGCCATAATTACCCGTACATTTTCTATGATTTGAAAAATTACCACTATTCTCTCTATATAGTGCAGACAAATCCTCTAAAAGTGTAATAAATATTACAATTAGACCTAGCATGAGTCCTAGTTAAAATGTTTATAACACTTTAGGGAATTTAATTGTGAAATACTGAGTGGAATGGTAATTATCCACACTACAAGACGTTTTTTAGTAATTATAGCTTAACTTAGGAGGTGTCGAGGTAATTATCCTTTTATTAATTTGATCTAATTGAGATGGATATTTTTTTTGGGTCATTTTGAACTTTTATAATTATTTGATCATATTATAAAGAAATCTAGACTCAATGTGTTTATTTGGCAAAAATGTGGATGATAATTGTAAGTTTTTGCATCGTTTCAAAGATCCCAAATTTATATACATAGATAGTATATAAACACTAACCATGACTTTGGTTTATGGATGTTGGAATGCAAAATGTTATTTATTTATTTATCTTTTTTTACCTTTCAAATGATATAATTCTTTGATCTTTCTCAATTTTCTCATTAAATTTCTTGATCAAAACATACGTTAAAAAATCATATCAATTCATATAATTTATCCACACCCTTTATTCTTATGAAAAAATTTAATATACTTAATATATATTTAAAACAACAAGTAATACCACTTTAATAAAGCAAATAAATTTATTAATTTACAATAATATTTACTTCTCTTATATGAAATTCAAAGAAATTAAATAACCAGATAGATATATTGGTAATACTGTCAGTAACATAGATAGCTGGGGGACCCTATGTATTAATAAGTGGCAGTAAATTTTGCTGTAGATAATAAATAGGTGCACAGTAAAAGTGAGTGTATTTATAAATGGACTGTCATGTGCAGAGTGACTGAGACCATATCTTAATGGACGATCGTATAACTCTGTGGGCGGGGTCCCATTTGAATTCGAGCACCAAATTAATTAATGCTCTTTTTTTCACCTTCACAAATTTCTGCAATTTCTGAGTACTTTTTTCTTTCAGCCATTAATGATGTAGATGATAGGGTTCTTTGTTTTGTGTAGTTTTGGGAAGAATGGTCTAAAGAGAGAAAGTCATTGATTTAGTCATACCCATGTGTCAAGTATTGACTACGAATTCATTTTTCTTTTTCTTTTTTTTTGTGGTTGAGAAACTATGAATTCATAGTTTGAATTCTTTTATGGTGAGGATTTAATGGGTACATACACTAACTCAAATATCTCTGAAAGAGTAAATGAATTTGTTCTTTCGTTGCACGAGTGTGAGTTAAGTGTACTTAATATTTTCATATGAAAATATTTGATTACTAGTATAATACAATTGGACCTCGTTTCATAGCAAATATAAAGGTAGATTAGTAGATTAGTAGCATGAAATTGCATATTACATATTACATATGTTGTGAATTATGATATTAGCTTATCGGATTATTCAATAGTAACGACAATCATAGGGCATGATAATAAAAAAGTTGATATATTGTTTAAATCAAGGCATGCAACATACGATAAATATTGAATTTGGTTGCAAAAAGCAAAAGCAAGCGCGCGTGCT
>JACFYI010003637.1:902708-928396 GCA_014898755.1 Handroanthus guayacan | reverse complement strand
TTTTTTTTTTTTTGTTTTTAACCTTAATATTAGAGAATTAAATGCAGTGTCTCCAAACATTATAAATTAAGTTAGAAGTTCAAATATACTTTTGAAAAACCCTTGCAAGGATCCATGAGTGAGAGTGGAATAAAATTGTGATATTGGCGTCCTATCTTGGAACGCATATGCTAGCGATAATGGCTGCTGCAAGGAGAAGAAATTGAAAAATATTCAAGAAATACAAGACTGATAAATTGAGACTAGCAAAATTCATGCAAACCTTTTCTCTGTATAATACAATAAAAGCTCAATGAATGGGTGTCTCCAGACGACATTAATTTATACCCTTATAGTTTTACAAGAAATTCTATACGAAAAACATGGCAAAGAGAAGAGAATGTGAGGAATAATACTAGTGTATAATTAAAGTGAAATACTGGTGGTTCATCTGTTACAGGCTAACTTCAAATGGTAGGATACTCAATTGATGGTTCAAATAAAATGAAGGGCTAAGAATAAAAAATAATGATTTCTTGAAGCAACCATACCCGAGAATTGTATATCCATTCACATCCTCTCTTAGATAGGAGGCATCACGGAACAGGTAAATTTCTGTTTGTATTTGATGATATTAACCCTTGTTGGGATCTTTAGATTATAGGAAGAAAAACAGTGAGGAAGTTCTTCCTTCAAACTTCAAACGTGTAACCTTTTGTTTCAGTATTTGCACCTCCTCCTTTTCACTCTCATTTTCGAATTCCTTGATTTAGACATAGCATTAGAGAAATCATGAAAAAGAGCAGCTAAAGCTTCAAGCAACTCTCCAAAATTTCCTAGGAGTCCTCCATGTCCTCCAGCAGATGAACTGGAATTGTTTCTCGAACTTTCAACTTTTCTCATAATCATTACCTCAGTGGTTCCCATGACCATGCCAACTAAAATCTAAAACCATTTCTACAGCTACATATTG
This sequence comes from Handroanthus guayacan, assembly GCA_014898755.1. Classification (NCBI taxonomy): domain Eukaryota; kingdom Viridiplantae; phylum Streptophyta; class Magnoliopsida; order Lamiales; family Bignoniaceae; genus Handroanthus; species Handroanthus guayacan. Next base: position 927,444 of record JACFYI010003637.1, on the reverse strand, counting down.
CAGTCAAGAGTTACACAATTATCCCTTAGACTTTAGAGCATATCTCTGTTATTCCTCTTTTTGCTGAAAGCAAATGTAGCACGCAAAAAATTACCATCAAGTTAATTGATCCAAGCTTAATACTCTTACATGCAACTTGCATTCAGTGTTTCAGCAATCTTAGATTGCTATTATAATGGAAAAGAAATCCCTTTTTCTTTTCACTTGATAAGTTTCATGTTTCTTTCAAGTTAATGAGGCAGTATACAAACAAGCAGCAGAAGGCATTATCTTTCAGCAAATAGCAATCCTTAAACCACCATATAAAAAAAAAAAAATAAAACATATCGCAGCAGAAGAACTCCCTTAGGTTGCATTTGGATCAAGATTCAGTATGGACTTTGAAGCTAAACTTTTCGAATAAATTGAATATCCGGTGAACACCAATGGTAAAGAACTTGAAATCACTTTTAATTGAAATCACCAGAACAAGTCCAACCCAAAGAATTGATTATCGTGAATTCTAAATCTTTAGCTCTCAAATCCTTTAATCAAAATGTAACCTTAGAAACTATAGACATAGAGAGGTAGTAATATATAATGCCATTCACAAACAAAACTGAACTGTGGAGGAAGGAACACAAACTCAACTTCTTGCCTAGGCAAAAGCAGATCAATACATCTCATATTAGCAGCAAATCCAATCTTTTATCCTCATAATTACACAAGATAAGATAACGGCATCAAACTGGAACTCCAAAACAATGGTTGCTCAACAACTTATTGTTACAAATATTCCACTAAATACTCAATACACAGAACCCCTCATCCACAATCATCCCCGCAAAGTTACCTATCCAAAGATCAATTTCAAGTATTAAAGATGCCAATACATTGCAGAGAGAAGTACAGGAAATTGATAAAAATCACCTGTACCGCTATTGCTTAGCAATAACATTCTGCAAGTACCATTGGTAGGTATCTTTAAGTCCATCCTTGAGAGAAATTTTAGGCGTCCACCCCAAACCCTCAAGCTTCGAGCTGTCCATGAGCTTCCTGGGAGTGCCGTCGGGCTTAGTCGAATCCCAAACAATTTCCCCTTCATATCCCACCACCTCCTTCACCAGCTCCGCCAGCTCCTTGATGCTCACCTCCTTCCCACTGCCCACATTCACATGCTCCAATCCACTATAGTTTTCCATTAAGAAAACTACGGCGTCAGCAAGATCATCGACGTGCAAGAATTCGCGTAATGGTTTCCCACTCCCCCATACCACCACTTTGTCTACATTATTCGCTTTCGCTTCGTGAAACCTGCGAAGCAATGCGGGCAACACGTGTGAATTCTCGGGATGGAAGTTGTCATTAGGGCCGTATAAATTCGTCGGCATGGCGGAAATAGCGTCGAACGAATGCTGGATACGAAATGCCTGGCACATCTTGATCCCTGAGATCTTGGCGATGGCGTAACATTCATTAGTGGGCTCCAGAGGACCGGTTAACAGAGCCGATTCGGGTATGGGTTGCGGGGCGAATTTGGGGTAGATGCAGGAGGATCCAAGAAAGAGGAGCTTCTTGGTGCTGTGTTTGAAGGCAGAGGCGATGACATTGGTTTGGATTTGGAGGTTGATCGTGATGAAATCGGCTGGATAGGTGTTGTTGGCGTGAATGCCGCCGACTTTAGCGGCGGCGAGGATTACGTATTGGGGTTTGTAGGCTTCAAAGAAGGCGTCGACGGAGGATTGGGAAGTGAGGTCTAGTTCAGAGTGGGTGCGGAGGAGGAGGTTATTGTATCCTAGGGATTGGAGCCTCCGGACCACGGCTGAGCCAACTAATCCGCGGTGGCCGGCGACGAATATGGTGGCGGATTTATCCATTGACGGTGGTGAAGTATTTGGGAGAAATTGTTGACGGTAAATGGGGCAGACGGAGTTGTCGGTTGGAGTTTGGTTTGTAAAATAAGAGAAATTGGGTTGGGCTTTCTTGGGAAGTTTGGGCCTATTTGTGGACTAACATTTGGGCTTTTAAGGTCCAAGGAGCAAGTCATCATGAGAAAAATATTGCCCTCGTGGGTGGAAGGCCGCTGATGGGGTTTCTGCAAAAGTTTCTACTTTCTAGAAATGTTAAAAACTGTAGAAAAAATTATAGAGAAAGTTTTAGTAAAAATTGAAAGTTTCTGAAAATAAAAGATAAAAATACCAACAAGTCGCAGAAATTGGGTGTAGGTTGTTTTTAGCTTTTAGTGTTTTTTCCCCCTCTTATTTAATTTTAGAGAATCAGAAGCAAAAGTTGTTCCCAAAAGTAACTTGGAAGCTTATTAAGCAATAAGTTGAAATATGCTTATTAGAAGCTATTGCAAATACCCTTTATACGAGTTAATTACAGTGCAAAAATGTGTGATTACTCACTTGTTAGGGTTAAGGTGATGCCAAATTAAAGTTATAAGCTGAGAAGCGCTTATTAGAAGCTATTATAAATACCCTTATACTTGTAAATTGTACTGCAGAAGTGTAATTACTCGCTTATAAGAGTTAAGATGATGCCAAATTTTACTTGCATAAGGTTGAAGGTAGAAGAAAAGAATTTTGAAAAAAATGCTTATACAAGCAAGAAAAATAATCATTTTTCCTTTGTTAAATCCAAGAAAAATGGAGGGAGAAAAATTGATGTGTGTGTGTGTGTGTGTGTGTGTGTGAATAATCATGAGCAGTCATAGCTGCACGAGGGGTGATAATATATTATGTAACTTTTGAGCACGCTCGGGTGATACGGTCAAAAATCATGATCTATTAATATTAATCCACTTGCCCACCTCCTTTTCAGATACCCTCATAAGTAAAACAATCTTTTTCTAGTATTAATTGACCATGCATCTTATGCCAAATTAATTTACTCAATCTTACTCAAATAATCAGGTGATCATTTCAAAATTATTTGTAGCATAATTTGTGAATGTGGATGAGATTTATTATATATAATGGTTTACTCAGTAATTATATTCCAAAATTGATCTTGCATAATAATAAAAGGACTATTATTATGTTTTTTTACGATGTTCAAATCTATGGTCAAATATAAGATACTCAATTTTGTGAGGTGTTCTCTCACTATCATGTGTTATAGAATGCCTTTCATTTTTCGTTTTTATTCTTTTTTAAATAAAAAAACACATTTATAGTTGAGAGTAGCTCTATAAACTAATTTGAATCAATCACTTATTGGATGTGTATCAGCATTATAAGAAGCTATTTGATTGCCCTGATAAATCCAGATAAAACTAAATTATCTAAGTTTATCAAGTATTTGGTATGCATCAAATTTATAATAGGCTAGCTTAGGATATGTCGGCCACCCTACTAAAATTATGACGTGTATCACCCCCACGCTTCCCTCATGATAAATTAATCATGTGCTAGATTTGAAAGTAAATTTACTAATATAAATGCCCTTAAATTAAACTTATAATATGATCCAACCATACAAAATAAGGGCAGAAGGGTAAATATGCGTATCATACAAGTTAGTAAAGTCAACTAAATGACATATAAAGGCTAATTATTAGATTTTGTCTTGATTATATCATACTAACCAAATGTTTTACTAATTAGTAAGAAGATAATTTTAACTGGATTTACAAAATTATATGCTTGATCTAGTCAAACATACCAAAAAGCTCCTAAGTCCGTCAACTAGGGATTTTGGGAGAGATAGGACCATAGAGCACAGGGATGGCACAAAAATCCATTGCTAGATATAGAAGGTCTAACTCCAAAAAAATATTATTATATCCTCAATTGTGACATACTGGTTTTTCTCATGATAAGACACCTTACACGTGACATAGGTTAAGAAACATCCAAACTAATTTAAAACCCAATGAATCCTTTTATTACGTGGTAAGATTTGATATCATTATTTGTTCTTTCGAATTATGATGTTGACTTCATCAAGGTTGTATGTTTGGTATGCACAATAATGATAATGAATCACATTGTAACAAAATTTTATATTGAAACGTCAAAGTTTGTTGAGAGAATCGCTTATGATCAAAGCAAACATGCTTATGGTTTTCTTAAATTTGGCATGGAACGTGTGTGATGCTCATACCTTGATAATAACATATCCTTAAATTTTGGTTATAAGATAATGTTACATGATTGACGCATGCCATTCTCAAAATTGACTTAAAATGAACGTATATTTTAAATTCATCCTTCCTTCCAAAAAAATTAAAAAATGTTAATAAATAAACAATTTCTAGTTCTAAACAATAATTGAATTTATTTCAGTTTTTGAATATTGGAGCTTTTTTCAAAAAAAAAAAAAAAAAAAAAAAGAAACCTAGCAGTTGGGTCACGCGAATGCTGTAAAGGATAAATGCATTTTAAATATTAACTATTAACATATAAATTACAATAAAAAATAATAAAATCTATGTAATTAAAATACACACATTTACGAAACTTCAAGAATAAATTACTTAATAGGTACACTGCTGATCTTATGAAGCTCTTCACTCAATGAAGCGAGTTCTTTTATTGAACGTTTTCTTCATTTTTTAACTAAAAATGCATGAAGAAGATTAAATGCAAATTTTGGTTCGAGTCTGCATATAATAAAATGACGGAGATTTAAGGAACATGAGGAACTTTTCTAAAGAAAGTGAGAAGTTTTCTACGGAGTTCTCTCAACACTTCTTATTCTTTCTTTTCAATTTGAATTAACTGTAGTGGAGACTCGTTGTAGTTATGAAGATGAAATTGAAATTAAAAGAATTGACATGCAAACTGTCATTTCAGACACAAAATGATCTTTTTTATAATAGTAAATATATCCGTGAAAAAAGTATTCATAAATAATATAGAAAGTGAAAATAAAAGGCGGAAAGTTATCTAAAAAAGGAAAAAAAAAATGTAGAAAGTGGGAAGAGATAAAAAAGAATTTGATATTTTGAAATCAACTAAAGTTAGTACGTTCTAACTTTGGCGACATTTCTGCCTAAAATTCTTCAAATCTTTAGATTTGGAGAATCAAATACTCCCTTAGCTTTATTCTTTTAAATAATTAATCATCGCCAATTTGTGATCACTCTTTTGGAATCTAGGCCCGACAATGTTTAAAGTTTTGTGCTTAAGGTCAGCAAATTCAGCTTACCTATAAATCTTTTCGACATAAAACCTTAGGTGAAAAAAAGTTCATAGCTAGTGATATGGCATAGAAAGTGATGAGACCAAGTCCCTTTCACTCTGTTATTTGCACTATACTACAAGATTCACATCTTTTATCATGAATCGTATGTACTGAACTTGAATTTTGGCTTATCAATGACCTATCCTCCTACGATAGAATTCACATCTTTTACCATGAGTCAAATTTATCCAATAAAAAATTCGACTAGCAATGAACCCTTGTGATTATAGATGTAGGTTACATGTCTAGATTTTGGAATACAATCCAAGTTAGAGGCACAGGGCTATGTCATATGAGTGACATATTTCCATACATGAATCGTATGTACTGAACTCGAAATTTAGTTATCAACGGCCTATCCTCATATCATAGAATTCGCATCTTTTACCATAAGTTAAATTTATCCAATAAAAAGTTCAACTAGCGATGCACCCTTATGATTATAGATATAGGTCACATGTCTAGATTTTGGAATACAATCCAAGTTAGAGGCACAGGGCTATGTCATATAAGCAACATATATATATATATATATGCGCTTCAAAAGCAAATTAGTTTAAGGTATGCATCATATCAATTTTCTTCCCAAATTTCTAAATTTTATGTCAAATCTCCAACCTGTACATTGACTTAAGCATTGAGAATTTTCGTTGAGATCACATATCTTAGCGATTTTCAAATGATATTTCTTTGATGTCAAGATTAGGACCTACATGATACTTATTTGATCTATCTGCTCCACCGAAACAAGAGTTCTCTAGAACATAAATAGAATGACTCAATTAGTTAGGCGAGACAATCTTACGTTATATATGCATCAGTTGTAAATCATTCTAGTTATTTTCTATGATTAGTTACATTTTACACATTGGTGGAAACTAATGAATAAAACTTCGCTACCAAAATAATATTTATCAACTCAAACCATAGAAAATAGAAGATTGTACTACTACTAGAAAAAAGACATGAAAGAATTAGTAAATTGTATTATGTTATAATTAGTGACTCATATAATTTGATAATACCACTGCACAATATTATTAAAGCAATACTATAAACAAAACAAATATTTTGCTAAAACTAGGATTAATGTAAATTTGAAATTTAAATTTTGACGTGTCCAAATTCAAATTAAGCTCAATTTGAAATTGTTTGCAAAATATAAATTTCCAGATCATGCATAAAATAATAGTTTACAAGAAACTTCTAGGCAGTTCCCTTCTGTCATCTTTACCCTCGTAGACCGAGGTAAGGACTTAACAACTTTCGAAACAATTATATATAAGGGAAGTACTTTTAATTATATAGGATCTTGATTTTCTTTTTCTTTTTATAAATAGAATGTTGGGTCAGGAGATCCGCCATCAAATGTTCCTTTCATCAATTGTCACAAAAAGAATCCAACCGTTACAAGATGTTCCTTTTCTCAAAAGCTCGTTGGGAGTAAATCCGAATTAGTCACAACAACCCTACCAATATGCCAGTAAATAAAGTTTTATCTTGATCTTAATATCATTTCCTATATTTTTCAATTTTTTTATCATAAAAAACTCATTATATATATATATATATATTTTTTTTTTTCTCGAATATCTTTTCATTTTCTTGAGTAATGCCATTTTTTTTCCAAATTAATAAAATATGATTTGCATTTCTCATTGAATGTATTAGTAGCTTTTTTCTTTTCTTTTTTCCTCTGTAAAGAAGATCAAAGCTGGTTCCCTAATCATTCTTATAGGACTCGAAGTTGTTAGAACTTATCACCAAACTACACACCCACCTCAATATAATGAGAGATTTATGAATAAATGATTTATTTATTACTAAAAGAAAAACTATGAATAGAAAAACAAAAAGAGTAAAAGGAGTAAGGTAATATGATTTTTCGTTAAATATTTTAAATAATTCGTTTTTATGATTAGTTAAAGATTTATATATCTTTTATCTTTAAGAACTTTTGTCTCCCTTACCCTTAGAATAAGTCAGTTTCTCGAAGAATTATGACAGAATATTGCATAACAGAATCCTTAAAGATGATAAAACATAATAAATTCTATACGTAATGTGATAAAATCTAACCGAAAGGGGATTCGGCTCCTCTCCAATAGACTTTCTTTCCAATTACATACATTATACACTTGGATGTTTGTCATGCCATTAATATTTTATCTAATGGTTATTATTCTTGATTTCTTTCTTCATTAACCATTTACTTAACTCTAGCTAAATTATGTTATTTAAATTTAAGTTTTATCAATTAAGGAAAACTCAACAATTATTCCCAAAATTCTCAAATTTTTCTACTCAATCAAGACATAAAATCAAGATGAAAATTTTTCTTCCATAATATTAAATTTTATTTCTAATTTTTTCTATCATTCTTTATTCAAGAAAAATATTTTTAATCCTATTTTCTACCATGCTTCTTTTTCTTCTATGTCTCGAATGATTACGAAAGTTCGAGAATTTCTAAGAATAATCATTCGAGTTTTCCTTAATTAATAAAATTTAAATTTAAGCAATATAGTTCAACTAGAGTTAAGTGAATAGCTAATGAAGAAAAAATATTAACCGTTAGAAGAAATACTAATGACATGATAAACATCCGAATGTATAATTGACGTAACGAGGGAAGAAGACTATTGGAGACGAATCGGATCCCAAAAAAAGTAATGTGCAATGTGTGCATACAATTTTTTCCCATTCCTTAACATACTTAAATATCATCAATTATGTATAGAAATTAAAATTCCCCTTTTGCCCTTTTGCCCTTTTTGCTATTTCCACCCCAAATCCGCATACTACGCCATGCTTGCTGGGAACATAGCGGCTCCAAGATCAGCCACGTGGCATGACCATACTGAAAAACAAAAATTTTCACTATTTCCACTCCAATGGATTCCTTAGCTGGATGCATTCCCTCCTTCCCTTGAATTCCGTAGGCCTACGGCTCTCCCTTCTCCACTCCCCAATAATAATAATAATAATAATTTAATTAAATTATAAACCCTAGGGCGGGGCTCCCTTATGATTTTGCAACCATAAATAGTCCCTCTTCCGCTGAATCATCTCCGCCACTCATCCCAACAAGAATACCCCTTTTATTGCCTCGCTTTTCTCTCCTTTTTTGACTCGGATTACACATTGATTTCCATTCTTTTTTTGTTCTTGCTCTCGTTTGTTTCTTTCTCCCATTGAATAACGCCAAGAAACGCTTCAGAAAGGTTTAATCCGATTGATTTTATTGATATTTGTAGTGTAATCCCAAAAAGAAAACGTGAGTTTGTTTTGTTTTAACCTTCTCCTTTTGATTATCAGGTTTTGCTTTGATTATTTTTGTACTGTGGTTGGTTTATTGATTCAGACTGTATGTTTTTCTGGGATTTGATTTATGCAGCAGAAAGCGTGGATATATGTTTTAATGGAGGCTAAAGGTGGCAACAAGAAGTCCAGTAGTAGTAGAATCCAATACGAAGCTCCCCTTGATTACATCATTGAAGACGTTCGTCCCAACGGTGGCATTCAAAAATTCCGTTCTGCTGCTTACTCCAACGTAAATAGATTTGTCTGCGATTTTCAGCCTGTTTATCGTTATATTGACATCTGTATATGTTTATATGATATAGTTTCTGATACATTATATTTTGTTTCAATTGCAGTGTCAGAGGAAGCCATCCTGATACCCTTCTTTTTCCACGAGAGAACATGGATTGTTCAGTAGAGTAGGAAATTTCTTCAGCGATTGTTTTACATTTCCTTTTCTTTTTGTTTCCGCTTGTGAAATAAAGCCTTCTGCAATACTGCTGGCTTTGTTGAATCAGTAGCAATAGTAGGAGAAGAAAAAACACTCAGATCCTAGAATTTTTGCATTTTTGCCTTACTGTTCCATTGCTGCGATGGCTGTTTCGGCCATTGGTTTCGAGGGATTCGAGAAACGGCTTGAAATCACATTTTCCAAGCCAACGATGTTTGCAGACTCAAACGGGCTGGGCCTTCGGTCACTGAGTCGGGCCCAGATTGACTCCATTCTCGAGCCAGCCTGCTGCACCATTGTTTCGCAGCTGTCAAACACTGAGTTGGACTCGTACGTCCTCTCCGAGTCGAGTCTCTTCATCTACCCTTTGAAGATCATCATGAAGACCTGTGGGACCACCAAGCTTCTGCACTCGATCCCACAAATCCTGAAACTCGCCGATTCACTCTCACTCGCGGTCCAATCAGTTCGCTACTCGCGTGGCACCTTCATTTTCGAGAATTCCCAGCCTGCCCCTCACCGGAGCTTTGCTGAAGAGATTGCTTATCTGAACTCCTTCTTCAAGAATGGCAGTGGTTATTTACTCGGCGATCCGAAGTTTCCTAACCGGAACTGGCATGTCTACGTGGCGGCGGGGGAGTCACAGCCGGCGGTGAATCCTACGGCGGCTGTTAACTTAGAGATGTGCATGACCGGCTTGGACCGGGACAAGGCCGCCGTATTTTTCAAAAACTCGGGGTGCGATGGTGAAATGACGAAAAAATCCGGAATAAACGAGATAATTCCGAGCCACGAGATTTGCGACTTCGAGTTTGACCCATGTGGATACTCAATGAACGCGATCGAAGGTGCAGCTTACTCTACCGTGCACGTTACCCCAGAGGATGGGTTCAGCTACGCCAGCTACGAGGCTATGGGGTTGGACATGGGGTCCATTGGGCTAAAGCCGCTGGTCAAGAGGGTCCTTAAATGTTTCGAGCCGGGGCAGTTCAGCGTGGCTGTCACGTGCCCAGGAGGTGATTTGCTCGAGGATGTTTGGAGCGGTGACATGGAGGGTTACACGTGTGAGAGTGGGGTGCTGCAGCCGTTAGCGGGCGGTGGTTGTGTGGTGCACTGGTGTTTCACTGCGAAGGAGAGGGCGGAGACGCCGTGCACTCCGGCGAAATTGGCTATGCAATGCTGGAAAGAGGTGGCGGAGGAGGAGGCTGAGGTGGGCGGCGCCGTGGCGGCGTTTTCTTGTGTGGGATCATTTTAGTCTAATTGAAATTTGGAGTCTTGATTAGGTCAAGAAATTAGTGCCCATAATGTTTTTTAGTTTATTAGTCTTACGTTATTAGCTTTGTGTGTTTTATTTCTTTGGGTTTTTGTTTTTTTGGAGTAATAAAGGATGATGGAGTTGGTACTTGGCATTGTGACTTTTAGAGTTGTCTTTGTCTTCTATTCTAGCTTTGGATTTAAACCAATTTGATGCTTAATTGAATGGATTGGTATTTGGTATTCTATTTTTGTGGTGAATTTGAGTAACAATTTGTTGAATGTGATCTTTTAGTTTTGATGATCATATAGTTTCTAGCAAATCGAGCTTTTAACCTTTGTTGATTTGTTGTTGTTTCTATTCGTTACTATGATATTTTTACAAAAATTAATAATACATTCAATCATTACTTTAATAATCATCAATATCGATAAATAAATTATATTCAAATATCAAGTATAATACCTAACAACATAAAAAAAAATGATATCATACAGTAGAAAAACTCATAAGATTTTATGGTGTAAAAATAAATAAAAAATCAACATGTTGGTGAGAATTGAATCCATAAATTTTAATACAAAAAAGTTATTGGTCTCATCTATTTAATTAATGTTTATCCTCAGTTTGTCATTATTGTATATGGAATGTTGTTAAAAATGAATGATAATATTTTTCTACCTGCTAAAATTGTTACTTTGCAGGGCTTGTCATTGTTTAGATAATTTTTCATAACCGGTCACAAATTAATAATTTGTAGGCTATAAACTACTTTGATTTAAAAAAAAAAAAAAGGAGACCAAATATGCGAACGTTCATTAGTTGCTTCTTCGAATCTTCTTGTTATAACTTATAATTAATCCAATCCTTTCGAAACAAGCCCAACCAGAAGATATTTTGGTAATTGGTCACGGTCCACAGTATTATCTTGATAGTTTGTTTTATTATCTATGAGAAAATTAAATAAATATGCGAATTTCAACCATATCTTAAACTTGGAATCACCCTATTAAATAAGTCACATTAAGACAAAATTGACCATATTTAAAGGTAATATAAATCTGTCCCATCACAATGAAATCAAATAAGTAGCTGAGATTATAATTTTTTATAAGATAATTAATAAGTCACATTAAGACAAAATTGACCATATTTAAGGGTGATATAAATTTGTTCCATCACAATAAAATCAAATAAGTAGCTGAGATTATAATTTTTTATAAGATAACTATTATAATAATGAAGAGCTGATCCGAATACTTTTGCATGCGTCCTTCGAGGCACACACTCAGCACCCACTCATTTTCTTTTATAGTTCCCAATTATTAAGTAAAGGATATGATTAAATATTAATTTTGGAGACTAATCTGGAGTGGTTGATAATTGGGCAAAAAAGATAATTGAGTATTTAATTAAGAGCTCAATTTTTTATTATGTTTATTTGATATATTTTCTAAGTTTTTGTATCTGGGATAATTTTTTTTGAGTTTTTTTATTTTGTTTAAGAAATATATTATTAATGATAATTTTGATATTTATATGGTGAAATTGAAAGAATTTGCTAATATTTAAAAAGAAGCTAGGGCTTTGTCCTTATTTACCTTTTCTATATATAGTTACATATAAGGTAAATTGTATTTTACTCTCTTGTAAAAGATGAAATAAGCAGAAAAATCCTGCATCGAGTTCCTTTGTATTTTAAAAAATGAAGCTCATTGTCTCTCTGTATGAAGGGAATTAAAATGCTTTGAAAAATACAGGCTAGAGCATTGTATATTATTTTTCCAAAGGAGAATTTTCTACTCATTTTATTTTTCATGAGGGGGTAAAATGCAATTTATCCTAAGTGCTAAAATAATATTTATAAGCTCATAGTTAAAGATTACAATCCAATATATTTAGACATCATATAAGCTCTTAAAAAATATATTAATATATTTAGAAGCTAAATGGAATATTTTCTTCCTCTAAAATTACAATAACATGCTTGAAAACTTATTAATTTAGCCAATTGCTTCTTACTTTTATATACTCAACTTATGTCAAACATCTAATATTAGTACTGCATTAATTAATTTTGCTTCTTAAGTTAAATTTATTGGATTAAATAATTAGTACTGCACTAATTGTTTGCCTTTTATACTACAACAATTAGTGGAGATTATTAAGTTTGGTACGGCATTAATTATTAAATTATAAAGACTAGAGTGATTAATGCGTGCCTGCCGCATGCATGCCGCGTACTTCGTGACGCAGATTTTGTTATTATCCAAATAATCATATGTTTATAAGATTATTATATTCTTTCTATTTTGTCGATAATGGTAGGTTATATAGGTCAATATCCTATAAATTGAGCAGTCAATTATTCCACATTGATTCCAAACTTTTATTTATGAGAGAATTCAAATACAATATTGATAAAGTACCAGAGGCCTAATTAGAATGAGAAATAATAAATCAAACAATTAAGATCACTCAATACTAATTAGACTCGAAATACTTGTATTATAAGGTAATGTTTTCACTATGACATCACAAGGTCATGATGATCTCACCAATTTATAACTTGCCTCTACAGTGATATAAGAGGGGTATTTATAGATGCCAAGATTAACTATTTGTATAGTAACAGGTGACATCATCTTATGCTATTACAAAAAGTAAATTATAGGGCTATTATTTCGAGTCATATCTATGAGGCTTCGTGGGTCAGGGTTGGGTCAGTGCATGACCTGAATCAAGTGACATGACTTGAGTGTCTCGTACTTTCAATCGGGGTCGGGTCATGTGTCCGGATCCATTTCCCAATTAATCTTTTAATCCTTAGTTTTGGGTTGAGCCTCATTCTTCTTTGTTGGGCTGAGTTTGATTGATATTTTATATTTTGGGTCTTATCCCACATCAAATATGATTCTCATTTAACAAAGTCTACATTGCTAGAAGTATAGAGATAAAAAGAATTAATTAAAAAAGTAATTTAAAAAAAAAAACTTAAAAAAATATCAATCACTAGAATAAAAATAAAGCTTAATTTTGAATATCATGATACGCAAAATTTTATGATAGCTATGATAACTTTTCATTGTCTAAATACACTGTTTTTTGTTTAATAAAAATTTATAGAAAAATGAAACAATAAAAATTACAACATTAAAATTATTTGAAATTTTTTAAGTCTTATTCTTTTGTCAAATACAAATCCATAAATCCAAATGCAACCTTCATGAACTATGGAGAACTCGATATTCTAAATTGGCCTTTAATTTATGATTTTAGTGGAAGAAATTGCATGAAACTATGTTTTTATTTTCTTTTTTTATTTTTTGCTTTTTGGAAATAAATTTACTAGATTGGCTGGACCCAAAATTAGTTAATGGGCTGGGCCACTTTTTCAATTGCATCATCCACTTGGGCTTTCTTTTCATCATTGTAGAACATAAAAATGATTGGACAATAGTGACCAAAATACTACTTTGTGACATAATTAAAAAATTGAACTTGGCTTTTAGTCGTTGTGTCAAAAGTTGCATCATACCTACATTAGCAACAAAATATTTATTTTTGTTAAAATACATGTTGATACGTATGTTCATTTGCCACTTGGACATGGTGCAAATGACCATACAACCCTTAATGAAATGACCCACGTTTTGTTCTACCAAGTCAAATCTGAATCTACATATTGAATGTTGTATAAGTCTTGTATCATAGGAAGAAAACACGTGTAATATTGTTGTCTTGACCCATGCGTTATAAATAGGAACATAACTCTTTTTTAAGGTTCGTTGCACCTATATTTACTACAAAATTTATAGCACTTTTTTATCAACATTTATCTTGTTCTCGACCCTAATACTGACTTAAACGTCAAAAGATTTCTACTAAGTTCATACTATGACCTTATCACTTTGTTATGCTTATATGTTCTAATCAATTATGAGTTAATTCCAGAGGTTATAAGAAATTTCATGTGTCCTTGTTATGCATAATTCACCATGAGTAAATATAAACTTATTAGCTTTGAAACATAAAAAGAGAAAAGTTTTTATTTAAATAGATTCATGTAATAAAATTCCTTCCTCTTGAATGAAACATGGCTCCATATTTCAAAATCGTTCATTGTGGGCACAAACGATGTGTTCGTGTTACATATCCATTATATATACATAACCTTTATTGTACACTTATGACAAACACAACTTTGGATTCCATCTTTTCTAAAATAAAATTGATTGTTTTATTTTTTTATCTTTATATCTTTCATACTGTACAAAATCAAAGTTCTTTTTGAATTAACTAGTTGAATCTGAAAAAGTTTTAGAGAGTCATTTTCAAGTCCTTTATTGTAAATCAAAATATTTGAACAAAAGTGTGTCAATATTTGAAAATGAATAACACGATTATTTGGGAAAAGAGAGAACTCAAGAAATAATATTTAATATTACATAATGATTTAAAATACAAAGTAAAATCTTCATTTATCAAAAAGTTTCCAAGCGTGATGACCTTATAATATTTCACGAATATTAAAATAATAATATCAACTCATCTCGCCCATTAAAAATTTTGGAAAAATAGATGGAAAAAAAAATATTGAACATATTTTAAAATAATATTATGTGAAAAAAGTCAGGTGGGGAAAAAGTAAAGCACCATATGGGTGGAAGATCAAAATCCAAAAGAAGATACCCATGAAATTTAAAAATATATTATTTTAAATATATATACATGAATATTATATGTTGGAAAAAGAGAAGAGGAGCACAATGGTACCTTTATTGCTTTCTTATTTTGCCCTCCCAAATTGGCTTTATGGCTTTATGCCTTTCATGACTTTTTCAAAAAAAAAATAAATAAATAAATAAAATATAAATTTATCATGATGTTGCCACTTGAAAGAGCAAAAAAAACCAACGTGAAAGAATCAATTCCCAAGCCATGGAAGAATAAACGCACTCCAACAAAGATTTTCATTTGCAAATTCCCATGCAATTCTTTTAAATATTTTATGGGAGATTTCTTCTTTAAATTTGTACCTAAACTCAACTACATGACAAGTATTATTATATCAGTTTTATACATCATCAAACTTTTTGTGCATGCATTAATAAATATATTTTACTTGTTACACATTTGAAATCAGGTAAAAGATAAGTAATTTCTTTTTGATGGGATCCGTTTGTAAATTATTTAATTCTATCATATTTTGAGATTTTTTTCCTCAAAAGGGTAAAATCATGAGAGTCATCATCTCTTTTCATTTGGTGATGCATATTGTCATAAGACGAACAAAATTCTCAATCATGAGTGTTGACATTATTGTGAAACAAAAATGACAACAAAATTTGTATAAAAATAATAAGAATATTTGCACCATGAAAAAGAGAGAATTTCACATTTTATTTGAATTTATTTTATAGAATCAATTACAAAGAGATTTTATCCTTTTGAATTGCCTCATTCCTTGAGAAGACCGCTACATATATATAAGTAATGTAACAAATGTAATTATTACAAATTATAAATCAATTAATGATGACCTTTACTATTCTATATAACTCTCGATCCTTCATTTCTCTATTAATAATTCAATTAATGCCTAGATGTTTAAGGTGAGACTTAAAAAAACAATGGGCTCGTTAGGTTTTATATCTTAAGCTATTGCTTCAACTTTCTTGAGGCAGCTCAAGTAAATGATAAAATATACATCTATCTAAGTAATTTAGGGCTTATTATAACAGACATAATAATATAACTAATTGATTGTGATACCTATCTTATAATTGATCACCTTTTCTAACGTTTTCTTTTTAACTGTATATCAATTATATGACAATCATAGTTTACTCGTCACGTATTAAGCACAATCAAACCTAAGATTGAGCTAAATTTCATTTAGGTAATATTAATTTTATCTTATATTGAATGAATCTTCTCCTCTTTCACACATTAGAACACATTTTTTAAGGATAAAATCTTCAATCATAAGTGCTAGCAAACAATACCTCGCACAGTTAGACGATATACATCTACTAAAATGCATTTGACACAAGCAACTCTCAATAGGAAAATTGACTTTAACCTTCAAATGTTTGTTGGAGAAAATTTCCCCCTTTCAACCTGCAATAAATTCTTTCCACTTTCAACCGTAAGTCCCTAACAATTTCATGTAAAATGACAAAAATATACATGAAACCACAACTTTCTTTGGTCAATCAAAACATGCTTGACCTCACATTGTTTTCAATGCACAAGAACACAAACTCCCAAGATTACCCATGAAATAAAGAGTCAAAATTGAACCATAAAAGGACAGCAAAGCATGTAATAATTAGCTAGAAATGGTTGTGGGTTGGGGTAGGGGCATGTGGGTAATTTCGTTTGTGAAGTCCAATCTCCATAGGAATATCAAAAAGAACAAAAGAGAAACAGACTGCAACTGTCAAACAGTAGCATTTTGCATCGCACATCAAATCCCACAACCCCAAATTTGTCCTTTTACCTTTCTTGTGATCACTCCTCTTCTCTGATGCCTTGGCTACAACAAGTAATGTTTTTCTTTTCTTATACATTTTCATTTACTCCATTTTTTAATTTTTCTTGATGGAGAGATCAAAAGATAGGGAGTTCTAAGGATTTTCTATACCAAAATGATAAAAATCGTCTTATATTTATTTTATGATTCTATATATGAAGATTATATCATATTCAATATGGGTTATAGCCTATAGGAGATTTTATTTTATTTCGGTATTTGGGATGGTATGAGTTTTGAAAACATTCTTTTTCACTCATCGAGTTGATAATGCTAAGATCGATTAAGCTCTTATCGAATCAATTGCATATAAAGCAAGATTGTTTTCTAATAAGGTATAAAACAGTTATTACTGGGTTTTTATTTCATCGGAAATCCCTTTGCGCAGAAGGCTGCAAATTTATAATAAAAGTATTTGTAATATGTGATACATAATATGTAATTTATCGTGTCTCTCAATTTAGTATAGTCAATCACTTAAAAACAAAGGCCAAGATTAAAGATGCCTTTGGGTCAGATTGAATTACTCTGATTTCAATATATTATCATTGTACGTTTTTTTAAGTATTTATAATTTAATACTCAAGGCAAAATGAACGTTTCATATTTGTACCCTTTTTCTTTTTCTTTTTTCCTCTTTTAATGATTGGAAGAGATTTAATGGGTTGAATTACAAGGGAGTATACACCAATATTTTGCTGTTAGAATCTTTTTTTTTTTTTTTTTAAATAGCACTTCACTTCTCATTTCATGTAATAAAATGTACAAATGTTAATATCATACACTTAATGAATATTCAAGCAATGAAATAAATGAACTCGAATTGAAATAAAGGCCTATAGTAAATATTTTGATGTCACTCTCAAATTATGAGTTTCTAACCACTCGCTATCACACATTTCTCCGCTATGATCCCCACCTCTTTCTTTTCCCTCTCTCACAAAAAACACGCACTCACACGGTAAGATAAAACTTAAAAGTGGGATAAAGCAAGCAACCGAATGAATAAAAAAGAGAAGGCAAACCCCACAACAAAGTATTATAACGTGAAAAGATTATGGAGTAAGCAGATAACAATGAGGCAACTTTTATCCAAATAAAAAAGATAACAATGAGGCAAAAAAAGTTAAAAGCAACTCACTTCTAAGGATTAAAACCAAGAAAACCCCACAAAATATACGTTAATATTTGAGTAGATTTTAGGAAAGTTAAAGTGAAAATCAAGATTAAGTTAGACAGTATGAACAAACAATCTTTCAAAAGGAAAAGAAAAAAAGAGATAAAAACAAAGAAAATGCAGAGATATTGCAGAGTTCCTTTCAGTACAGAGTCACAACAATATACACACACGCATACACAGAGAATGCCACTTTTTCTTTTAGCATCATCTGCATTCTGTTCCCCCACATTCAAAAGAAAGAACTGGAGAAGATAAATAAAGGGCTTCTAAAAATACTCAAAAAAGAATTGTTTGAAAACAGTAAAAGATGGTGACATTGTATAATATATATATACATATATATGCCTAGAGGGGGAGAGAGGGAGAGGTGAGAGAAAGAGTTAACAGAACATACTAAATACATGATCTTTGTGAATCAAATGTGAGAAACCTCAAACTTCAAGGTTGTTGGTTTCTTGCCCATGTCTCTATGATCATGTCTTTCTTTCCCAGTAACTGCCTATTCTTTCTCTTTGTTCTTGCATTTTTCTTCACTCGGGTCCTTTCATTTGAGGCCCGCAATCCTGAAGGTACCCTTTTTTCCTTATTTCTTGAAACTGAAATTATCTATTCTAACATCATTTATATTCTTGTTTTTGATGTTTTTTTTTTTTTTTTTGTGTTGTTTTCTTGTGGGCTGTAGTTGAAGCTCTTATTGCTATCAGGGAAAGTTTGGATGATCCTCATGGAGCTCTAAGCAACTGGGATGAAGACTCTGTGGACCCTTGTTCCTGGTCTATGATCACTTGCAATTCTGATAATCTTGTTACTGCCCTGTGAGTTTCCATTTATTTATTTTTTTTTCCCCTTTTCCAAAATTTAAGGTTGCTTGAATGTGGTGTACTTTTTTGAATTTCACTGTTGCATAAAGCAAAAAAAGATGATAATAATAATAACTGGCCTACCACTTGAATTGCTTTTTCTTGATCTGTGAACAAATTTTGATGCAGAGGAGCTCCTAGTCAGGGTTTATCAGGTTCTATGTCTTGGGTGATTGCAAATCTTACAAACCTCAAACAAGTGTAAGAGAACTGTTAAAACTTTTCCAGACAATTATTTTCTTGAAGAGCCCATTTCTCATTTTGTTCGTCTCAATGCAGATTGCTGCAAAACAACAACATTTCTGGGCACATTCCAAAAGAATTAGGCTACCTTCCAAACCTTCAAACTTTGGATCTCTCCAATAATAAATTATCTGGTCATATCCCTGAGTCTATGGGCTTCTTGAACCATCTGCAATATCTGTGAGTGTACATTCTTACATCCATTCTTGGCAGAATTCATATTTATTGTCTGTGTTACGGTAAAAATCTCATTCTTTGACTTTATATGTACTGTCTTTTTTATTGTGATTTGTCTTGTAATGAGTAGGAGGTTTAACAACAATAGCTTAAGTGGGACTGTTCCTCTGTCTTTAGCCAGTCTTCCTCAACTTGCTTTCTTGTGAGTAGTATTATCTCACTATTTTCTTCAGTTTCTTTAGTTCTTGCTTTTGTTTTGTAGCCCTTTTGAACCATGTTGGACATTTTGTTCCACATGTGAATTATGGGGTTTTCTGCACTTTGTTGAATATTTTCAGGGATTTGTCCTTCAACAATCTTAGTGGACCTGTTCCCACTTTTCCCACCAAAAGTTTCAAGTATGATATTTATTTTATTGTGTTAAAATAATATTATTTGTTCTTTTTTCTTGATTAATAGTATATTTTTTTATCTTTATTTTTTGCAGCATTTTTGGAAATCCTTTAATTTGTGGAAGTCATTCTAGTGAAAAATGTTCTGGATCAGTTCTTGCTAGTCCTCTGTCATTCTCCATGAATCCATCTTCAGGTAGACATTTGCTTCTCTCTCTGTATTTAGTTATAAATTGCAATTTGATGATGTCGAAATCTATTGTCTAACATGGGAGATTCAACTACTTCAAGGTATGGCCCATGACTATAGGGTTTTGTCCTAAAAAGGCATCTCGAAGAGTGAGAGACGGGGGACTGGACAGTTTATAAACTATCTCAAGGCCCTTAACTCTTTTCTGCATGGGACAAACATGGTGTCATCACAACTAAGAATTCATTTTTTTATTTGTTCATATCTTTTTCTGCATTGATTCAGGCAGAACAGACTCCAGAAAAGTAGCTATCGCACTTGGAGTGAGCCTTAGCTTTGTCTCCATTTTAGTCGTCGTTCTCGCGTTCCTCTTCTGGAAAAGAAACAAGAACATAAAGCAGTCAATCTTAAACCTCACTGGTGAGTGATTATTGCATTTATCTTGGTTTACATGTGTATCGGAACCTTTATGATGTCTTGCATTCTGTTCCAGATGTTCAAGAAGAGGACCTTGACCTTACAAGTTTAGGCAACCTTAAAAACTTCACATTCAAAGAACTGCAGCATGCTACCGACAACTTTAGCCTGAAGAACATACTTGGAACCGGAGGATTTGGCAATGTTTATAGAGGAAAACTGGGAGACGGCACATTGGTGGCTGTGAAACGATTAAAGGATTTGACGGGAACTACAGGGGAGTCGCAGTTTAGAACCGAACTAGAGATGATCAGTTTAGCAGTTCACCGGAATTTGCTTCGTATTATAGGATACTGCGTCACTCCAAACGAGAGACTTCTTGTTTATCCCTATATGTCTAATGGAAGCGTCGCATCAAGACTTAGAGGTAGCTATCTTTAGTACATTCTTGAAATCTGCTAACTTTAACGATGATTTGAGTTCTAATACGTAGAAGTTCGTCATCTGTGATCTTATGGTGGACCTCAGAATCACCAGTTTTGACTCCGGGCCCCGAGTTTAGGTGTATGAGTTAGGAACAGGGCCCATATCAACTGCAGTAGATATGCTTCAAGATATGGAAGAATCTTTTTGTGCCTTTTCTTATGGTTTATTATGTTCTTACATGGTGTGGCGAACTTTTTGTTCAGTCCAATGAATGCAACTTCACACGTAATGAAAGCACTTTATGAGTTCAACTACTTCTTGCGGTCATATTTTCATAGAAATTAAAAATAGTTTATCTGATGATTCTTGCAACTTCAGAAGATTTTAGGAGTACCATTGTAACTATGTCTAAACATTACAGGAAAACCGGCTTTAGATTGGAACACGAGGAAGAGAATCGCAATTGGAGCTGCAAGGGGACTACTATATCTGCATGAACAATGTGATCCAAAGATAATCCATAGAGACGTTAAGGCAGCGAATGTGCTTCTAGACGACTACTGTGAGGCTGTTGTAGGTGATTTCGGCCTTGCAAAACTACTCGATCATGCTGAATCACATGTTACTACAGCTGTACGCGGTACTGTGGGCCACATTGCACCAGAATATCTCTCGACTGGACAGTCGTCTGAGAAGACTGATGTCTTTGGATTTGGTATTCTTCTCTTGGAGCTTATAACTGGAATGAGAGCTCTTGAGTTTGGAAAGCCGGTAAACCAGAAGGGAGCTATGCTAGAATGGGTATGTCTTTTCAGAAAATTTTACATGCAATATTCTTATGCAATGTATTATGATTTGAAACTACAAAGACATTTTATGACATGCAATGCCGGCGAGTCTGTTTTATTCTTGAGACAATAATTGTCCTCAAATGGACTATCTATCGTCAAGACATTCTATGATATTATTGTACAGGGCAAATGTTGTCTTAGGATAGAATGTCCACGTTGGACTCGGGCCATTTTATTCAAATCGATAATCTTAAGAACAAAAAAGAATCACTTAAATATAGGACGGTCTTATGCTGTCTTAAGCTGATGAACTCGTACCACTTCTTGAAAACTCGATAAAATGACATTGTTCAATCACAGGTTAAGAAGATACAACAAGAAAAGCAAATCGAACTATTGGTGGACAGAGAGCTAGGACTCAACTATGACCATATTGAAGTCGGTGAGATGCTGCAAGTGGCTCTACTCTGCACACAATGCCTACCGGCCCATCGTCCCAAGATGTCTGAGGTTGTCCGAATGCTTGAAGGCGATGGTCTTGCTGAAAAATGGGCAGCTTCGCATAACTTTATCCATACGAATGCAAATTTCTCGTGCAATAGTAAGTCGCGTTCAACCGTTGCTCATGAGGACACTGATCATGATCATTCGAGCATGTTTGGGATGACAACGACCATGGATGATGACTATGATGCTCATTGCATGGAACTTTCTGGTCCAAGATAATTGTATGAAAGATGAAAACATAGAGAAACGAATAGAGAATAAACAAATGGATTCTGGCGTATTTATTACGAGGAAAGAAAATGAGCTTTCTGGTCTAACTCTTGCATCCTTAAGAATTTCATTCTTGTACTGTATATAAGTATTAAGTTCTCTGTTTCAGTAAATTAGTTCACAGAGCATTTGTTTAATTACAATACTATGTTCGGATCTTGGATTTTAGCGAGAAAAGCAATAAGAAGAGTTATCTTCTTATGATGCAAATTTATGTTTTATTTTCAGATATTTTTTGTCTAAGTAGAGGGGAGAGGGCAGAATTTTTTTTTTTCATTTTTTTTTTTCAAGAACTTGAAAGGAAATTGGGAAAAAAAAAAGTCATATTATCCAAGTATGAGCAAAATATACATGAATATATAATTGTATGCACACAGATTCTTGAATACTAGCAATTGTGGCACACTCAATGGGTGTGCATAAAATATTTTTTTACAAGATAAAATTTTTCTAATTTTTTTAATATGATAAATATTTCTATTTGAATTTATTATGTAGAATAACATAATTGAAAAAATAAATTTAGAAGAATAGAGTTGGGAAAAAAAGAAAATTATAATTGAACAAAAAATGAAATAGAAAATTAAATATTAAAAAGTTACAAAAAAATATATTTTGTCATTGTTTCCTATAACTACTCAGTAATTTTCTTTTAGAGTGAGGTTATTTTTGTTCATTCACTTAGTAACTGATCAAAATAACTGCATTTGATCCTCGCACTTTATATATAGTATAGATTATATTTAAACAAGTCGTTACAAAATTTTCAAATATATTTTTTTTAAGTTTTTTTTTAGTTAATTAGAAAAGGAATTCACTTTGGGAAAAACACAGCTGAAATCCAGTAAGTAGTACAAAACAAGTGAAACATTTGAACGTGTTTCAAAGTATGCTTTTGATACAAAATTGAAGAGGAAAAGGATTTGCTTTCAGATTTGACGACATATATGGTATTCTTTTCTGCTTTTTGAAAATATGTTCTTTAGTTCCATCAGTAGTGTGTAACTATTTGTTTACCATATGATAGTATTTGTCTATCGAATTGTAGTTTAGAGTATTTAAATTGTCTTTATTTATATATTTGATCTTTAAAATATAATCATATTATGATATAGATGTATAAGTGAATATAATCACCGATCTCAAAAAAAGAAAAAAAAAAGAAAAAGAAAAAAGAAAAAGGAAAAGCTTCTTCAATAAGCATTTTTGGAAGAGATTATTATTTTTAATTCCGTATAATTACTGTTAACATGTTTTTTGTCTCATTAAATTAAGGTAAACACTGCATCGAAAGGCCAAATAGATTGGTCAATGAGGTCTTGTGTAAAAATAGTCACATGGCTCCATAGGTCATGAATTTGATTTTTACTTATGTGTGGTTGCTTTTTTATCGTATAATAAACTTATTTTAAGATTTTTTTACTGTAAATAAGGGAATGTTTTAAGTTTTTATTGATTAGTGTTGTATTGGATTTTTAATGATTATTGATTAATGTCTTAATGATTTTTCTAAAAAATTGGAAAAATATAATTGTGGTAAAAATAGAAAAAAAATGCTTGAGTTGCAGTCTAATTTATTTATCGTTGAACATCAATGGAAACAATTTCTCCTTACTATTAATCTCTATGTATTATTTTACGGACAATAATAAAACGAACAAAATATATATCATTGATACTACAATCAATAGTAATATATCATTCATTAATATATTTACATTTATTGAGTCACGAAACAAGATTAAACTTAAGATATTATGAGCTTATAAGCTTTTTTTAAAAAAGTAAGAAAGTCCTAACTTAGAGGGTGTTTGGCTAAGCTTATTTAAAACATCTTATAAGCTTTTAAATCTTATAAGATGTTTTTGTAGCTTATAATATGTTAGATCCCCACATGCACCTTCATTTTTAATTATTTTAATTGAAAAATTGATATTATTAACATTTTATAAGCTAAAATGTCTTATTTTATTTAGCCAAGCACCCTTAAAAAAGAAAAGAAAAAAAATATTAGCAATAACAATAAAATTCAAAACAATCACTCGCATGAATTGCAACTAAAATTCCCAAAATTAAAAACAAATATTCAAAATAAAGCAAATTGATTTCCTAAATGTACCAAAAAGAAAAGTCAAACTATATTCAAGAAGCCAATACCAAAAAAACTCCAACCAACTTTTGTTTGTGTGTTGATTGAATTTGTAATATTACTAGCAACATATATGTATATTACTACATTTAGCTATTGGCATTCTTTGTTTATGTTTTTGGGTGTTTTGGAGAATAATATTTAAAAGATACTAGTTTGGGTATTTGACCAGGAACGCAATTGATGTTTGTTAATATCTTGGGTAGTATATTAAAATTTGGGATTGAAATAACGTTTTACTATATTTTAAGATTTTTTTTTTATTGTATATGTCAATTTATTTACTTCTTTTTTGTCTAGTTATAATACTTTTTTTCTTTTTTTTTTATATATATAATCATAATTACAAAATTTATATATGATAAAATGTAAATGTAATGATTGTATGCATGTATATATTTCCATACATATATCTTTT
>JACFYI010003637.1:856544-867681 GCA_014898755.1 Handroanthus guayacan | reverse complement strand
ATTGGGTATATAATAAACCTCAATCCCTAATTTTTCTCTCCTCCTTGATTAGGAAAGTAATTGACATGATCCACTAATTGGTAAAGACTATTACAATCTTAATTAAAGGACGTCACCCTCAATCAGCTTGCAGAGTTTCTTGCTTCTTAATCTCTCAGCATATATTTCACTCTCTTGAAAATCATTCCTGCACAAAAATTCATATTATATGGACTGTTACAATCATACATTAGATATATTAATAAGACTGTTACAATTAGAGAAAACCCAACTCACGATATCCACGAAATCACATCCAAGTTAGGTCAACCTGACCTGACCTTAATAGATAAATCTTGTTCATCCACTTAAAAAAAGTTAGATGATTTAGATAATATCGGATTAACCATACTGATTGTAACGTTATAGCAAGCCCTATAATCTATTCATATAAACATAATAAGCAATTCAAGCTAATCAATATTTTCTCAAGTCTTTCAAATCGATGTTACTAGGGTTTTCATTGTGCAACCCCAGTGATCCCCTAACTGCTACAAGGAAACACCCTTTAGTATTTAAAAATATGTAAGAGCTAGGATTCCACTACAAATAGATGATATTCTTGATGGACTCATACCGAAATACTAATGGACCATGATGATGCTATAACAAATTTGAGATGAGTTTTAATTAAATTTTTTTGGTTTGTGTTAGAAAATCTATTATAAAATTTAGTTCTATAACAAACTTCAATCCCGTTCTAAAACTAATAAGTGACAAAATACATACTAACGGAATTCAATGAAACAAAATCCATCACAAAATCATGTTAGCTATGAATTTCATTAAACTTAGAATGAATTTTTTTCCATTAGTGAATGTTATATTTTCTTGCAGTGTTAACGCTTTCCCATAATTTCTTTCTATTCCTACCTAAGTAGCTCATGTCAAGCACGCCATCTCCAAACGTAACCATGTTCGATCCAGACCATACTCGAAGGACCACTCTGAATCCAAATGGATACCAATCAATACTTTCAACCATACATAGAAAGAACACAAATCTACATACCTAGATGGTATAGAAATCAAAGGGCTCAAGAATCTTGCAAGTTTCACAGTTTCAGCATCTGAATTCACAATTTGGTTGAAGCAAAAGTATCTCCCACTTGTCGAACAATCTTCAAAAGCTTGAATATGAACATCAGCTAGAAAATTTACATCAACAGTGGCCAAAACTCCATTCACATACATTTGCTCTGCCCCTATTATTACATCATAAGTTAGCTAGACTTCTTTAAGTGAACCAAAAATAGACAAGATTTCATAGAAATTGTCATTTTTCAGTACCTTGAAGATAGGACATTGTGACTTGGGCATTTTGTAGAGCAACATCTGGTCCTAAAACTAGTCCACCATTAATGGATACCATCTCAAGCATTCTGTCCATTGCTAAAGCCCAAGCTGCTTTCTCAGAGAGGGTTTTTGCCAAGGCATACCACAACTGCACAAGTAATCAAGAAACATTAATCATCTGTTGTTGTAATAAGTAGTACAATGTTTTGATTATGAATCTAGAAGGGCATTAAACTGGAGATGTTAGAGTTTATAAGATATTATTTTGAAAATAAGTTAGTAAAGTGTTAGATAACATAAATTTTCATAATTTATAAAAGATTAGGATTAGTGACTTTGTAATCAAAATTATTAAATCAGAGGAACATGACAAAGAGAGTGTTTGTAAGAGCTTTTATTTTTAAGTGAAAAGTTTGCAGAACCATTTTTAGAGAAGGTTGAGAGTGCTGGATAATAAAAGTTAAAAACCTTAAAAGGTAGAAAAGTTGAGTGACGGACGTTCTAAATTATAGACCTTTTTTTTTCCCCTACTTTAACTTTAGACGATCAAAAGGCAAGAACACTAAAACAGTTAAAGTTTCAGCTAAAAGCTAAAAAGTACTTTTCTTAACTTATTGCAAACATCCCCAAAAATCACAAAACAAGTGAAGAACTTCTTATTTTTTGAAGAAAAAAAAAAAAGAGCTTATAAGATACTAATCAACATCTTATTTCGAGAGCTTATAAACATTTTTGTTCAAAAAAACCC
Source organism: Handroanthus guayacan (assembly GCA_014898755.1). NCBI lineage: Eukaryota > Viridiplantae > Streptophyta > Magnoliopsida > Lamiales > Bignoniaceae > Handroanthus > Handroanthus guayacan. The sequence continues at coordinate 865,598 of JACFYI010003637.1, read as the reverse complement.
AAAAAAAAAAAAGAAAAAAAAAGAAAAAACCGAACGCTTTATATCATCTTATAAGCTCTCAAACATCTGATAACACATTTCTAACGACTTATAAGCTCACCCGAACACCGTTTAAGATCAAAGCAACAAAATCCAAAAAATAGTAAGAATTGTTAACAAACCTTCATTTTCCTGCAGAATTCTTGATCACTCCATGACCTTTCATCAACATCCTTCTGAGAACAAATATTTTGTCTCCAAACTGCTGCTGTTAAGGATGAACTAAATACAATTTTCCATATGCTTTCTGTTTGTGCACATGCCTCTATCACATTAATGGCCCCTCTAACCTCTAAATCCACCATTTTAGCCTGCAGACACATTAGAACCAAAAAAAAAAAAAAGAAAAAGAAATCTTTATGTTCATATAGGACTGATTAATTTCATTAAAAACTGCTAAAACACTGTTTAAATTAATGATAGAACTCACATCATATTTATCAGGGCTGTCCAAACAGCAAAACAAACCACAGCAGCCCTTCAAGGCCTCAAGAATGCTATTGTAGTCCAAGATATCTACCATGAATATCATTAATCCTTTTTGTGTCCTCTCTAAGCTGGTTATTTTCTTCATTATCTCTTTATCTCCTGAATCCATCCATAAATTTCAACACAAAAGAAAAAAGAGAAATTAAATTATTAAGGGATGTAATCCTAAAGGAAATTACCTAAACAACCTAAGACATCCCATGTGGTTCGGAAAATTACAATGACACTCCCTAGCTACTATTAGTTCAACTAACAAAAAAATGAAACAGAGCACATCTAACATTACAATTAAGTCCTGTAAAAACTTAAGCATGTTAGACTAACATGTGTCTAATTGTAATTTTACACATGAAACTCGTTAAGTTTCCATTAACTGAACTAATGATAGTGGGTATATTAATATTTTTTCAAACCACACGAATATTTTTGTTATTAAATCAAACTTGAAGGGGTATTGACATAGTTATCTCTAAACTTCATTGGACACAAAGTAAAAAAAAAAAAAAACTTACCATTTCTTCTTATTGTTGCATGAACTTTGTACCCTTTGACCAATAGTTTCTTTACTAACCAAAACCCCACATAAGTTGATGCATCAAGAACACAAACTATGTCTTCTTTCTCATCTTTGTTCATCATATTTTCTTCTATCTCTCTCATTTTTCCTTCCTCTTTTTAGTAATTTTTAGCACTCTTTGTATGTTTGATGAGATATTCTATGGGACTTATATGGACTAAATTTGTAACAAGGGAATACTCTAGATGCGGTAGTGATGCTATTTCTAAATGAGTTGGTGAACCATAATGAGTTTAAGTTCCCAACTACCTATAATTTTAAAACAATTTTGAAGGCTTTATTTGCTGGTAAAGATGGTTAACCATCATTATCTTGTCATACACGACATGCTACATTAATTTAGGGATAATTGCCTCAATACCCCCTGGGGTTTAAGTAATTACCAAACCATCCCTACATTCATTTCGACTGATGCATAATTACAATTACACCTGCTGAGCTAACACACAATCACAATTACACCCCATATTCAAAAAGTCTGCTTGTATTGTTTAAGAATTTTAAGAGAGTGCAATGACAATTATTCATCAGCTGAATTAATAATAGAGAGTGTATTAGTAATTATTCAAACTTCAGGTGTTTTAATAATTATGTCAAACTCTAGGGATGTTTGGATAATTATGCAATTATTTTATGCATGCAAATGGAGAGGTTGTGTGAAAATCACTACTCCAAGATTGTGGGATAGCTAGGTTGGCCTTGAATAGGTGGATAATTTATTGCAAGAAAGAGGCAGGTTCCCTAATTAGTACGGATAAGGATAACACAGGTTTACAAGATAATTTGTGGAAAATTGTGGCCAGAATTTCTTCCCATATAGGTCCCATTTAATTTGACAAATGACATCCTTCACGTTCCCATGTAGTAAACCAATGATATGCGTTCAAAGAATTGGGCAAGAATATCTCCGCAAATTTGATTTGTTGATAATATAGTTCTTTTTACGTGTACATAACAATGAAAAATTATACGGTTAATACATTTCATAACCTTTAAAAATTATGAAATTACGAACTACTATCTTCATGATTTAAAATTAGAACTTAACCCCCGATAAGTTTACAAAATCATCTAATCATCCATTCCATTAGTTTTTTTTTCACAAGTTTGTAGAGTTTACAATGCAATGTCCACTCTCATCCACCCACCGTTGTGTCACAGTTCACAGCCTCCCCATTTTTTGTCAAAAAATATAATGAAATGAATAATTTTATAATTTTATAATTTTATGAAATTTACATTCTAATTTTCTCGCGTGAAATATCTTAACAGGTTTTTCTCTTTTCTGCTTAATAAATAGCATGAGGATGGAGGAAGGCAAAGTAAACAATTACGTGATAGGAAATCGTGTTTTTTATTTCCAAACTATCACCACTCCTACATACATTTATTGGATAATTACCTAATCAGCCCCTTAATCTTAATATAATTACAAAAACACCTTTGTAATTGAGAAAATTACAATAACTTCCCATATCGTAAGTTTAGCTAAAAAAACTCAATAGAACCCATAAAACATTACAAGTAAGTTCCTATGCTTTTCAATCAATATGTTAGATAATTAAAGAATCTAGTTTGTTACATAAGCTCCTTTAGTTCTAAGTTTTGCATTAATTGAATTAACAATGGTTGTTATCGTTATTCTTAGAACCGTAAGGATTACTTCTGTAATTAAGCCAAACTTCAAGGATAAGTAACCAGTCAGGTTTTGTTTTTAAAAATTTTGAATCACAAAGATAATTAAGAACCCTAATCATGAATACAGTTACCAACACTGACCTAATAGATGCACCAACTTCACCAGACAATTGACAGAAATTTGCACCAAATACAATGTTAACAACCTAAGGAGTCTGGAAAACAATCTACATCTACTGAGTGTGAGAAACATGATACTAATTCCTTTAAAAACAGCAGCTTGGCTTAAATGAAAAATAGGACTTATTGCACTTTTACCCCAAAAAAATTATAAAGTTACACTTTATCCCTTGAAATTTGTAATATGTAAATCATAATATATAATCGTGCCCCCCAAAATAACAATTTTCATTGCACAAAGTCCCAGTGGTAAAATTTTCTGCCAATTTTTTTTTTTTGGTCGAATTACAAGCACATGCATTGCAAAGAGGCGTGCAATGTACGTGCTTGTAATCCCGCAACAACACATGGCCAGTGCAATGCACGTGCTTCTAATTCGGCAACAAAAGAATATGACTGGGTATTGAGCAATAAAACCTATTATACTAGGAGGCATGATTACATAGTAAAAGGTATAGGAGGTAAAGTGCAACATTTTAATTGTTCCGGAAGGCAAAGTGAAATAAGTCCAAAATCAGATAATAATAAATGATAATTGACAAGAACAACCAAACAACGTTAGGCACAATATGAGTACATGAGGATCTTTCTTTATACTTTCGATTTGGTGGGAGTACTGTTCTGTAAACCAAACAAAAACGTCCGTAGTTGAATCCCAAGCTATGCTAGATTATCATTACAACAGATATGAATTTGGTATTACAGGTACGTACATGGAGGAGAGTGTTTTTCCATGTTGTCCAATATATTTGAGATCATATATCAAGGATAAGAATTCCACATTACCTGATCAAAAGAATGAAAGAATAAGTCTCAAAAGGAACTCTTGCAGTTTGTAATGTTGAAATGAATTTCTTCGATAACAAGAGTCTCTCAAGAGCCTCAATAGATGGCCCAACTGTGTATATGCCGATTATTTTTGTGGTCACAAATGATTCAGGAGTGGGAGATTCATCATTCTATTTCCCCGTCACAAATGATTCAGGAGTAGGAGATTCATCATTCTATTTCCCCACTCGGGGATGAACCATACGTGAATCAAGTTTTGAACAAGCTTGAGGATACCTGAAAGAAAATTAAGTACGTTAGTTGGAATTATGGGGTATATTATATAGACAAAGTAAAAGGTCTGGGCCGCCTGGGCACCATAACAGAACTTTTTAGTCAATGCTCATTTTTCAGTTTGTACCATCTTGATTCAACATGAGTCTCTCTGATTCACTAATATCATGTGGAAGATGGCAGCATATAACAAATATAGCTACTTCCATAGCAAGGAGAGAAATTTTCTTGCAAGGAAACAAAACAAAAGCACGGTAGAGGGCGAGGTGTCATGGTAATGTTACACAAGCTCTGTCTCAAGGTTTCCACAAATTAAACTAACGACAAGGGATGTTATCATAAATTCTCAAACCAAAAGGGTGTTTCTATAATTAAGCCAAATCTCAAGAGGTGTTAAGGTAATTATCCCTAATACATATTATGCATCCTTGATCATGTGAAGGTTGAGAACTTCCACTTAAGACAGAAGGAATGAATTGTGAGGAATCGAAATGCATAAACACAAGTTAATGCATATTTATCAATTTGGACCATCTTCTTGATTCAACATAGCCCTCAACAATTCACTAATATTATGTGGAAGATGGCAGCATATACAAATAGAGCTACTTCCAAAGCAAGACAGATTTTCTTGCAAGACAATAAAGCAAGAGAACAGCAGAGGTGTCTAACAATAGCAGAAACAATAACGAGCTTTGCAGTTGCTAAGAATATAAACTACTATTGTGTAAATTGACTGAGGACCCAAGAAAGAACACATTCAAGAAACCTTTGCAGAAAATCAAATATACCTTGATGTGGTGTGGCATGATTTTTATATCACATGGTGCGTGCAGCCATGCTTCCACTGGATAAAACAAAAAGTTTTCAGGCTTGCTTGTATAAACATCAGCATACTGATGGATGTGGTAAGCAAATGCAGATTCTTGACCACTGTCAGTGAGGAACGTAGCTCCAAAAGACTTATTAAACATGCCTTTCATTGTGCAACGTGCCTTCCGTCTCTCTTCATTGATCTCCCAAAGAAGAGACATGTACTCTTCACTTTGATCACTATTAGCCATAGTACGATGCAGTTTGCCAAGAAGTTCTTGCATTATGTGAAACTTGGCCTGTGAATGAATATGCAGTTTGAGAGATAAAAACAATTAGGTAAAGTAACAATGCTAATGATCCTCAAAAGCAGTAAAATATTAACCACAATATCAGGTAACACATGAATGACACTTGTGAAAGGATCAAGAAAGAGAGTATCTGAATTACACGGGGTCGATATACATATTACAGGGAAAACTACATAATCAATTACCACCTTGAGTATAAAATTTGAATATACACATAATTTCAAATTTTATACACAGTATCTGACTTGTCAAACTGAAGAACATAGAAGCTTCGTAGTTAAAGGTTTACCTGTTCGAAACGATAACTATCTTCATTCTGGATCTGTATTTCATTCTGAAAGCAACCAAGAAAAAAAATGACTAATTTACCCTTCAAGCAAGAAAATCAGATAAAATCTAGGGACAAGATCTGACAAACTTTTGAGTAAATTAATGATCACGTTGGGACAATTCCTTAGTACTACTTTATGCATATCTACTCATTCATAAAAGATCATACAAATAGGTTTCCTAGCATTGCAGGGCTGCATATGCATCAGGAACTGAACCTATGGACTGGCGTGCACTAGTATTGCATACCATTTCATTCAGTTTATTAACTAGTAACTATTGTTCAGCTGTTACCACAAAACCACTTGAACAGGATGGCCATGACTGCTGGAGGAAATGTGAAATCTCTCCAGGTCTTAACCTTAGAAGGCAGATGCCATTCAATCTAAATCATAATATTCGGAAAGATAGTAAAAAAAAACATAAACGTTGAAATTTATTAACTTATTGAAAGTTAGGAACCAAGGTAAGCTAATTGGTGCCCTCAGAACCAGAAGAAAAATCATAAGAGTATGTAGATAGAGGAAGAAGTGGATATGACAATCCTTCTTTACAAGGCTGACATAACGACCATTGTGAATAATCTAGATCTTTCATTTTTCAAAATAAGAAAAAGGGCCGTTGCTTCAACATATGTTGTAAGCAAAGATATAATGGTTGAGTCGAGGGTATACCTCCAATTCATGAATGATGGCAGCTGTACGCCACCCTGCTTTTGAAGGCCCTCTGAGGTCACTAAATAGGTGGTCACCAAAGTATATCACCTAAAAGAATTTAGGGCAATTGTGTCATTAATAACAAAGAATGTAATGCACATTGAGATACATAACAGCTTTAACATAATATTCACAAGAATCTACAATGTAACTGAACTTCATGGGCAGATTTCACCATGGCAGATGTACCTCAGGACCATTCCACTTAGTTATTTGCAAGAAAGTCTTCAGGCATCCTTGGTAGTAGATTTTGTTTGGAAGAAAAGTATCCACCTTAGAAAAAGTCAAAGTGTCTTTTTCCACATCATAACAGCTACATGAAAGTTACACAGTTCAATTTGGTTGTTTGAGGGGGCGGGGGGGTTAGAATATAGAAGTCAATCTCAAAGAGTTATAAGAAAAAAGCAGCAAATTAAGTTACTTGACCAAAATGGAACACTAAATATATAGGAAATAACGAACTATTTGTAGAGACACCAAGTCTCAGATATGCCCACTGGTCTGTAAGCATGGATCACCTGATCGTATGTGGATATTTTGGGGTGGGGACTAAGTCCAGAAACCTATATGAACTTTCATTCCTTTATATAGATGAATAATAGAAACTTATATGTAAAATCTATTTTATTTTGTTGAATATAGTGAAAGATATATCTTGAATCACTATGTTTCTTCGGTAATCAGAAAACCCAGGGACCTCTGACAACCAGTCACTATATTTCAGTTTTCTCTGCCCTTCTTGAAGCTGATTAGTAACAACACTGCTTTTGCATTTACTACTCTGCAATAGATAGTTGATTATACATTCACTAGTCAATGCTATATTGCAGCCAACATGAAGATAGCTGCATGAAAATTCTTGGCATGACAATACAATCCATCATGACTTGACACCTAAATAACTCTTTCAAATAGAATTACCACATGAAAACAAAACTTAAAAGGAATACAATCACGTCATACCAAAAGAACAAATTCAACAAAATAGTAAAGGCATACAGTAAAGGAGTACCGAAATGGATGCTCAGATGTATAGAACTGTGGTTTGTTGGCTTTAGCAATCACAACATCGAAAAGTTCCCTCCAGGAGTCTTGGTGTCCCAATGAATCCTAGTTAACAAGAAACGCAAGACCCTTAGCATCTTTTTCTAATGCTTGCCCCATCCACAGAAATGAGAAATATATTGAGAAGGGAAAGGGGTTGCATTCGTGGTTGGTAAAATAATGCTCTCAATAATCACAGGCAGATGAAACCACTAAAATGGCCTATGTAAAAGGTCAACTTAATTAATCTGGAAAAAGAATTTATAGCTCGAAGCGAAGATGCATGTCAGATAAATCCACTTAAATGGCCTATATAAACAGCCAACTTAAATGATCTGAAAAAATGAAGTTAAAGCTCTAAGCGAAAATGCACATGAGGTATGCACTGGAAAATGAATGAAGAATAACTGTCATATCCAAGCAGTGGAAAAGTTTCACCAAGTAAATATCAGTAATACTGTGGAACGATCATTTATAGCTTCTTAAATCTAACAATGAAACATCTTATAAAAGATGACAATCATCACATGGCAAACACAAAATATAGCTAAAAAGGTTCATTTCAACCAACTAACAAAGTTATGAAAGACGTGTATCAAGTATACCAGGCCAATCAAAGGAGACGATCATAGTGCTTGCATACTATTTAGGATTTGGATATTTACAGTTTTTAATGTGGGACCGACATAGGGCAACATGAAACAAGGATTTTGCCAAAGTAGGGAGCCAGAGGGTGATTCAGACTCCCGGAAGTCAAGAGAAGGTTTTATATAGCATGGTTATGTTATTGTGAATAATGGACCGAACTTTTATGATGATTCTAGAATTGGAAGGAAGAGCGCTGTGCTTTAATTGCTAAAGAACAGGAAAAAGAAAATTAACAAGAACAATGAACGGCCTTAGCATCTTTAACCATGCATCACGACTCATTTCAGAAATCCCATAAAGCATGGCAAGAACATCTATAGATCTGGAAGACTTCCAACAACTACCTTCTAAATATCAAACTTGAAAATCTGGAACCTCGGTCAACTAAAACTAATTTAACAGTAACCAAGTACCTCTCTTTCCTTTATCCACTAAAATAAAATATCATCTACATGGTATATGACATAGTTTAACTAAAATATGACCTGTGGACCCTGTACATTTAGCCATGCCCATCAGTTGTTGAAAAGAATAATAGATCCTTTATTTGAAGACAACCAATTTTGATTTCAAAAGAAAATGATCATGTACATCTCCTGAAATGATAATTACCCCCAGCATAAAGCGCATTCCTCCATCCACAAAATAATAAGGAGAGTTCGTTAACAAGAAAAGTTTCTTTCCATTCTCTCTCAGCCTCCTCAAAAAGCGAAGCAGCTGTCCCTGGAGTGACACAGACACCCAAAAATCTGAGTCAACTGGTCAAAAATCTGCTTAATAAGTGTAAAAAATAATAATATGATAATAGCAAAAATTAGTGAACAAGTTAACATACATTCTTTACAAGGTACTTCGTCGGATCAGAAAGAATTGTTCGATGTACTAAACCACTACAATGTACATGATGTATTGCTTGATTCACATCTTGATAAACATAAGAAGTATCAAAGTCCAGCTTGGCATCAACAAAATGTTGAACGATGTCACCAATAAGGCAGGCCTGCAGAATCAGATATATATAACACGAGCACCATAAGCACAGTTCCTTTAAGTTCTCAATCTCACAGAATACAATATAATTTGTACAACAAATAAATTTCTGATGAGTTTCATTAGGTATATCTTATCAGCTTTCAAAGCATCTCACTTGTTCAATGGCATCCTTACTCTTGAATTATGGATATTAGAATAAACAACAAAAAAAAAA
>JACFYI010003637.1:839630-856444 GCA_014898755.1 Handroanthus guayacan | reverse complement strand
ATTTCTGATCCAGCAATTTAAATTCTATAAGAAACAAACACAAAAGTAAACTAACCTCAAAAGTAAAACATAAGAAGAGAAAAAGCAGCACACTATACCTTGTGCCTGCCAAAATAGCACCCACCAGGCTCGATCGATCCAAAAAAATCCAGCTTCATAAGGCACCCTTTTGACTTGTCATAATACAGTCCTCTTATGGGAAATGAATGATCATATTTAAATTCCAAGCAACTATCAGGATATCTAAGCTGAAAAGCCCACAACAAAAACAAAGATATAAATCACCACTTTCTTCCCATGATAGGACTAAGTGAACTGGATACATGTTAAAATGTTTTCGGTAATTGTGAACAAACCTCATTAACCAAATACTCTTTGGCAAGATCATATATTAAACTTTGTAAATTGGCAGAGTAGTGTGCCAATGTGTAGTCATAGTCAAAGCCATAAACTTTTATTTTGTCCAATCTCAAGTTCTTATTGACATATATGCCTGAAATGCCAACAAAAGAAGGATCATTTCAAAATCACATATTAAACATTGTTAACAACTGATCACAGTATGAAAATAAGCTCACTTGTTGGCTGGGGGGGAAGGGGAAGGAAGAGAGAGAGAGAGAGTTGCTTGGAACCTTTAGGATTTATTTTGGGCATTTCTTTCAATGCATCTGTATCTGGTATTTTGAGAAACTTCTCTTTTGCAGCATTGAATGCATGCCGAATCTTGGCAATTTCGTCCTCCGAACTCTGCTTTCCTTCCTCTGCTTCCCACTTTGGTAGCGTTTGCTCTATCGTGACACCAGAGCTAAATCTACAGAGAATGTGTCCTCCAATCCCTATGAATTTCCAGAACACAACTCAATAATATCCAAAAAAATAAAAAAATTCTCCCTTTTCTTTCGTATGTACACCATTCCAAGCGATTTCAAAACAAGTTAATATTTATCTTTTAAAGCTGTGTTCCATCATGATCTATTACCTAGCACTTCTTTGTCCAAATGAACTGATTCAAATCCAAAATATCAACTCAATAAGAAAGTACAACAGGTTGCTTTTGCCACCACAAAACTAGGTAATCCAGAACTGGAGTCACAGTAATTCGCTAACTTTTAATTGACTTTTGAAAAACAAAAACAAAAACAAAATCAAAGCAAACCCCTAAATATCGCGGCTATGTATTCTTTTTTTCGTTTCACAAGATACACGAAAACTGAACTACGTACTTCACATTTAGCATAAGACGGAAGAGAGTTACTAATATATATATATAAAAGAAAAGAAAAGGAAAGAAAAGACCTTCTACAAGTCCAGATTGTGCAAGATTCGTGCTCTGCAACTGGAAATCAGAAAAAGGGAAACTAAGTTTACTTTTTTATCCAGTATCGATATACATATAAATGTAAATGCACTAGTAGATTACATAAATGAAAAGGAAACAAAAAACAATTAAAATGTTTGTTTGGACAGCTGATTACCAGAAGAGAAGAACCAAATGGAAAGCGCCTAATGCCAAAAGGTGCCATAAAGAATTCAAATTTCTGCTTCTTGGTTTTGAAATTGAGATTCTTGAAGCATATAGTTTCTTGATTTCGTTACTGTTCTGGATGAACTAGGGTTCTCAAGGGAATATGAGAATTTGTTGGGAGGAGATTTCAAGTGTACGGAACATGCCAGCAGACATTTTATACTTTTATGTGTAACCGCCAATTTCAGTCCCACCATTTTTCTTCGCCATACTGAAATCAGAATTTCAGGGCCCGTTTGGTTAGATTCTGTTAAATATTCTTGAAAATGAGTTTTCGCGTTTTAAAAATTGAGTTTTTTCAGAATATTGATTTTTCAGTTGCGGTCGGGATTGGGGATTGTGAAGACTTGCCTGTCTGTGAGAGTGACAAATCTTTAATAGAAGTTTTTTCTTATTAGTTATTAATATTTGAATGTTATTCATTTAATACATTGATGAAGAATTACATATATTAGTCATTTCTTCAAAAAATGTGTATTAATAGTATCATAGAATTGTTAAAGAGTCTCGTCTATAATATGCATGACTTCTTTTAGCGTTATATCACTTATAATTATTTTCAAAATAATAATATAATTCAACTAATATTTGCTAAATTAACGTGTGACAAGTGGTAAATAATTTATGCTTAAAATGGCTTTTTCATTGCTGGTTTTTATGTTACTACTTATGAAATGCAAATCGCTATCAAATAATTCATACGCGTGAAAAAAAAATTCTTCTTGGACCTTTTTTGTCAAAAAGGGCAAAAAAAAAAAGGAAAAAAAAAAAAGATGTTAACTTACACTAATTATGAGTTTTCTTATTGCTTGAGTGACAAATGCTTTGCATTCATTGAGATTTCCCAATTGATAGAAATCATCAAGGTAGTTTTGTCAATTATTTTCTATAAAATTCCAACTTATAATTTATCTATTCCAACCTACCCGTTTTGGAAGCATCTATAGTTGGTGCCTAGAGACTTATTATTGGACAAGGGAATTGGAAGGAATTATTAAAAGATAGAAATGTCACTTTCTAATTGAGCTTTACATAACCTATATTTGATAGATTTATTAGAAGTCACAAATGTGAGTTTCACATTGAGCTTTAGATAGATGAAGTAAAATGGAATTTTTTATCCAACATAAACTTAAAAGACCACCACTGACAATCAACTTAATTCATAATAAAATGCACATAAGGGAATGTGGCATGCATGAATTGAAGTAAAAAGCAAGCGAGAATTGCAAGATTTACATTTTATTAATATCAATCGTGAACCCGTGGGCTCTTGAGCCGGTTAGATAGAAAAAGTTTAGTTGCTACGAAAATTAATGTGAACTGGTCAAAATCGGTTCAACCGATTTTTAAAATTATTTTGTACTCTTTTTATTTTTGCACTTAAATTTAATTATTTTAATTAGTTTTCAGAATATTTTGATGAAATATAATTCATGAAAAATATTGCACCATATGCCTAAATTTTTTTATTTTTACTATTTTGAAAATTATATACTATTTGTATTAATACATATATTATATTTATCGGTTGAACCTATTGAACTTGTAATAAATAAAGTCACCGATTCTATCACTAGTCCGATTTTTAAAACATTGTTAAATGGTAAATTAATGATATGATGAATCATCCCTTAGAAAAATCACAAAACATCAATAAAATGTAAATCTTGCAATTCTCACTTTCTATTTTCTTCAATTCATGAATGCCATTTTCCCTTATGTGCATTTTATTATGAATTAAGTTGATTGTCAATGGTGGTCTTTCAAATTTATGTTGGATAAATTTTATTTTACCTCAAACTATCTAAAAGCTCAATGTGAAACTCACATTTGTAACTACCAATAAATCTATCAAATATGGATTATGGAAAGCTCAATCAGAAAGTGACATTTCTATCTTTTAAAAATTCCTTCCAATTCCTTTGTCTCAAGGCACCAACTATAGATGCTTCGAAAACGCGTAGGTTAATGATAAACTCCATACCCCATGAAAGTTAGAATTTTATAGAAAGTAATTGACAAACCAGCCTTGATCATTTCTATTGAAAGGGAAATCTCAATGAATGCAAACCATTTGTCACGCAAGAAATAAGAAAGCTCATAATTAGTGTAAATTAACATTTTTTTTTTCTTTTTGACAAAAAGGGTCAAAATGCAAAATTTTCCATGCGTGTGAGTTATTTGATAGTGATTTGAGTTTTATCAGTAGTAGTAATATAGAAACCAACAATGAAAAAAGGCCATTTTAAGCATAAATTATTTACCACTTGTCACACGTTAATTTAGCAATATTAGTTGAATTATATTATTATTTTGAAAATAATTATAAGGGATGAAACACTAAAAAAAAAGAGTATTGCATATTATAAACGAAACTCTTAACAATTCTACAATACTATTAATACATTTTTTTCCAAAAAATTGATTAATACATCAAATTCTTCGTCAACGTATTAAATGAACAACATCCGTATCTTAATAACTAAAAAGAAAAACTTCTATTAAAATTACTATATAGTAGAAAAAATACTCGTATATATTTGTGAAAATCAAGTTCATAATGGTGTCTACCAAAAAAACAAAAAAACAAAAAACAAAAACGCGCTTTGCATAAACGAGTGAGGAATTCCGAGGGTATAATCGGGAAGAAGGGAGAGTGGGCCCAAGCCCAAATCTCGAGGAACAAGAAGTGAAAAAAGTCTCGGCAGGAAGAAGCCAAGAAGGCCCTTGCCCAAGGTTTTGCTCGATCAACGGCTAAAAGTTGGAAGTTCATGTGGATGGGCCCCATTGATCTTAAATATATTAGCTGTACCCTCAAGCGTGCAATCAGAACTTAGCTGTCCCACTCCTCCGTACCTTAATCAAATCATTCAAACTTAAATGCTGGGTAGACTGGAAATGAATTTACCGCCGTACCCTTATAAAATCTTTTTGTTAAATTCCAATGTGATAGGGCTAATACATTTATAAATATAATAAAATTTTGAAATGTTTTAATTTGTTATATTTTGCTTTATCTAGATTTTTTATTCTATTATATTGTGCTTAATTTCTTTCCAACTGCATTATTTCATGGAATAATTTTTTCTTTTTGATAAATATTTCATGGACAAACATAAAGTATTCTCCTTTTTTCTCTTTTCCTAAAATAATTGCGACAAAAATAAAGTATATAGCCGCAGTAAAGTATGTCTCAATAATTGATATGCTGCCACAAACATGAGTTGTTCACAATGACTAAAGTAAAGTGGGCAAGCAATAATTAAGAACCATTGTGACTTTAATGCCCAATTTTTAATATCAAGATTGATTTAAATGAGTTATAAATTACTCAAATTTCATTATTGATGCAAACATAAATTACAAGAATATTGGGCTGAACTATTAGAAAGAGTTTGATAGATATTGCAAAAGCATTGTCCATATTTGAGAATTTTAAATAATGAAACAATGATGATAAAATTCTAGTAGAAGTCTGTTTCATGAGAAAAAGAGTCCTACTAGAAAATTCAGGATTCTATTTCCTTGAGAAAAAAAGTTCTACCAAAAATCGAGTACTTTCTTTGAAATTTATACTATTAGTTATTTTAATAGTGTATTTTCATATGTTATATCTAAAATATTATTTAATATAAATTTATTTTTATAATCATTTACAATACAATAAAAATTCGTATCCTACTAATATAGCTATTTATATTTAATTAAGTACATATCGTATTAAACATATTTATTGATTAAACGTATTTATCGCATTCTAATTCTTAAATATATATACTTGTCATTTTATGCATATGCATTGAATATGTACCAGACTTTAATACTAATAACTCTAGCAAACTTGGATGAAAGTTTTACAAGCACTAAATCTCATATGCACATCAACTATATATGATTAGCAATTCAAAATTAACTTCAAATACTTAGGTATATAACATTTCACGAACCTTATGCTTATGAGATCTAACCCAACAAAATAAAAACATCAGACAGAGAGAGGGAGAGAGAGAGAGAAGGCTCTTGGGGGCAAATGGCATGTGGGCCAAATTTATAAATAGGACTTTTTCTTAATCCTTTTTTTACAATAAAAACAAAAAATTAACAAAACTTTAAAATTGAAGATAAGGAGTCAATCTTCTTCTCCACCCCTCATCCTCAAGAAAAGAATCTATTCCATTCACCTTTTTTCATCTTTTTTCTTTTTTGTCCTTCCAATCCTTCAACTTTAAGGAATTTAAAATTTAACCCCCAAAAAAAACCCACCTCAAAAAAGGGCCTATCAAAAAAGAATTCAAAAATTAAATTACTTTACAGATTTTCCATGATTGTGGCCATAATATGATAAATACCATTTAACAAACTTTCTTAACCCGGTTTGCAAATCGGTTGTGGGTTTGTACCCTAATTCCCTCCGGGCCAAGCTTATATTCGCATGGGTGAATGGAACGTCGCCGTTTCCTGGCATTTCAACCACGTGCTTCTTCGCCTTCGTTCTCAATTGCCTTTCCAATATTCCAACCATCATCGGAACCGTCACCGGCGAAGTGTTACCCAAATTAAAGATCCGATATTGAGCTGGGCCACGTTTCTTGCCACCCGACCCGGTGCTCTTCTTCGCAGTGTCCAATGACGCTACACAACCCTTCACAATATCGTCAATGTAGGTGAAATCACGGGCCAAATCGACGCGGTTCTTGCCCCGGTATATCGTTATTGGTTTCCCCAGCAAAATATTCCGGGTGAAAGAGAAATAAGCCATGTCGGGTCTCCCCCATGGGCCATAAACCGTGAAGAACCGCAACCCGGTTATGGATAACCCGTAAATGTGGTTGTAAGTATGGGTTATTTCCTCCCCAGCTTTCTTCGTTGCGGCGTACAATGAAGCTGGTCGGTCTGTTCGATCCGATTCGGAAAAGGGGGCCTTCTCGTTTAACCCGTAAACGGAGCTGGAGCTGGCCCAGACTATAGCGGGTTGCGGGTCGGCGCTTTTACATGCCTCGAGAAGGGTAACCAGACCCGCAATATTGCTGTGTACATAAGAGTGTGGATTTTCAACGGCGTACCGCACACCGGCCTGCGCAGCTAGATGCATCACATGGGTAAATTGCACGATTTCGAAGAGCTTGGCTAACAAGCGCGCGTCGTTAACATCGCCCTCGACGATGAATATGCCGTGTGAATCAAGGAGATGTCTACGGGCTTTTTTTAATGAAGGGTCATAGTAGTTGTTGAAGTTATCCAACCCAACGACGCCGTCTCCGCGTTTTCTCAATGCGAGGGATACGTGGGTTCCGACGAATCCGGCGGCGCCGGTGACGAGAACGGAGAAGCCGTTGTGGCGGTGGATCTGGGCGGAGGATCGAACCTGTTTTTCCCAGTGGATGCCGCCCCACGCGGTGGAGAAATACCTGCTGCCGGAGTCCACAAACGATTGGAAACCCAAGTACGCCGCCGTCAAGGCCACCAAGAACAGAGCCCACAAGAACATCGTGCTTGTCGAGGCAAAACACCGGTGAAACTGCCGGTGCATTGTCTTCGATCTATCCTTGAACTTCCCCGGCGTTGAAGGCAGGAAAAGCTCTTCCTCTGCCAATGAAGGCATATTCTTCAACCAATATATGTAATTTCTTGAGGATTATGAGATCAGAAAAATGAATAACACCAAGAAAATATCTGATTTATTTAGATATTTGAGGGATGGGAAATTAAAATTGAGAAAAGAAAAGGGGAATTCAGAACCAGAGGCAGATGATCATGAAAGGCATCTGCTAAGGGAAGAACAAAGACGAAGAGGATATTATATAGTAGAGGTCCAGAGGATCACAGGAGAGGAGAATACGCGTGAACACGGTGGAGGACAGGGTGGAAAATAGGAAGGAAATATAATCTTTTTTAATTTACCGAGGAAAATAATTTTGAGGAGAGAGAATGGAAATAAAAAAAAAAAATTAGAAAAATAACATAAGATTAGTTTGACTTTCAGTTCCTAATTAGGGTTGGATTATAATTGGATTATGCTGGATTTTGGGGTTTTGTTTATTTTGGGCTGATATATAGTATCACATTAGTATGGGAGTCCACGCTTCCCCCTTAAATTTAGAAACAAATGCGAACTTCCTAGCTATTTTCATGGTTAGATTTTGACTTTGATTTGGAGATTTTATATTATGGATATTTTTAAAAAAAAAAATTTATTTTGGAGTTAAATAGGAAATAATGGTAACAAACTTGAGCAAGTATGTGTAGCAACATTTACTCCCAAATTTTTAAGGAAAAAAAAATCACCGAATATTGCAGTTTGGATCTTCTATTCCAATATATATTTTTTCTGCTTCACTGTGATAAATACTTTATTTTATAATGTTTGTTATTTTTAACGTAAGTTGACTCTGTATTATTTTTCATTTAGTTATTCTTTGATTGTTTGTGTAATTCAATTTTAGATCATCATACAATTATCATCGACATAGATTTTCAAGTTTCCAAAGTAATCCTTGAGCATATTTCGAAGATCATTAAAAGGTTATCTTCGAGATAGATTTTTAAGTTTTCAAAAGCTATCATTGAGCACGTATCTCATGTCTGTAACTCCCATTACTACAATCCTCATGCTCGCAAATTGACGAATTATTCTGAATTCTTGGAATGATCTTGTCCCATTTCATAAGCTCCCAATTGAATTGATTTTGTGAATGGATAAGGCCAAGTGAATTATTGTATTTCTTTTGAATAATGAATGCCTGCTGTTACCAATCGAAGAAAAAAAGGGGGGAAAAAAAATCAACCAAACAATCACATGATTTTATGCCTTCTTACATTTTCTTCCTACCAATTAGAACACCATCTTTGAAGAATGTGTATTGTGTAATAGTTTCCAAGTATTAATGTTTTTATTTTTAATGTAACATAAGAGTTACTATCAGTCTAGCAGTGTCGGTACACACAAGTTAGCTAAATGTCACACTAAATTAAAGAAAATAAGGGATCTTGATTAGCTCAAAGTTGGGTGTTGGTGACATCTATAAAGACTAATTAATTATCTTGAAAATTACAGTTAAAGTTGATAATTAGGGATGTTCAATTCTGTCATTTTATGATGAATAGATATGTACGAAGAGGACATTATGCTTGAATATTGGGATAATGATATTAGTTGTAACTTCAACGTGACATTTTAATATTAGTTTAGTTTAAAAGTGAAAAGTATTTTAGGACATAATTTCGCATAAATTGATACATTTAGCATTATAAATTGTTTTGTTCAGATTAAGATTATTTATTCTTAATTTTTTTCCTCCCGATTTTGGGATTTGTCTATTTAATTCTGAATTGATTTTTGTTTTATCAATAACATTCTTTACGTTTTTTAAGGAGAGGAGTCTTATTTTTTCAGTTATACTAAAATTGTAGTAATTGAGTTATATTAGGATTCTAGTGTATTTGTTACTTTAATATTGTACTTATTCCCATCCTCTATATCGTATATATGCACACACAAAATGGTCCAATTTGGAATGAACTTATAATCATTAAATCGACTCATTTCTCGTATTTACCAAAACATCATCTACTAATTCTTAGATTCGATTTAGTAAAAGAGATCTTGACCTAAGAAAAGAACTTAGCCTAAAGGCTGAGTGAGATAATCAATACATACAACATTCACAACCACACTCAATCCAAGTAAATTATATGATTTGAACGGAGTAAATCTCAGTATAATAAATGGCTAAAAATGGACATTTCATCAATATTGTACCATAAAAATGTTATTGTTAAAAAAAAAAAAAAAAGTAGTAGTAGTGACAATAATAATAATTGTGTATATATAGAAAAAGTCAAATAAACAAAATTTTGAGTAGTGCTAGAACTTGGAATTCTGTTGGGCCGGCTACAGAGCGGCAATGGCACTGAATCACACATGGGTGCACGTAATTCTCCATCCAACCGGTTCAATAAAAATAAAATAAAATAAAATAAATCAACCGGCCAAACGGTGGAACCGGTCGCCAGCAGAATATTAAACAACAGAATGACCGGCTGTTGCCAGCGAAGCCGGTAAATCCGGCTGCAGCTTCCTTTTATTTACGTCTCCTTCTTTTTCCCCCCGGTTTTTTTTTTTTTTTTTTTTTTTTTTTTTTTTTTTTTTTGAGCTTTTCCCAAGTTTGCCCTTGAGAAATTTGGGGGCGGTGCTCATTGATTCATTGACTGACTGACCTTATCCCCTTGATTTGCGCTCAATTGTAGCAAATTCGGTTTATAATAATTTATAATAATACTTATTATTATTATTATTATTATTTTAAGCCTGGTCTTGATCAAAGAAATGCCCTGTGTTACGTGACAAAAATCGTGTTTTTTTTTCTCCCTATTTAGGTCCGAACTTTAAGAACTCTATCTAATACCCGAGTTAAGAATTATAAATTCGGCATCTTATAAAGTATTCAAACAAAGATATGTCGGTTTATATTAGACGTGATATCTTGAACATTATAATAAATTGGCTTTGAATAAAACATAAGGAAACTATGCATTATTTACAAGGCTCTGATATGTTTTTACTAGTTTTTTTTCTTTTTGTTTTCTTCTTTTATACATTGTTTATCCCGTTGCATTCAGACTTATTTATGCATTGAAGGATTATAATTGAAGGTTACCTTAAAAAGGTTGATAAGTGTTGTTGTGATATGTAAATTCTCAATTTGAGATGGGTTGAGATATTATTATTATTATTATTTATTTTGGGTGAAAATTCACCCTGGGGAATCCATTCTTTCTGCAATCTCAAGTGGGTGCTTAAAAAATAGAGTCAGTTGCTCGGAGATTTGTACGCTGATTACAGGAACATGAACAAAAGGCAGTGGGCATGTGGATTCATTTCTTTAGGGGTTCTTTGTCAGGATATTTCAAATTTTTTGTTGAATCTAAGAATGTGCTTGAGTTAATAAAATTTAAGAAATTCAATATTTGCATATTTTTTATTTTATTTTTAAAATACGATTTTAAATTGTGATACGATTTCGTGTTAATGTGGATCGATCAACTAAATGTGGAGATTGTAATTTTTCCCTCTTTTCCTTTTTCCTTTTTTTTTTCTTTCTTTCCATTTTTTTTTTATCATGTTGCCATCAATACAAACAATCTTATCTATAATTTCAAGTCTCTATTTTTACTTGATTTTTAAATTATCTAGAAATAATGAAATTTTTTATAAAAATAGAGTGCGAGGAGTAATATTTTTCTATGGTTAAATACGTGTCCTTTTTTTTTTTTTTTTTGTAATTCTCATATTCATGCTTAAAATTTTCAATATATGTAAAACATCAAGCCCTTGTGCTAGTGTATGTTAATTTTCAAATATTGTTTATAAATATTTCTTAATATTAACTCATCTTAATAATCACTTATGATTCAAACACAAAGTCATAACCCTTTATATTAAATTATGTATATATTTGTATTAATATATTAATTATATTCTAATTATTAAATACATACAAATCAAAACTGTATTATACTTTACTATATATAAAATACAAAATAATTATTTTAGTACACACATCGAGTATATACCATATGCTAGAACGACTATCTTGACCTTTATATTGTGGTACATGAATGTCTTTATTTCTAAGCTGTAAAATAATAAAAAAGGGGAATCTTATTGGAAATTGAGTACTGTAAAGTTTTGAGAATGAAATCTTTATAGAACTTTCTAAAATAATAGTCGAAAAGTAACTAAAATAAGCAAAAAGAAATTAGATACTTGTAAATTATTTAATGAAGGAGAATATTTTTATAAAATGTGAATCAGAACATAATCAATCATATTCGATTATAATATATATATATATATATATATTGGGCACAGAAGCTTCAAGGCCCTTTCCTTTTTGACTCATGTGATTCGCATAATATATAACAATTATATATAATTAAGTGTTGGTCGGTGGATTAATTAGCTTAAATTATCATAGCTTATGGACAAGGTGGGAATGCAAACTAGATTAAAATATTGATTTTGAGTAAAGTGTTTTATAATCTAATATAATGACAACAATTAATTCCTATTTAAACTAAAGCGAAAAACACTAATTATGAAATCTGTTTGAGGATTACTAAATAATGGAAAAAGGGTGTTTTGATGAGCTAATAAGTTTATAAAATAAGATGTTAAAGTCTTATGATATACTTTTAAAAAAATATAAGTAAAGACTTTGAAGCGTAATTTCATGGTCTTAATAAAATATTTTTATTTTAATCATATTCATTACTAGTATTCTATTAATCATATTTTAAGAAAGCATTATTTGGGCTGAACTTTATTTTTTCTAGTCCACAGAATCCAATCCAGTCCTATGTCACGACAGTAGCAATACCAAATAAAATATATAGTTCTCTCTCCCTCAAATTTCAGGTAATGTAACTCTCTACTTTATGCACATTTGTCTTGTCCTTTTCATTTCTTTCACTAAATTCTTTAGCCTAAACATAGTATAAGGACATAATAAGTGAAAATTGATAGTATTATCAGATCTTTGATTATGCTAGATCAATTACCCCTAATTGAAAAAATATCGTTTGCAGAATATTTGATTTAATAATATGCTGAAGATAAACGGAGCTTTGGCAGACATACTCAAATCACATTTTGACTCAAACTCACGGCCCGAATCTTTCCTATGGCTCGACAACTACAACAACCATTTTACAAATAGTAGTTGAGAAACTATTGAGCTCGAGGGTGATTTTTATTATTATTATTATTATTATTATTAAAGAAAGAGCTCTTATTTCATAAATTTTAACTCAAATCCAATTCAAAATCTTGTATAAGCACTCATCTTGGGCCCCTACCAAAGTTAAAATATCTCAAAAGTCAAACCACAAAAAATTATAGGGAAGGTGTGTAGTCTTTTGTGAAAGTGCTCAAAATGTGAAAACTTGGACCCATTTATAGTTGTGGATGCCAAGGTTGGTGTATGAGTATTGAGTAGTGCCAAAGGTAAAGAATTTTGGGGATATTTTGTTTAATCATTATTGTGAGGATATTATTATTTTTGGGAATGGAGCAACGTGTTTGTGGATGAAAATACTTAGGCATGTAGTGGAAATTAAAGTGTGGTGGACTCCTCATGCATGTGTTGGCATGCCTATTATCATCATTTTGAGATAGAGATGCTCACACTTCACTCCCACCAATATTTGGTCATAAATTTCCTTTTTCCTTTTCTTTCTTTTTTTTCTTTTTTTTTTTTTTTATGTCATGGAATCTTTACTAATATGAATCAATCTAAGTAACGTAACAAATACATACAAAGATTTCACATTTGCAACAAGATAAGTGAAATTAAAAATGAGAAAAATAATAAGAAATCACTTTATTGATCTTGTCATAAGGATGATGACTATGTAGAGATTATGTATAGGAAATGTGAGAATGAATTATAGTATCATATAACTAATTCTACTCTAGCTACGATTCTTTTCTGTAGCTTTTCATTTCATGTATCAGTTTCATTTTAATTCATGTCTTGATATTAACAAATTGTGCAGAGCTCACATATAATAAAAATTTTTAAGTTAATTCTCATTAATATTTTGATATTTTATATAATTTTATCTTTTCATCAGTACTGTTACCACTATTATTATATATACAAATCAATTTATATTTATACCATTTTTATTTGCTATGAGACATAATAGTGATTATCAATAGTGAAATAATGTTGTCATATTTTATTTTAATAAATTAACTTTACATATAATATTATCAACACATACCAACATTTCCATAAACCTCACTTATTATTATGAAAATAGTAATATCATACTTCTTTTATTTTTAAAAACTGAAAGACTTAGAAAAATTAAAAAGGTTGCCATCCGATCAACTCATTAACATTTGATTACTTATATTTGAGCTCAAACTTAAGTCGTGAAAGACTTCAAGTCTACCATTACGTAAATGAGTTTATTACACATTGAATTGACTTGAAGAATGTTACATCCCTATTTAAATATTCATATATTGTTGCCTGAATTTCATCACAAACATGCACATCTCATAAATGATTACCTTAAAACTAAAAAGCTTCAATAACAACAATCGGCACATTGTACATAAGACACAATTAAAGTAGGAACAAGTACATAAATTTCATTATTACTGTAGGATTACTCCCTTATTACACACACACACACGAAATTGCATGCTAACAAACAACATTTGTGTCCATGCATCTTGCCATGCAACAGAGAACCGGAACCATCTTCCACTAATAGTGTCCACCTGATCCAGCTCGTGAACCAGCTCTTGACCCTGCAGACGAACCAGCTTCCGAGCCGGCCCCTCCTGAGCCTGAACCAGCTCGTGACCCAGCATATGATCCTGCAGATGAGCCCGCTTCTGAACCCGCATCTCCACCACCTCTTGAACTCGAGCTAGAACTCGAACTCGAACTAGAACTCGAACTCGAGCTAGCACCACCACCAGAGCCGGACCCTGACCCAGCCCCAGCTCCTGAACCACTGCCACCGCCTCCCAAACCAATACCAATCCCTGTACCTATCCCTACTCCTACGCCGCCCAATCCACCTAAGTCCAACCCAAGGTCCTTTCTTGCGACACGGCTCTCGGACACCGATGCAATTGCTGATATAACAAGCAAAGCAATAAAAACATATGACCTCAACTTTGCCATACTTTCTGCCCTAATAATCAAGATTGTGATTTCCTTTGTAACTTGTTATTGTGTCTCTATATGTACTGTGGTTTGGAGTTGTTTGTGAGCAATGAGGATGGTAGAATGTAGACCTATTTATAGTTGTAGATCATGCTAAGGTTGGTACTAACATGAATATTGCTAAAAAATAAAGAATTCATAAGTGGGAGTGACATTCTTGGTTTCTTATTATTGGGGAATTAAGGGAGAAGTCACAATGAAGCAATCTGATGGGAAAAAAGCTAAGTGTAGGCATGCAGTGGAATGTCAGTTTGGAACCCATAATTATGACATGGTGCCCACCCACATTTCCACTAGTTGGAGTGGAGTTTGATTAATTGCATTTATGTTTAATTATTTTAAATTGTACTTGTAATGCATGTGTGTTATATAAATAAAATAATATAGTACAGTGTTCATTTTTCCATTTTAATTAATATTTTAATTATATTATATCATAAGTAAATTTAAGTGTATATATTTTTGTTTAAAATAAAAAGACTTGATTATGAATTGTGTAAAATTTAGTACCTATGCTAACATGAAATATAAATTATAATAGAAGATCTAGAATGGAAGGTGCCTTTAGCAAGTAGCAACGCGGTTTTGTGAAAAAAGGGCAAATGTAATGATTTTTGTCTTGGAAACTTCTGGATCTGAGAATTGGAAATTGTGTATTTTCAAGGAAGAACTTGATTGTGAATTGCATGAATATAAACACTCGCTTTCAATGCGTAGTTAATGTATTTGCGCGAAATAAGTAGGATATAATATATAAATATATATAATCCGTACGATATGTTTTTAGTAATTAAAATATATAATTGATATGTTGAATATGTTTAATAAATATATTTATTCGTTACATAATACATTCTATTTTATCTAAGAGCCTCTGTCAATATTATACATATATAAAAAAAAAAAATTCAAAATACATATTTGGATCTTAAACAGTTTGGTCGCTTAATTTAATATCTAATTCTCTATTTCGAATTATGTATATTTATAATCAAATTCGAACCATTAAATATTTTAGTCGATTGAAGATTCTAAAATTTGATCAAATTTGACTCAAAATCCATTTCATCGATACAGGTCGACTTATAAAAGATGGAGAAAGTAGCAGTATTCTTTGCTATAGGTCCAATAACTCAAGTGTGCCTAAATACAAGCCCAACGGTTAGCCACTTGACCCAAAGGCCTGCGCCCACATCAAGCTTCCTTTGTGCAATTGTATCATCCTCATTTCCCCTTTTTCTTAATCATTTTGCAAATTATGGTTCCACTTTGATTCATAACATGTTTGTATTAATTCAATGCAAAAATATAAATTAGTAGAAAGAAATTCAAAAAAGAAAAAATGGAACATAATTTAAATAATGTTATAAATAGATTGATAGTAGTCAATGGGTATACCTTAAATTTTTCAATATATATAAATTTTTAAAAAGTACTTGTATATAAAAGCATATGTATGCGTTTGAATTTAGTATATAAAAGAACACATCTAAAGAAATATAATATATTTGGAGAAAAATAGCAAAACTAAATACAATTGGTTGTAAATTTGGTTTAATCCAAAGTAAAATTGTTCTAAAAGGCCTACATGAAGGTGACAGAAGTAAGAGATCATGTAAAAAATTATATAAGAAAAGAATA
This sequence comes from Handroanthus guayacan, assembly GCA_014898755.1. NCBI lineage: Eukaryota > Viridiplantae > Streptophyta > Magnoliopsida > Lamiales > Bignoniaceae > Handroanthus > Handroanthus guayacan. Next base: position 840,526 of record JACFYI010003637.1, on the reverse strand, counting down.
TGGGAAATAGTATGATATATGGAGGGGTAGAAAAAATACACAATTTAATTTTTTAAGTACTTTTTATTTACATAAGATTAACCTAGTTAATACATTAAAAAAAATAAGTAAATATTTTAGTATCATGACAGTTTATAAAATATAATTATAAATAGTATTAGTGGTTCGTCAGACGTGGTAAGTACAAACCTGTTTATGAAGTTAGAGCAGCTCTAAGCAGAATGTGTTTGTGTTACATCTTGTAAATAAATCCGATCAATCAATTGCAAGTTTGAGTCTTGGAAGTGATTGTGGCACATGTGTGTCCTTAAAATATAATTATTAAACATATTTATTTATATATACTAAACGAGTAACATGCAAAATACATCTTGCGAGAGGGGGGAGAAGAAAGCGATGATTTTTTTATTACTAGCAGCTATGACACACTCGATGTGTATATTTAAATTTTATTTTTACAAAATGCAAAATATATATTTATTTTTTATTAATAACAAATATTTCTTAATTACTTTATTTTTTTCACTTGACTTTATTATGTAGAATAATATAATTGAAAAGATAAATTTACAAAAAATAAAATTAAAAAATTATAATGAAGGGAAAAAAGTAGGGTAGCGAAATAGATATTAAAAAAATAACAAAAAATAATTTATTATTATTTATTATAATTATTTTATAATTATTCCTTTTCTGAAAAAGCTCATATTTATCCATTCACTTGACTGCAGATCAAAATAATTACATAATGTGGTATTGCTTTACAATAAGATTTACAGTCGGTTAATCGGGCGGAGTGTTTTACATTTCAGTGCACACTCTATTTTTTCCAGCCAAGCTTTTTTACTCCTCACGCTGAATGTGAAATTCTGCAGGAAAGATCGCATTAAAGAATT
>JACFYI010003637.1:792459-815977 GCA_014898755.1 Handroanthus guayacan | reverse complement strand
GAGATGATTCACCTCGCATGTGTCTTTGCACAAAACGAATCTCCGATTTGAAGATAAATCTATTTAATCTTTCATTCAACTTCATTCTATATCAATTAGAGAGGGATTTTTGAGCCAACTTATATATTGAGATATTCTTCCCCCCTAATAATCGATTTTCCAAGATAGACTGAGTCACTGTATTAGAGTAGGACTTTACTAGTACCTAGAAGTGAGACTCACGTATAAGTACCAATGTATGATTGGCCTAAAGAGATGGCATGAGTCTTAATTTCTTATGACTCTCCCAACCTAAACTAACCAGCCTAGACAATCTACTAACGTACTTAATCTACTAATAGTTTAGCTCAATGCAATAGTTCGGTTTGCTCCAAAAAGACCTTTCTGAACATTAACTTCACTATTATTAATACCAATCTATTAAAGAGTCAAAATCTATTTTGAACGCTAACTTTTTAAAGTCTCAATTAAACTATCCTAAAACGAAAGTCCCTTACCCATCGGACTACATTTTTTTAAAAAACTATTATTCTCTTATTTGCATTCAAAGTTTAACTCAAACCCCATCGATAAAAAAATACAAATTACACCATTATACCAAAATTTCATCGTTCACCTTCCTTTGCCTCTTTCGGTCAAAACATGCCCTAATTCCATATCCAACTTATCCAAACACTATAATAGAATTAGAATCGTCCAAATAATCATGTCGGTAACACTTAACTCCCCATACCAAATCTCTCACTATTGGATTTAATTCAAATCATTTTCAACCAATACTAAGCTGGCTCCTACCATCTACATTGCACCAATGGCTTGATTATAACCAAAGGAGACCCTTTACTTAGGTTCATATCATGATAGATATAGGCACATATATAGCTTAATCAACTATGTGTGGATAGTGAAAGTTCATGTTCAATTGGGCTTGGAAATTTAATGAGCCGCACGTGCATGGCTTCCTTAGATTCTTGATTGGTACAACATTTTTGTTTATGTCTCAATCTTAGGTTAGGCAAACATGTGGTTGCGGCCATAATTGTTTGTTTGTTTTTTTCCAATTTTTTTTTTTTTTTAATTTTTCTAAATAGTTCTAGCTAGCACAAGTATTATTGTTAGCCGTTCATCTAATTTGAGTTAAATTTTTGTGGCTCATATACGCACACATGGTTGTATAATTGTAGTAACATCAATGAGAATGACTTATTTCAATTATTTATAAATTAGGTGGGAGACTATTATTGAATTCAATTAAAGGATGAAAATTATATAAGTTATGTGTATTTATAGCAACTATGAACTTGCAAATATATGCAATGCATTAAAATTGGAATTGCAATATAGTTTTCTTGAATCGGCACGACTCGGCTAATCGGATCGAAGAGTTTTTCAATTTAATTGATATTTTGATGAAATTGTAATAATTGTTTTTGCATTTTGCATAGCAATTAATTGTAGCCCAATGTTGATGGGTCATACTTGATGTGTGCAAGCTTCTTGCATTATTGGCATGGTCAAGACCTAATATTAATTGGAGAAAATTCAAGTATAGGGTCACTTGTGACTTTGGTACTAAACTTCATGAAATAGTCAAACTATATAGTATATATCCATTAATTTTTGCATGTTCAGTCATGTCACTAAATTACTAGCTAAAAAGTCATGCGAGTCATGTGTAAATGTTAAACTTTCATGATAAAACCAAGTACTCAACTAACTTTGTTGAAATTTGCACTAGCTTCAAAATACTACGTAATATTCATATCTGGTGTCAAAATTCTATAAATATTTAATTTAGTCATGTACATCAGCTCAAAAGTCAGAATAGGTAATTTTATTAGTTTTTCAATAGAAAACTACTTGTGTATGATTATTAAAGTCAATAAGTTGAGTCAAATCAACCAGAGTAAGATTTGCTTCAAATTATTTTAACTGATTAGTAAAATTGAGTATCAAAATGCAAAAGACTATCCATATTTTGTCACGAAAATATAAGTGAGCTCATATGAAACTTGTATCCATCATATTTTACCTCTTATCTTATGACCTCGAAGATTGTTTTCATATAAACAGTACTTCACAAATAATTATATTAATTAATTAACATCTTTAATCCCTAACTCATATCGTTATTCTTTCGACGAAAACTAGCTTTAGACCCCCTTTTCATTCTTTCCATAATTTGTAATATAATTTGAACCTTAAATTAAGATTAATTCCAACGACATTATGTTAGGACTAATTAGGAGCCCATAAGATATATTTTGAAGGACAACACATGTTTGATTAATTAATTAATTAATTATCTGATTTATGGGAAATTAGGAGGTGATTAAGGAGGGTTTAAAGTGATAGGGGTAGGCTAATGATTGAAGGCTATAGAACAGTGTTTAGCTTTGTTAGGACAAACCCCATGGCCCATCCATGTGTGCACATGTATGCCTGCCCTGTTTTTGCAACTATGCGTCATTAATATTTTATGTCTTAAATGAGTGCGTGCGTGCTTCTTTCGCACCTATTTCACACACACACACGCACGCAACACACACACTTTTGTGTGTGTGTGTGTGTACATACAATATGTATACACACATTTGCTTATTTGTGGTATGAATGTAGAAAATTTGCATGTGGTCTCGAGGTAAAGTAGATCTTAAACCTTCAAGAGGTCGGGTAGATCTCTTAACTTAGTTAAACACAAAGTTTATAATATCAAATAGTCGAGATGTTTCAATACGTACACTGCAACAGAATATAGTATGAATGACAAAAAAAAAAAATTGTGTTCATAATGTGAATATTATAATTAGTAATATGTATTAAGTGACAGTAATTTTTATTGACAATATTTTTTGTTTCATCACAATCTAGCTTCATATATATAGTGATAAAAATTAGTATAGTTTTAGGTTGTAATTAACATATGTATAAGGACGATCTAGTGACAAAAATATTTTGTTCACTATAACTTGTGACAAAATTTTCACTGTTACTAAATTGTTACTATTACTATACATATGTCACTAATAGTTAATACTTACTAAAAAAAAAAAATCTAGGCATCTGCGATGAAAAAATATACTAGAAATTAAGTCATGGGCTATAGATTAGCTACAAGTTATCTATACCGAATGTTAGTCAAATTCATAGCTAATTTTATTTTGGAGAGTATCAGTTTCAAATTCAGCTACGATTAATTTCGAAGTAAATACGCTCATAACTATCTCTTAACTACGAAATTGATCCTAGCAATATTTACATAGCAAATACTTAGTTTTTTTCTTTTTCTTTTTTAATGGCGAATAATAATTTAAAAACAATTGTTAGCATTTATTATCAAGTTGTTAAGATTATTATTATAATAAAATGAAATTCTTCTTCATTTTTCATATGAAATGAGTTACGAATTTCATATGGTCACTAATATTTCTTTTTCTTGTAGTGATATAGGAAATCATTAAGGGATAAAGAGGTAATTTCATAACCACACCCGGCATTGCTTTGCGGCCTTTGTCAAAAGCGGCCAGTCATTAATTCCAAAATGTGCCCCTTTGTTTTAGTTAATTTTGACTAAATCATTGTGTCGGATGACATTTTTGCCCGTACAATTGCTAATTTATTTGGGAGTTTATGACACGGGTACGTTACATATGAGTGACATTTTGAAAATGAAATTCTATTATTGATGATAATAATTCTATGGTATGGCATTTTCGACCCAAAATTAAGAAATCAAGTTTTAGGATGATCAATGTACGATTGGACCTATGTTTCATAAATTTAAGTAGCTCAATAAAAAATAAATTTGTATCACTAATGAAAGTTTTTTTATTTTTTCTTATTGTTATGAACTATGAATGAAATTTCTTAGTACAAACTACATTGTAAATTAAATTTAATACTTAAATTTAAGATCATCTTAAAGTTACTACAGAATGCTCTCTCAAGGTATTGGATCCAATTTACCATGTGAAATGGAAAATGTGCAAAAGATTCCCGTGAAAAAATAATAGGTATTGTGACATCTTATTATTTCAAAAATCATACATTATACTCCCTTCTATTAAGTAATGGGATTTATTCGTGAGTTTTGAATGTCGTGGTGACTGTTTTGTAATACCCAACAACATTTGATTTGTTACTTAAAGTTTTTTTGGTTAAAAGAGAAATCAATGAATCAAAGGGCAAAAAAATTTTTAACAAGACAAAGGAAAAAAATAATTGCTATTAAGTTTTAATGTTTGTGAGCATTATATACTTGCTAATAGAGGCCGAAAATGATATTACACGGACCAAAATAACAAAATTACTGGCTACAACACGCTTGACTGAACCACACTACTTGAACAAGGGGAGCATAAATATGAATGATTTTTTAAATCACAAAGAGTCTGAATGCTTATTATTTTTCCACAAAGCTTTTTTTTTTATATATACATATTTCCTATTTCCAATAAGTTAAATTGTAATTTATCCATACATATTGTATCAATTATGAGTCAAAATAAATGTTTCACGAATCTTCGTGCGGCACGAGTTCTAGTCAAGAAACATGCTAGGACGACTAAATTATTTGGTTATGCTGGAAATTCTAGTTCTAACAACATAAATTAACCGATATAAAAATTAAATCCATTAAATTATTTCAAAAGTCATAGTTAATCTAATTTTTCAAACAATTGAATTCTAATCACAACAAAAGTCAGTGCTGCAAAAGTAAAACGGCTAGTTTGCTTATGCTTTACTCAATGAAATTTATTTCTCTTTCTCAATCTATCTTCTGGATAAAATATTTTGGATATCTTCTATTTCAGCTCATATAACATCTCATATTTCATTTTATAATACATGGAAGTAACCCTATAAATTATCAAAAATCTCATTTAATATAAGTATAAAAATTAAAAAAGTTTTTTCTTAACGTTACAAACACCAAGCCCGTTGCTAAAAATATAGTAAATTCTAAACATATTTACCAATCCCGTCACTGTCACATGTATTATACACCTATGAGTAATTATTAAAATATATACACATATATTTAAAACACTTAACTCATAAAATAAATTAAGAAATGAAACACATTTTGAAATAAAAAGATTCAAAGTTTACGTCAAATTATTTCGATTCGTACTAATATTGTTGAAAAATTTACTGCAAATATCAAACACAGGTACCCAGATAGTTCTTTGTCATAACATGCAACTATTTAGTGCAACCAAACAAGTGGATATACATACATTCAAACACATGCAAATTTACATAAAATTCAGATTTATAATGTCATAATCTCCGTACAGTTTGATAAAACTGTTTGGGAAGTAGAATATCTGAAAATGAGGATAGCCGTAAATCTCGGGAGTTCACCCATTGGTCCAAGGCCATGGTCCCAAACACCCCCCAAATTCAATCAAACACCATGTGGGCATTATAATTTTCACCCACCCCATTCTCTTACTATATACTTTCTAAGATTTTTGGCACACAAAAGTGTTGGATGACACTCATGCATGTTTCATTTTGCATAATTCTTGTTTTCATTTACATTTAAAGTATATAGGTCCTAGTGGCTTGTGGTCAACTTGCATATAATATGTCAGGCTGTAATTATAATTCAGATCAGATACAGGAATTCTTTTGTTGGAAAATAAAATATAAATTTTTAAACGATATGATAAAATGTAATTTTATTGGTGGATCGACTCCTTAGCTAACCATGCAACTTCCCTCAGGTTTAGAACGCATATTCTTTTGTACCTTTTAGTACTGTTTGGTGATAGCAAAATTACAAGAAGGGAAAAAAGACAAATGTTTTTTTGACTAAAAAGCTTTTGTTTACACTTAATGATATTTTAGTTTGTGATATTCTATTAGATATTATAAAGAAAGGTCAAATGTGTAACATATTTCTTAAATAAACACCTAATTCATTGTGGATTAGGTATACTTGCATGTGTACTTGAGAATGGAATGCAAAACAAAGAAAAATTGAATAAAAGATCTAAATATTACCATTCCATATTGTACTTGATTTTTGTGGAATAATGTGTGTGTGTAAGCTGGAACCCAAGCCAAGTTGATTTTCAACTCCAATAATTGAAGCTTTGGTAGAAAATAAAATTTCAAAATTAAATAAATGTTGCCCCTTATTAAGAATTAGCTAGTACTAGGAGTACTATTATTTATATACCACTAAAAGGAACACATTTGGTTATTTAATTTATAAGTTGTTTCGGTTCCATAAAATATGTGTGGGCAGGAAAAATAATGCTAGTAAAAATCTTTACACTATGTTTGTTCTCTGAATTTAAATGTTTTCACTTTGTATTTTATTTTTTGAACTTGCTCATTTTCCTTCTCATTTCCTCCCGTGGAGAATGTTCTCGAAAAATATATACACCCACATTCACAATTTGGGAGTTCATTGATTAAGACTGTCTAAAACTTGCTAATTACAAATTGTTCATTAATTAGAAATCACTATAAGAAACTTGAATTTTGACGACCAAAAAATTAATAGCTATAGTGAAAGAGGTTGTCAATAATCCAAAAAGTCGAGATGAAAACACCATTTATCATGACTTATACTGAGGTGAAAACATTCACTACGGCAATAGATAAGTCATGCTGAATTTTGCGCAACTCTCATTGAAACTATACACCACTATAGTGATAAAGTCACAAATAATTATGACTTTCTACTATCACTATTTCCTATTAATATCAACTTTTAATCGTGATAATCGCTCAATTTTTTTGTATCGAATGACAAGAAAAAATGCTAAGAGCATAATGTCTATGAACAATTATTTATTTTATTTTATTTTATTTTTTTATGTTGATGTCTATGAACGATTTGAAAACACAAAATTACATGAAAGAAAACCAAATATTTGCAACAAATAAATAATTAATAAGTATATATATATAATAAAATTTCCACCATAAAAATGATATCATTAATTTATGCGTTGGTACTTTCACAAAAATTAATTAATAATTCATATAAGAACTTTTTAAGAAACACGCAGTCATCCTTTTGTGTTTCCCAGTTTCCCAGTTTGTCTTTTATTGTTTGTTTTTATTTTTCATATATAATTTTTTCAGTGATGACAGGACTAACTTTGAGTATTATTTTTAAATAAAAGGCTGCACATGAAATTAACTATGAAACCACTTCATTTTTAGATATTATATAAAATGGATCTGTCGCCCCCTTAATGTCTGCTACATTGTACGTAACCCCTTCTCTAATTATCTCTTCCCTAACAAGGTTCAAACTCAAAAATTAGAATCTAAACTTTGAAAAAGAAATAATTAAACTATTTTATTACATTATTATCACATCTTAGTTAATTATTAATCACCGTCTTTTGCGCTTGTCTTGGATGCAGGTACATTCATGTCTCGATTAAGAGCTAGTTATTCGCGCATACATAATTAGAAATAATTGAATTATGTTTAATTAGATTTTAATATATTATTTTATAATATTAAATTAATTTAGGCTCAAAATCCCACTTTGACAATATTGTCAGTAGGGAATGTGATATGATTTTCTAATTGAACCAAATATGGATGTGGGATCTCACAACATATTAATAAATTAATTCATTTGAGCCAAAAAAAGAGATAGAGTAATTCAATGTTCTTTATTTTCCACTATTGCAAAATGAATGTAGAATACCGGTGTTATTCTAGTAATTGAGTAGAGAAAAAAGGGTTTAAAAAAAAATACTTTCATTTGGTTTCTTCATATTTTAGTGGGTCTAAATAATATTTTTATGGGTCTTTAATGACTATTAAGTTTTTATGAAAGATGACCTTTATGAACATATATGATAATCTATAATTCAATAGCTTTATGACTTGTAAAGCATTTAAATGACCTGTAGAATCATAATCAGGACAAGGCACATAATAATCTGAGGCCCACGAGGTAAAATTCTAACTAGCGTATAATTAATTGTAGGAAATTGTAATTCATATATTCTCTTACTTAAAAATGTCCCGAAACATATTCATTATATATACACTTTACAACTGGAAATACTTATTCTATCTCGTAAATTTACCTTGACTCAGCGATTCAAAATTGAAAATTCTCACATTTATTATTCTGCTCAAGAATCCACGTTAGGAACTATGTACACCATCATGAAATATGTCATTGCCCCTATTTCATGACAAGAAAACTTAGATATTTGATTGATAAATCATCCTATTGAAATGTAGAATCCCACATGTTTGGCTTTCAAATCAATGAGAAAAAGTGCTCAACCATCATGGAAATGAAGTCCAAAATAACCTCAAATCCACTTCCTAGGTTGGTAAAAATAAAGGGCCATGAAGGTTACTATTATCATTTTTTTCTTGTATATAAGCCAAAAATGAACATGATATTATATTAATATACATCATAATTGAAAAACGTTCACACACACACACACACACACATCATTATGTATACTTAGAGAAAGCAATAGGACACAGCTCAGAAGTGGCTATTATAGTTTTAAAAATTTGCATGTGGTGACCATGTGATCCACTTCTCTTTCGATGCCCTAAGAATATTTTTTCAATGTGGGACCCAAATTCATGACTCCCCCCTCCCCTCCTCTTCTTCCCCATGTTTTCCGGATCCTGCCAATTTCCCCTTTTTCTTTTTCTCCATTGCCAATCCTTAATTTGGCTTATCCTAAGTAATTATTAATAATGCCTAAAGAAATGGATAATAAGAATGTGCAATGTGACTAAATAACGTGTTGCGTAATTAGAAAATTTGTTGATTAGTTCTTGAGGAGAAGGGTTATCTCAAATTTTGAAATTAATGTAAAATTTTTTGGTGCATTCATTGAATTGAGATACTGATTGAATTCAAATATATGGATCGATTTGGTTTTGTATGAAATGATTGATTTTAATATTGTACTAGTAGTAGCTTAATTGACAACACTCTTAACTATCCCACTAGAAGGCAACATGATTGAATTTGCTTGCGATAGTAGTCTTAAATAGCTAGTCACCTTTGTAATAAAGAAATTTTAATGTGATTGACATTTTAGTGAGACTGTGACGACAGACTCATCTCTTTGTCAATGGCTAATTATGACTATTTTACTGCAATGGAAAATTTATTTTGACTTTTAAGATTAAGACAGAATAATCTTTCTTATATTATATACATTTATGAATTACTTGACCGATATCCCCATGTTTTTAATAATTGATTCATTCCTCCTTCTAGCTAGAAAGTCCTCCTTTTGCATACATTCAACATTACCATAATGCTTACAATTATGATAAATGGAACTCAAATCCAAAATCTAGCTCAAAAATATCCCAAATCTAGAATTAACTACAATTTTCCCACATAAACAAGATTCAAGTGTTGGTAACATTGCTTATTTCTATACATATATCTAACCTTCCTTATAGACACATTGGTGGTTACATGCACTTTCAACCTCTACCCTATCGCAAAGGAAAGCCACACACACACACACAGATATATATATATATATAGACATAATTATTCATGACAAAACTCATGATTTTTGACATAATCTTTTGTTTTCTTGTACATTGTGTTGTCACACAATAACTTACAAATGTTAGGTTTCCATTGCATCAATAGAGTAGACTTAAATAATCTTTGTCTGTAATAACTCTAATCCAACCAAATTTTTTTTCAATATTCTCTATATATCTCTTAGGGATTTAAACATGTGGGCCCTCAACTTCCATGTGCCGGCATGTGCTGTGTCTTTCTCTCATTGGCCCACCACCATCCCTTCTTTCACCAAATAAATGGGCTTTATTCACTTTCTTCCTCTTCCATCATTCCTCTCTTTCTGTGTGTATCTCTCAGTTTCTTGGGTTTTGGTACATATATTTGTTATACTTTGATCCCAAGAAACTTTCTGCAATTTTTCTTGAATTTTTCTCAATGAAATCCAGGTACATATATTCTTGTTTTGAGTAATTTGATTTTCTTGATTATTTCATTTTTCTATAGCATCAATCGGTCGAATTGGTTTAGTACTAGTATTGTTCACCAAGCTGAATGCATGGTTATTTCGTTTTTATAACATCAATCGGCGAAATTGGGCAATAATACTACTTACCACACTGACTGCATGTGAAATATCGCTGTTCAGTACAAACCATAGCATATATCAAACTGCCAACTTATATATTCAAGTTAATTTTTTGATCTTTTTTCTTGAAGCCCTTTTCATATGTTCTTACTATCTTTTTCTTAATTTTCCGAAGAATGCAGAACTTGAGACAAGAATTCCTCAAGAAATGGATGAAGGGTCTTCAAATATACAAAAATTTCAAGAAGGACATGACTATTGTGGAGAGAAAAAGAGCCATAAAATTATCCGCTGACATCGCCATCGCTTCAACCAGAAACGAGTCGACTCACTGGAGTCGAGCTCTAATGGCCGGCGTTTCCACTGACAACTTCAACAACGCTAGCAAAACCATAGTCGAAGAAATATTAGGCCGAAAAGTCGAAAACAAATCCAGGTTGATGATCACATGCAGTAACAAGATCTTGAGAAGGACCCGTTTGGCTCGTCACAAAAAATCAAGAAAAGCTGTACGTCCTATCATAAAAGCTCGTTCGATTGCGAAAAAGCTTGTGAAGAACAGAACTCGAGTGCTTAAAAGTCTTGTACCTGGTGGACAACAGATGGATGAAATTTCATTGATTAAAGAAACCCTAGATTATATAGCTTCTTTAAGGGTTCAAGTTGATGTAATGAGACATATTGCTGCTGTTGCAGAGCGTTTGGATCCTCTTGAAAGGTTATTTTGATTATTTTGGGTTACATGTTAATTTATTTCTGCTTTTTATCCCTTTTTTGGGATTATTTAGAAGGTTGTAGTATAATGGAGCTCTTATGTACAGATGATAAAGAGTAGTACTCTTAATTAAATTACTATTTATGTAGCATTAAATTTGAGTTGTTTTCGTGTTTTTATTGATGGCAGTTCTTAAATGTGGGGGAATTTGATGAAATTAATGTGGATTTTATGCAGGAATTATATAGTTACATATGTTAGGTGCAATTAATTAATTGTCCAGAATGTAAACTTGTATGCAGCTTTAAATTAATGAACATTTCAAACTTTCTGGGTAATGTGTGTTGAATATTAATTAATTTGTAAACTTTTGTTCATTATTGTTCTTTCTTTGAACTGACTGAGAATGAAATAAGCTTGAGATTAATCCCTGAAAAATTGCCTTTAATCCCGGATAATTGCCTTTAATCTTGAAATTCTGGCTTAATTTGCTTCCTTAAAGTGTACAAGCGTTGATTTTGGTCTTAGACAATTTTCTTTTCATGAGCTAGCTTTTGGGATGAGTTAGGCTCAAGATTTATTATTCAATATGATATCAAAGTCGGACAATTGATTTTGGGTTACTTGGTATTGTTAGACCACACTTTTCATGTTATTCACGCTCCAGATATCCAATCCTAGACCTACAAGGATGTTTATGTTACTCAGACTCCAAATGTCCAGTCTTGGGTGTGTGAGGAGTGTGTTAGAATTCCACATTGATAAAGTGTATGAATATCTGTCTCTTTATACAATTTTAGACAATCCCCACCTTATGAGCTACTTTTGTGATAAGTTAAGCCTAAGGTCAATTTTCAATATGTCGCATTTTCTTTATATGCTCAAATGTTCATATGGATTTTGATGAGCTCAAAATCAAAGAAAATATAAATAAAATGGTGATATTTCACAAGTTATAAGCTTGCAATTGCTTCAATCGCAATCATTTGCCATTCTAATTCATTATAATCCTTGGCTATATGATATGTTTGTTCAAACTATGTAAGGCATGAATGATGCTGCAATTGAACTGTGATGGACCACTGAAAATAATAATCCAATTATGTACATTTTCAAAATTACATTGATGTAATAACGAAAATATATTTGATAATTCATCAAGCTCAATTCAATTTGAGTTATGCTCAAATTAGAAGAAATTAAAGGCTGAAGATAAGTTTACTGACATGTTTCTTTCTTTATAAGGAGTTTACTGGCTTGTATCATAGATGAAACAAGAGGAAAAATTACATTTTTAATTTTGCAAATTAACCACTTTTCACTTTTGCTCTATGTTCCAAGTTTTGAAGTTTTGTTCTATAATTAGATCAAATTTTACAACAAACATCCATTTCACACCAGATGCAACTTAGTCAAACTTTCACGTGCCACATCAGCATTTCTGGTCTTTTCTTCGAATTCCGGTAGAAAAGCGTTCATTTTTCAAAAATTCATCTTTCTTAGAGAATTTTGTTTTGAAACTTGAAACATATAAAACCAAAAGGGAAGAGTTGTTAAACTTATGAGACAAAATATCTATTTTCATGAAATAACAACATGTGACCAAGGTTGAAATTAAAGGACCATGATTCAAGAACATGCATCGTGATCCTCTACAACCTGTTGCGATACCATGATGACGGTACTTCGGCGCTCTTTCGAAATTCAAGGAAAGTCAAATATTAAATAACCATCTATCTATATTTTCACTCATTATAAAATCGAAATAAAATCCCCAGACGTAAAATGTATTTATTTACTTTAAGTTCTTCAAAATTCTCTTTCATTCTTGATTTTATTCATAAAAAATAGTAAAGTATCAAAGACCTTTGCAAGAGAAGTACAACGCCTCTAACCAAATTTTTTCGCATGATTCTTTACTTCAAAATAAGCCTCTTTTCTTTAAAAATAAATTTATGATGTTTAAATATATATATATTTTTATATCACAGTGACAGGAAAATAAGGAGAGAGTGTCTCAGGCAGGATTTGAATTTAGATCACCGATCGACAAAATACCTTTCTTACTATTTGAGTGAGTGGTTGATTCCCATAGTATTTAAACATCGATAAGCGTTATATATATATATATATAAATATATAATCCCACTAGGAGTACTACAACTAGTGTTATAATTTCAAAAGTGAATAAGACACGTTAATAGGTAATAATTAATCCACACTTTACTCTCTAATCTTGAAAGCGGCCCCACTTGAGAGGTCTTGACCTTGCCTAATGTTTCAAAAACGTCAATGTCATCAACGAAGCACATCCCCCAACCCGTTTTATCCCCTACTTCAATTCATGGCCCTTTTCTTTCTTTCTTTCTTTCTTTCTTTCCTTTTCATTTCTTTTTCACTTATAAATTAAAAAAAAAAAATTCATGGCTTTTTTTTTATTTCTTTATTTTTATCTTTTTGAGGTGATACATGCCACATGTATTGCATTCACAATTATATTTATCAAAAATTTAAATCTTTAATACATTTAACATGTAATAACACAAAATAAAAGATAAAACACAATTTAAAATTGAGGTTTCCAGACCAAGCATGGGTTACTCTTATGCCCTCAAAGTGGAAGAAGAAAAGTTCTAAAAGATTATTGAAACATTGCTATAATATTGGTGACAATATATTAAGTGATAATGTAAAATTTATTAATAATTGTACATGGAAGGCAATAAAAGAAAAATTATTTTGTCAAAGTTATGATCTTGACAATCTCAACAATGATTAAAAAAAAAAAGTTATATGAATTATTACCATTGACAATTAGTAATGCATATATAAGACTCACAATCTAATAACAACAAAAATTTGTCACAAGTTAATAATTAGAGTTTTTGTTGTCACTAAATTGTTGATTATACAAATGCCGCAATTGTCGTAGTCAAAATTGAATACACTAAATTTACCGCAGATGAGCTATAATAATGCCAAACCAAAAATTATCATTACTTGGAATAACATACACAACGACAAGACTTAAATCATTGTTGACAATTTTCAGATTATCACTTATTTTTATTACTAATATTATATTTTTCTTAAGATAAGCGACGAGATTCCAATTATGAATACAAAAACAAAAATGGGAAAGAACTTTAGAAAACAAATATTTAAACAATTGGATAAAGGGTCACATCAGCTGCACTTCATTTCAATCCTTGGGTCCAAAATATATTTCATCATGCATTCTAAATTAAATGTTTTAAGTAAAAGGAAAACACTTAATATATTTGGCATCCAAGAACGTGGAATAGAAGATGAATTATGAATCCATCATCAAAATTCACTCATATCATACTACAAAAACCAAAAAATATTTTATCAAAATGGGGACGAACAAGCGATCAACTATTACACTACATATCCTCGTCGATATCGAACTCATTGGCCGTCAAAAGCATACACAACAACAGATGCCTGCAGTTCTCGATCCACTTTGAAGTGAGAATGAAAGCATCTTCGTATCTGCAATATCAAAATTGAACATCGAAAGCTATAAAGAAAACAAAACGAACGCAAAAATATCGCGATTTACAAGTACCAAAATGATGAGAGAAAACAACTTATTAGAAGCAAACCTCATAGAAATGATGTGAGACTAAGAACTCCTTTAGTAGCTTCTCTTGTGAGTCAAATAGCACGATATGGCTAGGTCGAGTCCAGTTTCTTGCTAACTTTTTCGCAAAACCAAAAGGGTCATCTAGAAATTGGTCGGATTCATCAAGGATTCCTTTATCTTTGCTGTTTAAAGTCACAGATTGTGCAAATCAGACAATGATATTATTGTATCTTGAAAACGTATTAGTTCATTCAATGATGTCACCTTGGTGTACAATCCAAGAAGCGCATGGGAAGGTTTTGGTGCAGAGTCGAGTAGTAGGGTGTTGCGTGGCAAGGGGTGAGGAAGAGGATGCTTTTAACTTTATTTGCTCTAGCTTCCTCGGAGAGATAGTTCATGACATCCTCAGCCCCTCTCTGTGAAGTACAGTACCAGGTAAAAACAACATAAGACGGAAACACACGTAAGAAGGTGAAACACAAGTAGACATACATGTTCAAATGAAAAATACGTATAAAGGATTAAACGATGTGTGTGAGTGCGTGCTTTTTTATGTTTCAAAGATAAAGTTGCAGATAGACTGATCCAGATATCTCCAGGCAAAGATACGTTGTTGCCTAGACACAAAAGGAAAAATAAAATGAAATAAAGTTTTCTGATTCTAAGATTGATCAATTGATAGGCTTAAATCAAGTGCACAATGGTCTGGTAATTAACCCTCTAATATGTAATCCCTGTGTTCAAATTTCAGATTATTAAACATCTGAATAGATTTGTGCTTTTAAGCTTCAGAGAAAAACTATATGCCTATATTGAAAATGATTAAATTAAATAAATTAAGAGATTCATGCTAAAACAAGACCATGAATTAACATACCTGATGAATCACACTCATATACAATGCCATCGGGAGATTAGTTACAAGCAGGAAGATGACTGCCATTTGCAGCTTCGGATAGCCCTTTATACGAGAGCTTGACATTTCGTTCACTTTCTTCTTTGATAGATCACATTGTCCTAGGTTGGCTAACGAATAGCCAGAGAATATCAGTGCTATGGGAAGCACCGGAAGAACAAACCTGATATTTTGAGTCTGAAGATAATGAGAAGCATTAATGATTGAAGAACTAATGGTGCTCTAACACACACTGTAAAATTTAAGGGATAATTACCATATCACTCCCTGAGTTTGGTTAATTTTAGAAACACCCCCCTGTGGTTTGAGAAATTAGAGAAGGACTCCCCATACTTAGATTAGCAATGGGTCTAGTTGTAATGCTATACATGTTCTCTTCAAGTTTTCCATCGGTTGAACTGACAGCAACGGGTGACATTATAATTTCATGAATACAAGGATGTTTCTGCAATTAGGCCAAACCTTAGGGAGTGTTGAGGCAATTGTCCCCAAAGTTCAAACAATGTACCTGAACTCTTTGTGGCCAAGAAAGCTATAAATTCCCAAAACCCATACAATGAGACCCGCAAGCTTCCAATCTTTACACACAATAATACCAGCGACTGAAAATGGTATGTACGTAAAGAGCATGACAGTAAATCCTTGTGTCATATACCAGTGCCATGGATGAGTTCCATAATAGTCCCCACCGGAAGAAAGGAAATTGAACTTTAGAAAGTTAAGAGGGACAATAACCCATGACCCATATAATTGACGATCCAACAAAAACGTAAGACCAAGCACGAGCCCCCTGAGATATGCATTTACAGTGCAAAGTAAGTATCTTTGCTTTTATAATATCTGATAACCATGAGGCAGAACATAAGCAGAATTTTACATGGACCTCTATGAATTCTAATATTAATTCGAAAACATGGCTTATAAGTGGTCTCATAGTAAAAATGAATTCACAAGCATAAGAAATAATACGACGCAAACATAAAGGGTTGTCGACATACTAACCCAATGGGAACCACCTCAAGAAGGACAAACTTTAGCCTATCACGTGCCGTAAACAACTCTAGAAAGCCAATATAAATCCAAGTGATAGCACTTGTTGGTCGAATGGCGCATGCTACTGCCGCTACAGCCAAGGCCCATGTTCTTGAACCAGATGGAACACCTTTGGAAGATGCTCTCAAGCAGGGCCAATAGTATAAACTCACAAGTGTAAGAACTGTCTCTAAACTATTAGATAAAGTACGCGTGATGCAGAAGAACATGAACCAGTTCGTTAGCTGTGCAAAGAGCTGTCACAAAGTTAAGTACTACGAATATATAAATTCAATTCACCAAATCACAGAAAGAGGTCCTGAATATATGAAAGCTATCAATAGAAAACACTGAATATCACAAACTGAACTAAGGGAGGATGAAAGGAAAAGGGATAAGCAAAACAGCATGCAGCAAAGCAAGGATACGGCCCAATTGGCGACACTATCACCAAACAAGACCCGAGTGAACTTGTACAAGTAGAGATCACCAATAGCGGCAAATATGGACTGCAGCAACCGCGGAGCCCTTATCTGTGCAAGATAGCAATTATCACACAGTCATATGAGAAATTGCTACAGAAACAAAGCAATTTAACTAGACTGTATGATAGCATAAAAGATTTTCAGCAAAGCTTCAACAGAGTATGCTTCAAGATTAGCATGATCTGATAATGAACCAGCACATGATTCTAAAAATGCACAGAAAAACTGCATCAAGCTCAAAATTTGCAGAATGTTTTCAGATAAGGAAAAAGAACATTGCATGAAATTTATTGCACTGTCGAAATAAAGACAAGAAAGAAACATAAGTACCATGAACCAAGGGGAATCCAGGCGGAGGAAGGCAAGAACTTTATAAAGAGCAGCAAACAGAACCGGATGCAAGTAACTCCGTATACCCTTTTTCCATTCCCATGTCAAATGCCCGAACCTAACATTTTAAGCAACAAACAAACGAAGACGGTAAGGAGATACGAAAATAGCTCAAAAATAGCTCATTCACATTATCTTCGCTTACCCAAATGCGATGCGATGGGCTACCTCAAGAGCTTGCCAGTGTTCATCGGGATTGAAATACGTCTGCACAAGCAATGAATTGATTATTCGTGTAACCAAACAAATCACAAAAATTTTGTACAGAGCTGGGGCAGAATTCTTCTGCTTAGGGTTTTTTGAGGTGAAGTTCTTGTTGCTATCATCTTCAGCTGCTGATATGATTAAAGGGTTTTTCCTTTGTTTCATTTTTCTATAATTTTTTTTTCCTTCTAATAATTGATTTGTGAACGTTGACGGAGATGGGGGCCGAGCACTCTGGTGAGTGCCCGAGGCATCAGGTGAAGGTGATGTTCAGGCTGTGGAGACGGGTTAAAATTTGATCGGGTCTGGATGACCCGGACCATTTCGTGACAATTTTCTAATATACTTTTTTATTTTTCTTTGTTGGAAGAATATACTTCAAATTATTTTATTAATAAAAATAAAGATGGAAAATTTTATAAAATTATCATACCCAACTACCCAAGTTATTGAAAGATGTTAATTTGTAATTATTACTTTAATTCAGTATTTTTCTTTTGTCGACTAAATGAAATTTGAACCTATAAGCCTTTAAAATTACGGACTTATGAATTAAGGAATAACAATTCAAAAATACAATATACTATTTAATGCGTTTATAATATAACCAATGAAATGAAATTTTTTTAAATTAAGAAAACTAAAAATATATATAAAAAAAAATCTGAGAATTTATTGAATAAGTGCAATTGAGTCAACCACCCTTTCTTTCTTTTCTTTTTCCATTTTGAGGGCAACCACCCTTTCTCATAACTTCGAAAAGTAATTAAATATATTTATAAATTACTAGTTAATGTGATTTTTGTTTAGGAGTAGAAACAAACATTATAAAATACACATCAACACTCATAATAAATAATCAAGCAATAACTTTTTCTAAGAAATAAAAAAGAATCAAATCAATATACCTAAAATTAAGATCTGATTGGGGGACAAAATATAATATAGATAACTAAAATTTATAATCCTCCCAAGCTACTAAATAACTAAAATTAATTTATGTGACATTTCTGATTGGACCCCTAAAAGTTTTAACATAAGTAAACCTTTCATTAATTTAAGATGCTTTTGAGAAGTCTAATAATAATATTATATTTTTCATTAAATTCTTCATCAGATAAATTAACGATAGTGAATATTGTCATACTCTTTTAAATCATAAGAATGCTTCTCTAATTAAATGGAAACGAAGGTGTTTATTAAATAATAGATCTTTCATAGTCACATATAAATACAATTGCACTCCTTAAAAATCATAGTTACAGAAAAGCTGAAGAGGTAAAAGTAAAGAGATTTCACTATGAAACAAAAGGAAAAAGAAAAAGAAAGAAAGAAAAAAGAGGCAAAAAAAGAAAGAAAAGAAAAGAAAAAATCTCTTTCAAAAATCATTCCATGCCATATATATGTACACAAATTCAAACCTTTTGTATATCTTTGAGGCTGTAAACAAAAACTAATAAAGTCTATCAATCTTCATCAGCTGCTGCCAGTTTGCACAGATTGACTAAAAGAACACAGCCATCTCCGGCCCTCGTTCTGAGACGTCGATTGCCCAAGATCTGATCTTGACCATCCAACCAACCGGCTACCCGACCCGGGATCAACACTTCGTGGGACCAACGGAGGGCTTGCATCAGGAGCTCCCAAACAAAGACCGGGGCTAAATTTAACCGAAGGAAAGTTATGGCAACGAATGGATTGGAAAGAAGAATCGAGTGAGGAGGTAAAGTTGGGCTTGCACAATGCCATTTCTAGTGAGGTGTGATCTGGATCATCAGTTGAAATGCAGAAGGATAATGATCGTGTTCTTGATATCTCTTTGATCATCGGTTTTGTGCCTGCAAGTTTGACGAAAGAAACGATCCCATGACGGCAAAGGGGGCAGGCGATCGAGCCAGGGGGCCCGTGGGTTACGGTGGATGTGGTATTTGTGGAGCATAGGTATAAAGCACACTGAGTGCAGAATTCATGGGAACAACCTATGATAACAAGTATGAAATGAATCAACTAATACTACTTTCAACATCGATATAAGTTCAGATACTGAGTACTATCACATCAAATGATACCTAAATACCCCTAAGGTTGGACTTACGATAGCACCCCTTGCCATGAGTAACTCATGTAATATTACAATTAGACCCATTGAAAATCTTACATGACAAAAGTAGACCACTTGTTAATCTAATATGATGAAGTTTCGGGGTGTTTTAAGTATAATGTTAGGTTTTCCGTTAGTTGAACTAGCGGCAGAGGATGTTATTTGGGTATTTTGGTAATTAGGCCAAACCTCAGCAGTTACGGCAATTAGTTAACAGTAATGTACCTTCTGCAGCAACCGTGCACTTTCTCTCCAAGCAAACGACGCATGGATCTAAGCATGTAGATGATGAATCATCGTTTCTCCATCCGCATTCTCTGAAAACATCATGGAGAAGGCTAAGCTCGATTAAGCTGAAACTTATTGTGTAAACAATAAGGTTGAGCAATCATGGGAATAAATAAAATAAGCTGGATAGTAATCTATAGTTTCACTGTCATCATGATACTGGTTGATTTTAAAATTGAACTCAAATAATGTGACATATGCTCACCTAGCAATATCGACAATGCTCATCAGAGGAAGACATAAATATGGTGAAGGGCTAAGCTTTTGTTGGCTTTGTAATTCTTGGCTAAGAATGTCTTCGAGCCAATCTCTATGCCATGAACGAGCGACGATCAAGGGCGTCCATCTTTTTACATGTATTGTAGAATAGTAAGTTGACGGAGAGGGGGAAAAAATCACCAATTTGTAAAAAGTTACAAAATACTGAAACTTAAAAAACCGATAAATGCGAAGTAAAGTGTAGGACAGGAATTATTTCAGTAGACATGGCATAAGACATGATACACCTCTTGAACGAATAAAACATGAAAGAACCTTGATAGAGTATCATATGAGAACTTACCTTAAATACGAAAATTAGGTAACACAAATATCCATGTCATGCCAATGATATGGAAATTCAAATCCCAAAACTAAATTATTAATGCTTCATTTAAAGAAACTCATTGGAAAAAAAAAATAAAAAAAAAGGGAAAATTGCATACCCGTTTGCGTTTTTTGTGGTCAAACTCGCACCCCTGGTGATCAAAAGCTGAGTATAACCAAAAAAGGAAAATATTTATATATATATATATATATAACACATATATATTGACGACATAATCTGTCCGTCACCAGATATACGAACCTGGCAACACTGTGCATTACCACCACATGCGGCATAATGTAGTGGTGTGCTACCAACACCTGCAGGGGCGAAAACGAGCATACTCATAGAATTAGTCAGTTAAATTTATAAGGTAATAAACAAGGTATTACAATGAAATAAACTAGTGTGTCAAATGATACTTGAAAAATTACTTAAGCATAAAGCAAAGCAGAATCGTTTCGACAATCTATGAACACATAAAGAACAGAAATCAACCTCACCTATTAAGTCAATAGTAGCCCCATCTTGCACCGTTTTACTAGATACAGAGGCTCCTAGATCAAGAAGGAGGTGAACCGTTTCAACATGCCCGTTTAGTGCAGCCATATGAAGGGCAGTGACACCACCATCAGCAGGTCTATTGACTATCGCATGGAGGGCACTAACGGAAATAAACAAAAGTCAAGTTTTACTCAAATAACAGCATAGTTACATATGTAAGAAGAAAATTTGGACAAGAAGTACCTTTTATCGAACTCTGTAATAGAATCATGATTTCTTGATCTTTTTCTTAAAATACTGCTAAAATTAGGGATACTTGGAACATGATCGGCTAGGAGAAGACGAATGCAACGGAAATGGCCATTTAGAGCAGCTAAGTGGAGTGCAGTTCCTCCATTCAGATAGTCTGCTTTGTGCATCTAAGACAAAACAGAGTTGTATACTTATGATGGAACTCGACTTGTTAGTACAAAACAAAATGTCTTAAAAATATATGAAAACATGAACTGTCATACATTGGCTTTAAACAGAATCAGAATCTGAACAACCTCCCAATGACCATATTGGCAAGCTTGCATCAAGGCAGTCTGTCAATATATGCAGAATAAACCTTTTAAATTCCCATTAAAAGTATATTTTACATAAGCAACGAACGGCAATTCGTCAATCATCATTTCCTATGCTAAAGAGAAAAAAACAAGAATAAAAAATCTACCTGCCCACGATAGTTCCTCAAGTTAATATCAACTCCCGACTCGATCAAGAGTGAGACAATCTAAAAATATCGAGACAACAATATGATCAATATTAGTGACTTACGGATCAAAATAAACTATATTGCATTTAATCTTTCAGAAGCTACCATTGAATTCCAGCATATATACCTCATGATGACCTTGAGCTGCGGAATAATGCAAAGGAGAATTCCGGACACCAAAAGTGGAATATCTAGCAAGACGAGGATTATAATCCAATAAAGCTTTAGCTTCTTGAAGATCGCCGTCTCTTGCTGCAGAAACCAATCGCTCACCCGACGCAGAACATCCAAAAGAATTGCCCACAAGACTCAAAAATCTCATAGCCGTCATAATATGCAATCCCACAAACATGTAATAAAGAGATCGGTTGAAACTAATCTAACTCCAGCAATAACCTCTCTCTTTCCCAATAGTCAAAGAGCAAATATAGACAATCATATGCATATAATCTGCTTGTCTCTGCGCAAAACTAGTTTGTCAGCATCATCAACTTCTTACACGCATTTTCCATGTTTCAGAACCTTCTTTGTCCGTATATACATCTGTAAATCTGACTAATTGTCCAATCCTCAAAACTTTCAAAAGTGAGAGACAGATATCACCATCGTTGACATATTTGCAATTTCAAACTTGATCATTCACATGTATGTAGAAAAGTAAACAATTCAACAGGAATCTACAGAAAATTCAAATTTCTACATCCACCTGCAAAACTTAAAATTCCCAATTCTCAAGTTGCCCTCAAAATCATGATTTCGCAATTCCCTTTTCCAAAATTTCCCGGAATTTGCAGGAAAATCAAGAATAGGAACACCCAGTTCCAAAACTTTCCGGGATATCAAGCTCAATCCACCACCCCCACAAACCCACTACAAAGGGGGCAGTTTTTTTTCCTTCTTTTTTATATTTTTTCTAACCAAAAAAAAATTAATAATCACAGAATCTCCCCCCTAATAATTTCTCTGTTTTTGCCCTTCTCTCTGCGTAAAATATCTTACTCTTGAAATGAGGTGTAATGCTTAATATTCGGCTTCCCTGTATGCTTATTTGTCTGTTAATTATTGCATTTTTTGGGTATATTTTTTTGAAATATACTGTAATAAATGTGGGGGATAGACGAAAGAGGAACGGATTACGAGCGTGGGGGGACAGCGAGTTTCGCGACAACCTCAAAACAACAGCAAAAAAGGCCTGTAAGAAAAGTGTAACTTCATCATTGCCCCTTGGTATCATTTCTCGTTGTGGCCATTGAAATTAAGGCGTTGGATAAATTTCACACGTGGATAGCTTGTTGTTTACGTATAATATCTAATTATTATACACATGATTTCAACATATATAAAATATTACTTAAAGTCTTAAATGTTTTATTTTTCAAAATAAATAAAATATGAAAATAAAAAATATAAATATCCAAAAATATTAATGAAAAAATAATAGTGTGAGAGTAATTTCAGTAAAAAAAAAAAATGCCTATAGTTAAAATAATGAAGTAAATTTAATTATAAAGGATGAAGTTAGAAGTTCAAAATTTGCAAACTATCACAAAAGGATAAAATACTAGCAATGCAACACGCATTTTTATGTGTATAAAATATTGTTTGGGCATAATATATTTATTTCTTTTCTTTTAAACTGAGGGAACTTGTAAAAGAATTTAAAAATATAATTCTTTTGATACAAAAATATATTAAAAGTTGTGGTTGTGGAACAAATAAATTTATAGTTGTCACCACATATTATTTTTAATAAATTATTACATATAATACAGAAAAATAGGGTTAAATATTTAAAACCCCCCTGTAAACATCCTAATTGGCAGAAAACCC
>JACFYI010003637.1:751017-782315 GCA_014898755.1 Handroanthus guayacan | reverse complement strand
TATAAACTTAACTGTTTAGATAATCTGTTTTCCCAAACGATATTTTCAAACAATATACCCCTCTAGAAACCATAGAGGTTAGAGAAAGTTTTAGGATAACTTGTTCTTTAGAGTTGCTTAGCTTTGTGCCCTTTGCATTTAAAAGAAGACATCTTTGTTTGTCTGAAGTTCAAGAAAACTCCACACGGGAATTCATCCGGCATATTTGTCAAATGAGCAATTTCATTTCATGGAGATCAGAGTTTGGCTTCCATAACTTCTGTTGAAAAGATCTTAAGTTGAACTAGTCAAACTATGGGGTCTTCGTTATAAATTTGGGATAATTATTTCAACATCTCAAGATTTCACCTAATTACAAAAATACTTCATACAGTGAGAAATTATAATAACATTCCTTATCATTAGATCAGCTAACAAAAAACTTAAGCATTGTATCATTGCAATTAGACCCCTCCTGTAAACTAAGTGTGTTAAATTAATTGGGGGTTTACTCGGAATAATTCAGTTATTATACATTAGTTTTAAGGGGTCTAACTACAATGTTACACAAGCATAGTTAAGTCTTCCATGGTTGAACTAACAATAGGGGCATCAAACCACATCGAATGTTTTTGTGATTAACCCAAACCTAAGGGGCTGCTAATGTAATTATCCATATAAATGTCACACAGTACTGTCGCACTACTATGTGGATATGCTTCTCTAACATTATAATCCTAGCCGTGTCCTTGGGTTTTAGATCAAGACTTGCCTGTCAGTTGTTATCAACCTCAGTGCACGACTAAATCCGTTTTCCTTATGTACACACGTACCCTCATATCCAAATAGATTAATAGGATTAGTCCCATTGGATGACTCCGGAACACTTTTATTTGCATTACATATTCAACTTGTTTTCTGGGGTCTATACTAGAGATATCACAGACGTGGTCAACAGGTCTATATATATCTACCATGTTTAGATTGTCCCCTGAAACACGCCAAACTAAATTGACTAGATATCACAAGAAATAAGTACTTTTCCCTTCAGTACTAAGTCTCGCTTTACCACGGTAGATCCGTGGACCATTTCGAATTGCAATATGAAATCCCAAGTATAAATACCCTCTTGCATTCATTATAGTACATCACATTTGAGGTTGTCTGTGGCTCTAAACCTTGAAGCTGCAATGACATTCTTTGAAGCACATGGTTTCTTGACAATTCTAAGTGAATCAATCAAACTTCTTCGCAAGAATGGGAAACTCATAGCATTCATAGCTGTACTTTCGATAATCCTATCTTCAACTTCTCTCTTCTTATTCTTTTACTTCGTTGAATCCTGGATGGCTAATATGTTTGTCACTTCCCAGCAATTTTTCATGCCTGATCCTAGGTCTAATCTTACACCCGAAACATCCTTAAACCCTGCCCAAATCTCTAGCTATCTACGACCAGATTCTGCGCTACTTATTTCACTTGAAATCTCTTTCTGTATATCTTTTGCAACCATCTCCTTCTTCTCGGCCATTTCAACAATCATAGTATCATCCGTCTCCTACAGTGGCAAAAACTTATCTCTAAAAGAGCTACTTTTGAGGATTGGGACAACATGGGTACGGCCTCTTATTACCACGTTCTATGTGTCCGGTCTCACAATTGGATACTTTGTGTTCGTTATTACAATGCTCATTCCTCCACTACTAACATACCCTAATCCCGCCATCTTGTTTATTATGGCCATATTTTCCATGGTTATTGCTTTCATTTTCTATCTCTACTTGTTCGTTGCTTGGGCCTTGGCCGTTGTTGTCTCAGTGGTTGAAGAAAGTTGCTATGGGATCGAAGCACTCAGAAAAGCTACGGTTCTTGTTGAGGGCAGAAGATTGCATGGTTTCTTGCTCATTATTTGTTCAAACTTCGTGGCTTTCATCATCTCGCAAGGTTACAAAATGTTATTAGGTGATAAAGGGTTTATGAATCCAACAATAAATGTGTTGTTTTCGGTGAGTGTTTCTATTTTGGTAAAGATTTTCCTGGTTGTAGCATATACGGTGTTGTACCTTGAATGTAAGAAGCACGGTCGTGAAGAGATAGAATTACATGGCAGTCTTGAGTACACTAAAGTGCCAACCCATGACAATTGACAAGTTGGCTAATGACATGTTCTTTCAATATTTTTGGTATAATTGTTATAATATACTTCAGCAGTTCAGCTCCTTAGTTCACTGGTATTAATAATTATTTTAAGTTTTTTTTTTCTTTTCTAATAATTTAGTGTTTTCACATTTTTACCCTTGGGTATGGAGTGACGACAGCTTCCATTGAGCATTTGATGAAAGTAGTCGTTAAGTGACGAGCTACCAATCACGAAGTGTCACACAGTGCCCCTTTTCAGATGATGATAAGTTATTTGATGTGGCCATCTTCTATTAAATTGGATCATCTATTTTATTTCATGTTTAATCTTTTATTTTATTCAATTGAATAATGCATGTCATGTGTATTACATCTATAATTCTGTGGTTTTATAAAGAAATATTTGATACATTTGAAATATATTCATAATACAAAATAAGAAATAAAACACAATTTTGAATAGAAGGTCTGATCCATCCTATAGTAGCGTCAACTCCAAGCGTTTTTATACTATACTTATTGTAATTGTATTACTATAGGAATTGTAAAATTGTTTACACTAAAATAGTAATTAAAAGATGTTAATATCTATTTTTCTATTAATGTAATGATTTGAATAAGTATAAATTATATAATAATGGTGGTTTATATCTACATATACTTATGATTAGGATCTTTAGGAAAATATATCGAGTGTAGAATGTGCGTTCGAAGAGGGGAGAATTGAAAAAAAAATAATAATAATAGTTTCACTATGGAAAAATGATAATACTTCAAAAATATAAAATCAAGCATTGACATAATCTCTTGTACATCAAAATATACTCAGAGAAGTGTTCATCTGATATGTTGACAGAGTCAATGCTTGCATCGGTTTGTTTAGATGTCTAATATATTCATGACTGAATATGAGAATTTGAACATGATATAACAAGAAAAGGTTGGGATCGCCACTGCTGGCGACCTCCTTCCATTTTAATTGTCAAAATGAAAAAAAAAAGAAAAGAAAAGAAAAGTTCATTCAATATATCAAAGTGGAATTGTGCAAGATTTAAAATATTGTGATTTCATTCTGTAATATTTCACATATAAATCAAATATTTTATAATTAAATATCAAATATTTTAATGTTAATGTGTAAATAAACTACACATCTAAGATAACTAGTTTTCCTGAAAAATTTACAATGAAATAAATTTGTAAACTCTTAATTTCCACATCAGCCAATTGAAACTTCAAATCAAAATTGTGTTCAATGGAATCCGATCAACGGCTATGATCAAGTTGTTGAAAGAGCTATGAAGCTATCCGCTGCTACGTTGTTCCCGACCGAAATTCAAGCGCATAAAAAATCACCAACAGCAAAGTGGAACAGTTTGAGTGGACGAGAAAATTCCATCGTTGTCCAATCCTTCAATCAACGACCACTTTCGAACTCTTCATACAAAAAGAGATTCTTGAAAAATTACGAAACAAAAATGTTGTCTTCTTTGCAACTGCCCATTATCAGCTGGAGCATCCTGTCCGAAAGGCAGTTATCGACCTCTAATTTTCGGTCGTCTGCTGGTTTCAAGTAAGTTCTGGAAAATTCTCAGAAGCCCATGTTTTCCTTCGTTGTTTTTCTTGAAGCCCATTAAAATTTTGATTATTTGTGTTAATTGTATTTTTTCAATTTGGGCCCCTTTCTTGGATAAATTACTTTCCACAATGCCCATTTGGGCCTTCTTCTCTATAATTCTCCTTTTATACCAATCAGATAGCAAAGTTTAATTATCCCTATTGTTTATAGAATTTCGTAATGTGCAATGTATTGATGCTCATTTTAATCTCTAGAAGCTGAAGTACCGTAATCAGGAATCATGATTATTGGAAATCCATTTCTCATACTCTTTTCGTGATTCATTTCTGATATTGTGGTGCATAATGTCACTCTCATTAGGTTGAGATTGCAACAAGAACGAGATGTGAGATCGTTTCCTAGAAGAACAAGGAGTCGAGCAATCCGCGTCTTGGAAAATCCGAATGTATGCACCACTCAAGGCTTCCGCATGTATAATGCCAATATATTGGTTTTAATATGGTCACCTGTTTTTTAGGTATGTGATTAGTGATATGCAACCAGCATGCACGTTTCGCAGCTAAGCTCGAATGCTTGATTAAAGGTTGCTTGCTGTTGTTCACCAAGTTAACGTCTGTTTATATAGAAATGAGTACTTGAAATGGCTGTTGAATACGAAAAAATGTTTTCCTGGGTTGTTGTTATCCCATTACTCTTGAGGTGGAAATATAGTGACCATTCACTAGATAAATGTTGTGCTGCAAAAATTCAAATGTTGCTGCCATCGGCTGATCATCGCCCCCAAGCGGCGAATTGTGTGCCCTTGTCCTCTATGCTATGCAGTAATGAGCTTGCATCGTTTCAGACTAAGTGAAAATGGGGATAATTGTCTTCATCCCCCATGGTTTTGCTTAAGTACAGAAATGCATCTTATGGTATGGGAGATACAATACATCCCTATTGTTAGTTCGGTTTATGGAAAATTTAACAGAGCTCTTGTAAAGTAGAAAAACTTAAGTATGTTAGATTGACATCGGTCTACTTTTAATGTTTCGATTAATATGTTAGATTTCCAGGGGATCTAATTGTAATGTTACGCGTGCTCCGTAAAATCTTTTGTCAGTTGAACTAACAATAGGAGGATGTTGTTGTAATTTGCCAAAGAAGTTTTTCTGTAATTAAGTCAGACCTGGTGGGGTGTTGGGGTTATCCCTTGAAAATATTCTTGAATCTAAAGTTTTGAAAATTTTCATCTTTTGTCGATGTATCTGCAAACCTTTATTTTAATCTGACTAATATTATGGTAATCACACTTTTCTGCCATTAAATGTTTCATATAACCATATCCTAGATTTACATGCCCATATTTTTCACTAGGTGCTTTAAACATTACTGAAACGCTGTCGTAAAGCTAAGGAATGTTGAATTGTGAGGCCATAATTTGATCTTTAAATAAAACTCTATAACCATCTTGTTTCTTAGTGCATTCAGCTAGTAGGAAAATTGACAGGAAATTGCTATCTATAAATTCAAATTCAGACATGTTAACCTCAATTATGTTGAATATTAGAAACATCACTTGATGCTGAAATTTCTATGTATATAATTTAGCCCAAAATAGAATAAAATCACCTGAAATCGCCTTCAGGGTTTTCCCTTGTGTATGACCTCTCTTGCTTATAAGTAAGCACTGTAGTTTTCATTGCTCAAGGACCCGTAACTTGTCCGACTGAAGCTTTTTCATTATTACATCTCTCAGCCTCAATCATTTTCCTTTCTCTTTCCTTACAGAAATCACAATATACTTGTTCTTTCTGTGATGGCCTTCTGCAAAAGCATCCATGTTTATTTTTGTCCTCAACAAGACAACATCTTAACCTTGCTTGAATAGTTAAAGTAATGGATCCATGACAATTAATGTGATGACGTTCAAATCTTTTAAGATAACTTGTCGGTATCTTGCCTTACTCTTAGCCCTTTAAATAAATGTTTTCTGATTTCTTTTGATTTTTCTAAACTAATCTTGACATTGTTATTTTCTTTGTGTTTCCTTTTACTTGTTTAGAATATAGGATTACATCCGTAGCTTTTTTTGGCCAAACATTTGATCATATCATTAATTATTACACTGATATATGAATGAACTGTATGATGTTGGAATAGATTTCGTGCTTTTTTGGATTATCCAGATGAATTTAAGGCATGGAAATTTTTAGGTACTTGAAGAGCACGTTGTGCAAATCTTTGTTTGTCTGAAGTTCAAGAAAACTCCACACGGGAATTCGTCCTGCATATATATTTGTCAAATGAGAAATTTCATGGAGATCAGAGTTTGGCTTCCATAACTTCTGTTGAAACGATCTTAAGTTGAACTAGTCAAACTATTGGGGTCTTTGTTATAAATTTGGGATAATTATTTCATCGTCTCCAAATTTTACCTAATTACAAAAACATTTTATATGGTGAGAAATTACAATAATTATTTTATATGGTGAGAAATTACAATAACATTTCTTATCATTAGATCAGCTAACGAAAAACTTAAGCATTTGTATCATTGCAATTAGACCCCTCTTGTAAACTAAGTATGTTAAATTAGCTGAGGGTTTACACGTAATAATTCAGTTATTATGCATCATTTTATAAGGGATTTAACTACAATGTTAATGTTATACAAGCATAGTTAAGTCTTCCGTGGTTGAACTAATAGTAGGGGCATCAAACCATATCGAATGTTTTTGTAATTAACCCAAACTTAAGGGGGTGCTAATGTAAATTATCCATATAAATTTCACACAGTATGTCTCACCACCATGTGGATATGCTTCTCTAACATCCTTATCTTTATTGTTTAGATTGTTCTAAGAAGCACGCTAGGAAACTCCCTAGCTATTACAAAAAACGAATACTTTTCTCCTAACCGTTAACCTTGCTTTACAATCCTAGCCGTATCCTTTGGTTATCAACAACGTGCTGCGCGACTAAATCCGTTTTCCTTATCTACACACGTACCCTCACATCCACATGGATTGATAGGATTAGTCCCATTGGATGACTCCGGATTACATTTGTTCGCATTAAATATTCAAGTTGTTTTCTGGGGTCCATGTTTCTAGATATCACAAACGTGGCCTTATAGCTATCACAAACATGGTCAACTGGTTTATATTATATATCTACCATGTTTAGATTGCCCCAGGAAACACACGCCAAACTAAATTGACTAGATATCACAAGAAATAAGTACTTTTCCCTTCAGTACTAAGTCTCGCTTTACCACGGTAGATCCATGGACCATTTCGAATTGCAATATGAAATCCCAAGTATAAATGCCCTCTTGCATTCATTATAGTACATCACATTTGAGGTTGTCTGTGGCTCTAAACCTTGAAGCTGCAATGACATTCTATGAAGCACATAGTTTCTTGACAATTCTGAATGAATCGATCAAACTTTTTCCCAAGAATGGGAAACTCATAGCACTCATAGCTATACTTTCAATAATCCTATCTTCAACTTCCCTCTTCTTATTCCTTTACTCCGTCGAATCCTTGATGGTTAATATGTTTGTCACTTCCCAGCAATCTTTCATGCCTGATCCAAGCTCTAATCTTACACCCAAAACATCCTTAAACCCTGCCCAAATCACTAGCCATCTGCGACAAGATACTGCGCTACTTATTTCACTTGAAATCTCTTTCTGTATATCTCTTGCAACCATTTCCTTCTTCTCGGCCATTTCAACAATCATACTGTCATCCGTCTCCTACAGTGGCAAAAATTTATCTCTAAAAGAGCTACTTTTGAAGATTGGGACAACATGGGTACGGCCTCTTGTTACCACATTCTACGCATCCGGTCTCACAATCGGATATTTTGTGTTCGTTATTTCAATGCTCACTCCTCTACTACTAACATATCCTAATCCTGCCATCTTGTTTATGATGGTCAAATTTCTCGCGATTATTGCTTTAATTTTCTATCTCTACTTGTTCGTTGCTTGGGGCTTGGCCATTGTTGTCTCAGTGGTAGAAGAAACTTGCTACGGGATCGAAGCACTCAGAAAAGCTACGGTTCTTGTTGAGGGCAAAAGATTACATGGTTTTTTGCTCATAATTTGTTCAAACTTTGTGGTTTTCATCATCTTGCAGGGTTACAAAATGTTATTAGGTAATAAGGGGTTTATGAATCCGAAAATAAATGTGTTGTTTTCGGTGAGTGTTACTATTTTGGTAAAGATTTTTCTGGTTGTGGCATATACGGTGTTGTATTTTGAATGTAAGAAGCACCATGGTGAAGAGATAGAATTACACGGGAGTCTTGACTACACTAAAGTGCCAACTCTTGACAAGTTGGCTAATGACATGCCCTAAATTCGGCGTTGTACTTTGGATGTAAAACTCTGACATGCTCTTCAATATTTTTGGTGTAATTGTTATAACATACTTCAGCAGTTCAGCTCGTTAGTTCATCGGTATTATTACTTATTTTAAGTCTTTTCTTTTCTAATAACTTAGTGTTTTTACATTTTTACCCTTGGGTATGGAGTGGACATAATATTCAGCTTTTATAGAGCACATGATGGAAGTAGTCGTTGAGCGACAACTTGTCAACAAGCCACCAATCACAAAGTGTCACATAGTGCCCTTTTCTGATGATGATAAGTTCTTTGATGTGTCCATTCTCCATTACATTGTATCGTCTATTCTATTTAATGTTTTATTTTTTATTTTATTTTATAAGAAAATATTTAATATACTTGAAATATATTTATAATACAAAGTAAGAGATGAAACACGATTCTAAATCGGGATTTAACCAATCCTCTAGTAGTACCAACTCCAATCATTTTTATATTATTATACTTATTGTGACTGTATTAGTATCTATAAGAAGTATAAAATATGTTTGCACTAAAATAGTAATTAAGAGTTTAGAAAAAATAGTTTCATTTTGGAAAAATGATAATACTTCGAAAATGTAAAATCAAAATATAGACGTAATCTCTTGTACATCAAAATATACTCAGAGAAATCTTAATTTGATAAGTTAATGGAGTCGGTACCTGCGCCTATTGGCTTAGGTGTTTAATATGTTCGCGACTGAATACGAAAGCTTGGACATGATATAGTGAGAGGAGACTGAGGTCGCTATAGCTACCTCTTCCCGTTTTAATTGCCAAAACAAATAAATAAATAAAATGTTCATTCAACATATCAAAGAGAAATTGCGTACAATTTACATTTCACTAAATCAAATATATTATAATTAAAAATCAGATATTTTTAATGTTAATATATGTAATAAAATGATAACTATTTTTCCTGAAAAAATTGCAAGGAAACAAATTCGAGGTAAACTCTTAAATTCCACATCAACCAATTGAAACTTAAAATCAACATTGTATTCAAGAGAATCCTATCAACGGCTACGATGAAGTGGTAGAAGAGCTATCTAATGCTACGTGGTACCCGACCGAAATTCAAGCATATACAGAATGACCAACATCAAAGTGGAACAGTTTGAGTGGACGAGAAAATTCCAACATTGTCCAATACTTCCATCCAAGACCACTTTTAAACTCTTCATACAAGAAGAGAGAAATTCTTGAAAAATTACGAAACAAAAATGTTGTCTTCTTTGCAACTGCCCATTATCAATGGGAGAATCCTGTCTGAAAGGCAGTTATCTTCCTCTAATTTTGATTCTTCTGCTGGTTTCAAGTAAGTTCTGGAAAATTCTCAGAAGCCCATTTTTTCCTTTGTTGTTTTGCTTGAAGCCCCATTAAAATTTTCATTATTTGTGTTAATTGTATTCTTCCCCTTTCAGATTCAAAAGAGTTCTATGTGCAGAAATTGACTTTTTTAGTATTTTCTTTTCCAGGATTTTTTTCCCCCCCGAATCGTTTCTTCAAGAATTATCACCTTATTGTGCGTACTGTTGGAGATGTATTATTATTTGATTTGTGTAAAATGATGGAGTATGCTAGATTTTGTATTAATAATATTGGTTTTTTTTCCCCCTAGATATTTCTTTTTGACTTTTGGTATTATGAATGTCTGGTGGCAGCTCTGAGAACCTGTCTCTCTAGCAATTCTTTACGTAATTCTGTAACTTTGGGTTGTTTCTATGAAAAATAACATCTTTGTCGTTTCTGTAGAAGAAATTGAACATTTTTACCATTTCTATCGAATAAATTGAAGTTAGTTTCTGAAATGAACTGTGCAGAGAGGTCTTATTTTTTAGGGATAATTATAATTTGTCATCCGAACTATGGTTGTTTTAGCATTTCACTCGCCAAATATTTTTGCAACTCAATCAACTCTACAAACTTTCAGAGAAGTTGGACTTCACCATATCATCTCATTCACCGTGTAATATTTCGTTCAGGTCTGAATGCGGCTTACAACTTAACGGATATCCTGTCCATTTGAAGGAACAAAATATCCTTTAAATTGCAATCAACATTTGATTTTGGACTAAATACTTGGATATATTCTATTGGAAATGAGGCGATATGGTGCAACTTTCCTGAAGTTATGTAATCGATTGAATCAAAAGAAAAGCTTGGTGAATGGAGTGTAAGAAGTACAGAGAACAAAGTGTAATTATCCCTATTGTTTATAGAATTTTGTAATGTGCAATATATTGAGGTTCATTTTAATCTCTAGAAGCTGAAGTACCATATTCATGATTATTGGAAATCCATTTCTCATACTCTTTTCGAGATTCATTTTTGATTTTGTGGTGCATAATATCTTTTTCATTAGGTTGAGGTTGCAACAAGAACAAGATGTGAGATTGGTGCATAATACCTTTTTCATTAGGTTGAGGTTGCAACAAGAACAAGATGTGAGATTGTTTCCTCGGAGAAGGAGTCGAGCAATCCGCGTCTTGGCAAATCCAAATGTATGCACCACTCAAGGCTTCCGCATGTATAATGCCAATATATTGGTTTGAATATGGTCACCTGTTTTTTAGGTATGTGATTAGTGGTATGCAACCAGCATGCACGTCTCACAGTTAGACTCAAATGCTTGATTAAAGGTTGCTTGCTATTGTACACCAAGTTTATGTATGTTTTTATAGAAATGAGTACTTGAAATGGCTTTTGAATACGAAAATATTTTCCGGGGTTGCTGTTGTCCCATTACTGTTGAGGTTGAAATATAGTGACCACTCACTAGGTAAATGTTTTGCTGCAAAAATTCAAATTTTGCTGCCATCTGATCATCACCACCAAGCGGCAAATGGCGTGCCCTTGTCCTCTATGCTATGCAATAATGAGCTTGCATCGTTTCAGATTGAGTGAAAATGGGGATAATTGTCTTCCATCCCCCCTGGTTTTGCTTAAGTACAGAAACGCATCTTATGGTATGTGAGATACAATACACTCCTAGTGTTAGTTTGGTTTATGGAAAATTTAACAAAGCTCTTGTAAAGTAGAAGAGCATAAGTATGTTAGATCAACATGGGTCTACTTTTAATGTTCGGTTAATATATTAGATTTCAAGGGCGTTTGATTGTAATGTTACACGTACTCCGTTAAGTTCTCTGTCAGTTGAACTAACAATAGGAGAATGTTCTAATTTGCAAGGGAAGTTTTTCTGTAATTAGGTCAGACCTCATGGGGTGTTGGGGTTATCCGTTGAAAATATCATGGAATTTGAGTTTTTGAAAATTTTGATCTTTCGTCGATGGATCTGCAAAACGTTATTTTAATCTCACCAATATTTTTTGTAATACTCCCTTGATATTACATTTTTCATATAACCACATCTTAGAATTACATGCCTATATATTTAACTAGGTGCTTTAAACATTGCTTAATCAGTGTCATAAACCTAGGAAATCTTGAATTGTGTCGCCATAATTTTATCTTTGAAAATCCACCAACCATCTTGTTTCTTAATGCATTCAGCTAGTAGGAAAATTAACAGGATATTTGTATCTATAGATTCAAATTCAGACATGTTAACCGCAATCATGTTGAACATGAGAAACATTAGTTGATACTGAAATGTTAATATATATAATCTTGCCGAAGATAAAATGCAATCACCTGAAATCGCTTGCGGTTTTTCCCTTATATATGACCTTCCGTGCTTATTAAGCATTGTCATTTCCATTGCTCAAGGACTCATAATCTTGTCTGCCAGATTAAAACTCGCCTGAAGCTTTTTGATTATTACATCTCTCAACCTCGATTGCTTACCTTTATAGATATCATATTATACCTCTTATTTCTTCTAAGGGCCTTCTGCAAAAGCATCCATTTTTAATGTGAGGACGTTCAAATCTTTTAAGATTACTTGTCTGAATCTTGCCTTACTCTTAACCCTTTAAATAAATGATTTTGGATATGTTTTAATTTTTCTGGACTAATCTTGGCTTTGTTATTTTCCTCGTGTTTCCTTTTACTTTTTTAGAATATAGAATTAAATATGTAGCTCTTTTTGGCCAAACATTTGATCATATCATTAATTATTACACTGATATATGAATAACCTGTATGATATTGGAGTAGATTTCATGCCCTTTTTCGGTTATCCACACGAATTTAAGGGATGGAAACTTTTAGGTACTTGAAGAGCATGTCTTGCAAATCTGAAGTTGAGCCTTTGACATGTTTAAGCATGCGCTTTTCAAATAATGTTTTCTTTAGTAACAAAAGCATCTTCGGTTCTGACTGTTATACAGGTATCTCCCGACAAAGGAGATTCAAAAAAAGAAGTCATTATGGTTGATCCTTTGGAAGCGAAAAGATTAGCAGCAAAACAGATGGAACGAATTAAAGCAAAAGAGAAATTAAAAGTAAGTGAGAGATTCCATTTTAATCGAACAATTTTGTCGTTACGGTGCTCGTTTATGTGTTGAAGTTGTGCTGTCAAAATCAAGTGATTCTTGATATCCAACTTAACTATCACTACTACAGAAACGTCGTCAAATTGAAGCGATCAACGGTGCTTGGGCCATGATTGGTCTTACTGCAGGATTGGTTGTCGAGGGCCACACTGGAAACAGTATTATAACTCAGGTAAGTTTTTTTATTACCAGTTTTGCCTTGGAGGGTGTTTGGGGGAGCTTATAAGCTCACAAAATAAGATGTCAGATTCTTATAAACTCTTTTAAGATCTTAACATGTTCTTTCAGATTAACCATCTTACAGAATTGCCATTATTAACATCTCATAAGCATTTTTATATCTTATTTTCTCCAAATACTTCAATAAATTCTTTCGAATATAAGATGTGGAGCTTATATAATGTTTTAAATAAGCTTAGCCAAACATCCTCTTAGGGGAAGATCGATTTTTCTTGGGAAAAACCTTTGACAAGTTTTTATTCATTGCTTTATGATTATGTTCCCATTACAGTTGGCTGGTTACTGGGATGCTTTCGTTGGTTTATTCGTGAGATAGGGATTTGTTTGAAGAGCGGGAAACTGCTGATATAAACCATATAAATCGCTGCTGCTGAAATTGTACCCTTCTTTTCTCATTTGTTCTGAATTACATGCTTAAATTTATGTTTGGCGTTGTTAAATGTAATTATTTTGACGCTGTATATTTCTTGAAATTAACCATTATTGTTGGCATTCACTGAAGTTATTGTTGTTCTTGGACTTGACCAATAAGGATAGATTACCTAAATTCTACTTAAGTTTTCTCCATGTTTCATCTGATATTTCATAGTGCGAATACATGCCAAGTGTATCACATTTACAGTCTCGTGTTTTATGAGAAGATAATTTTCACACTTTAAATGTATATATGACGCGGGATGGCAGATGAAATATCGTTTTGGAAGAGAGGATTCTTACCGCATGTCGATGTGTTCATAAGTTGGCAAGTGAGATTGTAACTGATTCTGCCAAAGAAAGTTTTAGTTTTAGAACATATACCACTTTATGAAGTATTCCATAGCCTCATTTTTCCACTGAAGATTTTTGGTCTTTCGCTTTCCCTCACTTTCTTAAGGACAAGCATCCATGATTCATGTTTTCTTTGTCTGTTATGAGAATGTTATCTTATATTCTTTCTTCCTGTTTGCTTTTTGAACCAAAGTGTTTTCTCAGTACTGTTTCTTTTGGAAGTACTTTTGATGACTATGGTGCAAGAAATGTGGGAATCTGGACTTGCTTTATTTCTGATAATATGAAAAGGCAAGATACTATGCCAAGTAAAATAGAAAACATTTGAGGAAATTTTTGAGGATAGACTACTTTAGAAAAGGGAGGTACAATCCCAATTATTATAGGATAAATAGCAAAAGGAAATGCAATTCCCAATTATTATAAGATAAGTATCAAAAGGAAATGCAATATCCTGTTCCATGTGAATTAAGTAAAAGTGGATATCTTATGAGCCTAAGACTAAGAATTATAAGCAATTATTCGATGTGCTTTGTGGGCAAATTGTTTGCCATTCAATTTCATGTCGTGCTTGCACATGATGAGTTTTCAAGTTATCTCCTTGCCCACCGGGTTGTTGGGCTTGGGGAATGACACGATGTATGTTATATTCACTTACAAATTTTTTTTGTGAAGGATCGTTAATCAACGTATCAAAGCTGATAATCTCAAACAAAGTTCAAGTTGTTCTTGGAAATTGTTAACTAATGTACAATTGTTTGAACATTGTAAATGACATTAAAAAAAATGTTTATTGAATTCTAAATCATATCAAATGTTTACTTTTATGATAAGTTTTACTTAAATTTATAATAATTATTTGTACATTATTAATTGTTAAAATTTGATTAATAATAATGATTAATATTCATCACTTAACTATAATATAAATGATTTTATGAGACAAAACAAGAAACAAGTTGTAATGCCAAAATTAAGCACAATTTTGGTTGTTTGGTCTTAACATTGATACTGTTGGAATAGAGAATTTTGGGAAAAAGTGAGGTACATTACATTACGTCAAGTCCTCAAATTCTTATCACTTAAATTAGTACCGTATTCTTGCCTTAGCAAGTGGGGTAGAATTTTATCCTTTTGAAGTTCCTTGTACCTATGGTCTAGCAATAGTTAGCTGTATTCATTTGCATCAAAGAATAATTAAATCCAAAAAGGTTTTGCCCTATCCCATACGCCCTATCATCAATTCCTATCAATCTTAGCAAATTTTTGACTTTCTCTTCCCCTTCAAGAAAAGTTAGGCCGTGTTTGGATTTGTTTTGTTTTGTTTTGTTTTATTTTGTGCAAATAATGGGTGTAGGAAGGGTAGGCGAAAGAGTGAGAATTGCATTGGAAGATGTGATGAATATTTATTTATATTTTTTGTTTTATGTGAAAATTACTTTGAAAAGTAAAATAATATCTAATTCTCTGGTCTCTCCCTTTTACTAGGGCCAGCGCTTTTAACCTACTGTCCTCTTTTCCTGCTTGGAGTTCCCTCCTGCCGGCCATTGTGGAGCCAGCCATCGTCTCCGTGGCGGTCCGGTCTCTCTCTGGAGATCTTTTTCTCCTTTTTTTTGTTTTTTTCCTTTCCATTTTCTCCACCTTTTCTTCACCACCTCACCTATTCTATCACTCGTTCTTCAACTTGCCTCTCCTTCACATTTTTTTTCAGATCTATCTTTTAACTTTGGTGTGCCCAAGAATGAAGAAGAAACTCTATTTAGAAGTATTTTTCAAGACTATTTTTCTATAAAAATGGCAATGAATCAGCATTTTACTCTCTTTCTTTGTGAAAGAGAGTCCCTTGGAAGACTTAAGATTCCTTGTATCGATGGTCATAGCGTTTCATACTCCCTTGTTCTTCCTCTTTCAACTTTAATGTTTTTTCTGAGTTCCTTTTTAGAGTTTCTATTATATAAACCGCCTAGTTGGATGTGTAGGTTTTATGTAGTGTTTTTCCTTTGTCTTTCCATTGTAATTTCATTGTTATTTTGGTTAATATTGAATGAAATTACTTTTATCTATAAAAAAAAATAAATTAATATCTGATTTTATTTTGATAGAGATAATTTTTACTGTAAATGTCTAATCAATTACTTCTAAATTTGGATACTACAAAGAAATTTTGTTCTAAAATTGACTCTAAGAAAAAATTTTAATTATGTTTGTGTGTATATATATTTATATGATATAAGTGGTTTAGGTATGTGATAAGGGCTATCTAGAAATATGGATTAAAGAAGGGTATTCTCGTAAATTAATTTATTTTCCATTAAAATAACATGTATGTTTGGTTTGGTTGATGTGAACAAAATCCATCCTAGGGTACAAATCCAAATCACAATCTTAATCTTTCAAAACCCCAAGTAGAAAAAACCTAACATGCATAATCTTGATATACACAAAGACTTTTAAGCCACTTGATAAGATCAAATGACTCCCAAGTGGGCTCAATCCTAATGCCTCTTACACCTTTTCCTTTCATTAGTCAATAATAAACTTCATGGTTTATGCATCTGTCTTATCATATATGTTTGAATATTATTTCATGATGCGTCCAACTTAGGAATAATTCAAAATAAAGATTATAATATAAATAAAATATTGGTTCATACTTGTTTGGTTCCTAAATGGAAGCAGCCTCCTAGGAAAAAGCATTGATCAAAATCAACCCAAAGGGAAAAGGATAGGTATGATAGATAGTGATGATGGTGATTAGATTTGTGGTTGCGTGTGGACAATAGTTGCATTTGAGATATAATTTTATTGGCATATAATAGTGAAAATTTTGTTCTGAAAAAACATGCCAACATGGGAGTAGTTCGTAAATTATTAGGATTTATTTCATCGCCCCTTGACGATGGATGATCGATTCTCTTGGAGTCATATCAAAAGTCCACCTTAAACGTCTTTTATAAACATAACTTTAGAAAAAAAAAAAAAAAAGACTTTCTACCATCTAGAAAGTCATTATCCAAACACGTTTCCACAATTTTACTAATTTAAAAATTTTTCACCTAAACTTGTTTATAAAATTTGATTTAAAATCAAATTTCTATTATTACCATCCACACAAATGGTTGAAATTCTTGACTTTTATAATATAAGACGAGGTCTGATATCAATATATATATATATATATATATCAACTGTACGCATGGCTTGCATCTAACAAAAATCAGACTTGTGTTATGATGCCCACTTGGGTGTGTATATATACGCTAACGTGGGTAAGGCCAAAGAAAAACTTGAAATACCAAACATATCCTAAAAGACGGTATAAAAAGCCTTCTTACGATCACGCTTCTCCAGTAGTGTCGCCACCTAAACAGAATTCTACCAGACTGAGAGACCCGACTATATGACTATGGATTTAATTACTTTGCTAAGCCCTGTGACTATGCCGCTTGTCTTGGTACGGATTGTACAAAATTTACGTACAAATATATCATTCATCAGCAGTGATTTAGACACATGTACTATAGCAAAAATTTGTCATTTCAATATATGCAATCACGATTAAATAGGTTATCTTGCTATTTGGTATTGAGGTCGCTTCTGTGATTACTCCTCTTTATCTAATATAATTTTGACTTCGAATTTAAAGACCTTATCATACACCTAAATAAATTATAAATTATTAAATTATCATTTTATTTTATAATTATTATATTTATAATTTCTTAAAATATATACTCAAGTTAGATGAAATAAAATCTCCCTAAGTTTTGGCCATATCCCTAAACTTGGCCAGGAAAATTTCCATTTTCCAAGCATTCTCCATTTATTGAAAGCGTTTATTTGGTCCTCCATCCGAATCTACAGAAGCATATCTTTGTGGGCTCAGAAGTCGCGGTTCTATCAGATCAAGATATACGACTAATCCAACTGTGGCCGGCCACATCGACACTTGGGACTAAAACACGACAACACGTCATTGTCCTTATAAAGTGTAGTTGATTGGGATGCCTTTCATTACCACCAATGAGTCCAAGATGAGGGCTCCTAATTCCTGGAAATATTGTAGTGTTTGAAAATTCATTGTTAAGTTTGTTTTGGAATTTCAAATGAGATGACAGTTACCCCGCGGTGTATGGTTTTTCAAGAACAAACACTCGTCATGCACAATAATACTTAGCGTTGTCCCATATAGCAAGAGTCGAAAAACTAAAGTCGATCAGTATAATAAATCTCTTTTTTCACCATCTAGAATGTCTTTTTCAGCCAAAACTCCTTAACGGAGATGTAACAACAGGACCATATGGGTTCAGCAACAAATGGGTAATTATAACTAGCATTGTCCATGATTGAAAACAATGATCATGTGCCTTTTTACATAAGATGACTCAAGGGATTTAAGGCAGTTATATATTATATGTGGCCTCTTTCTTACCTTTCGATGCGATTTTCAAAAATAAAATCTCAACTAAATGTATAACGATAGATCAATATATACCTTGATGTAGTCGAGTCTTTATGTCAATTTGCAACACATCAACGTTATTAGTAATGCAAATACTGAACACTTAAAGGAAATATAAAATAATGCTTTCTTTACATGCTTTACAATGAAACTCGATTAATATTTGATGTTTGACCTTGACATGATCAGGGAATGATTGTATAAAAAAACTCCTTCACTCAGCACTTGGCATGAAAGACAATATTTCATGAAGTTTGGTATTTCATATATGATAACGAATCTAAATATCTCCAAAAATAATGTTTGACATTTACATAGTACAAACTTTTGAAAAAGAATATTATATCTAAAAATAAGATGCAATTTTCTATTGGAATTTTGGATGAGATATTCCGGTTATGGATAGATCAGAAAACATTTGCTTTGTAGATAGCGACTCTAAAAGTATGTCGATAGGTATAATTTTGTGGTATGTGTTAGATTTGTATTTTTGGGAAGTTTGCCACCATTTTCCTCTTTGCTATGTATGCGGACAAAAATACCTTCCATTGATTTTTTTTTTCTTTCCTTTTTTTTTTTTAGCATTTTAAGTTATTTATTAATAAATTGAAAATTGTATAAACGGTGTCATCTTAATTTTCCAAGGTGAGTCTGTTTTGAAAAAGTATAACAATTATTACTATTTTAATTTCCTTTGCTTTTGTCGATTTATTTAAGTATATATTTCATTTGATCCGAATATTGTTCTAATTTAAAAGACACGTAAAAAAAATAAATCAATATTTTTTTTCAAAAGAAAAAGTCAAATAAATTTGTCATTTCTATTCATCATAACTTACAACCAAGTAACTAATTCAAAATTAATTGAAAACATAAAGCATAAATTTGAAAAATTTATTATAATATTTAAAATATTATATAACAATTTTTATCTTGATATAACGCTAGCTACAAAGTCAAACATCATATATCAAAAAAAATAAAAAAAAAGGTTAAATGTTAGAATCTCAGGACATATTTCCATAATGTCACATTATTTCTGATAAATTGAAATTAAAGTGACAAATTGAGAGAGTGCACAAAACTTAGAAAACAAAGTGCAAATATTTTAACATGTCGAGATTCACTATTAGACAAACCATTAGCTTGAATAGTAAAATATAACGAAAAGTAATTCAGATGAAAAAATATCAAAATAAATATAACCAGATCGAATAATATGTTTTATAAATCTAAGTTTAGGAACACATACCAACCACATTTAGCATAAATAAATATATATTTATTATTCCTATTCAAGATCAAACTAGATATCAGGATAAGCTTGAAGCTGCTAATTCAATAACCAAAGAGTCCAAATCATCAATGTGAAATAAAACATTATGATGATTTAAAAAAAAAATAGAAAAAAGAAAGAAAAGGGAAATTATAAAATATTATACCAACCATAGAAAAAAGAAGGAAAATTTCTTTATTTTATAATTAATTATTAATCAACATCAATGCACTGGAATAGTCGTGAAAATTTATAGACCACATTTTTGTAGTCAAGTCTTCGTTAGCGTGCTGCTTTTTCTAGGTATAAAAACTTTATTAATTTTGTGGGCGGTGGACGACAAAAAGCAAATCAAGATCATCGCTGTCAACATTAAAGTATTTTCCGAAAAAAATTAAATAAAATAAAAATTGAGATATATGTGAAATTCATTTAAATAGAACATTCGCTAGAAAAACTTGTCTGCTTAAATAATTAGTTACTACTGATTGTGACACATTAGTGCCCAATTTTTTTTATAAAATTAAAAATATTTATTTATTTATAAATATGTCTTAGCTGTTGAATAGTTTGACTTAAATTTATTATATAAATTAACATGATCAAAAGATAGATTTTAGAACATTAAAGTTGGGAAGAAGAAAACTTATCATTGAAGAAAAGGATAGAAT
Organism: Handroanthus guayacan; assembly: GCA_014898755.1. Taxonomy (NCBI): domain Eukaryota; kingdom Viridiplantae; phylum Streptophyta; class Magnoliopsida; order Lamiales; family Bignoniaceae; genus Handroanthus; species Handroanthus guayacan. The sequence continues at coordinate 762,357 of JACFYI010003637.1, read as the reverse complement.
GGATAAAAAATAAATATTAAAAAAGAAGAGTATAAGAAAAATATCTTGTCATATATTATTTTTTATAAAAAAATTATTTTTGTTCATTTACTTAATGACGAATTAACATGACTACATAAGGTATGTAGTGTGGGTTACAAGATAATATATAAATATATATATTATAATATTCTAATCCCATAAATCGTGATTAAAAAAAAAGCATAACTTTATGTAAATTTATATTCGGACCTATCTAATATATAACAAGAGAATTATGGGTGTCACGGTCCATGTGTATATACCGTGTGAACACTATATTATGAAGCTTGAAAGAGAATAGTTCGTTATGTAAAAAATTCATAATTGCTTTCGATATTAGCTAAAATTGAACATTTTCCATGAGGTTTGGAGTATTATAATAAGTTTAGGAGTGTGGTCAATAAACTAGAATAATATTATTTTCAATTAAAATTGCAAGGATCAAAACACACATGAATATTATCATCCCAAATGTAAATAATAATAATAATAATAATAATAATAGCAGCGGCAGCTATAACAACAACAACAACAATAATAATAATATGGCCAGGGATATTTGTGTCTACTACATAATGATTGCATATTATTTATCTTGTTATGCAAGAGAGCATTTTTCATAGTTCAAAGCATAATTCCCTTAATACTATTAACCCTTTTTTTGAAAATAAAATAACATTTTTCCTAATTTTTGGGAATTAACATAACCTTAATCTCATACTATATACATACATATATATATATATGCAAAACAATGAAATAAAATATTATCAACTTTTTTTTTTTTTTATCAAACAATGCATACATCAAATATGTTTTCCAATCTATTGTAACATATCATTATATATTATTTTAAATTTCAAATTTAGGTATGCAAAAAAAAAAAAAAATCAAAGAAAGTTAAAAGTTTAAAATATAGAGAAAACAAAAGATTAAAGACTCCTAAGAACAACCCTAAAATATATTATTAATGACTAAAATGAAATCAATTAATACACATATCAGTGACAAATATTTGTAATACCGTATTATATTTTATTTTAGTACAAACGGTTCGTTAAACAAACTTTAAAAATAAATTATTTTTCTTAAAATATGTCACACTAATTACTCCCAACAAATTATTCAAATATTTTTCTGTTTCAACACATTTTTTAATACCCACAAAAAAAAAAAGTACATTTCTCAAAGTTTTACCTTGAAATATCTGTCGAACCACCAGCACTCACGTCTCATCCAAAAATAAATAAATAAATAAAGACCCACTTCCGCGAATGGATAAAGTGGGGTCCATTTTGCCCGACCTTGGATGGGTCCCACCTGATAACAATCAGCGCTGACGGCAATAATAGAAAAGTAGAAGCGGCGCCGTGAATATGTTAGTTTCATGAATACTTTTTACTTTTTTCACTATTTTAGAATTTTTCTTTTTTCTAATATCACTTTTGTTTACGAATTTTTAGGTTTCTCTTCTACCCTAACTTTTACAATTTTTGTAGTTGGCTTTAGGTACGAGTTGGAGGCCATTAGATAACTTAGCCTAGAATGTATTATAATTTTATTTTTTTGTGAGAAACAGTAAATTTATCGGCGTATTTTAAAAGCAATTTATATTATACTGAACATATGTTCGATAATGTTTCGTATATGAAAAATTTCTTATGAGTGCATTTTTATATGTCACTCTATCTTTTCATATATTAAGCAATAATTAAGAATTTTAATACGTGTATTTAGCCTGTTTCATAAATTAATTATTTTTTATATATGTTAGAAAACATATATAAAAATCAACTAATTAAAAAATTAATTGTTTTTAACTTGAAAAATGAGTGTGGCTTAACTTGAAATCAGCATATGTTTGATTTTTTTTTCCTTTTATTTTTATTTTTCTTTTTCTTCTTCTTCCCTTTTTTTCACCTCCCGAGAGCAGCATATCTTTTTCATTTTAATGAAATTAAAGCTCTCCTCCCTTCCTAAAAAAAAAAAAAAAAGCATAGTATACAGATCACACTAGTAAAATTCATGCAATTTATGTTTTTCTTTACACTCACACTAATATTTCTTTATAAATTTGTTATTAAATAAGTACCTATGCACATATATATATATATATATTAATACGTGATACAATATGAAACATTTTTATATATTGAGCATCCATATCGCGTCCTAAACTATTTAGAAATATTGTGTTTCTGTGTTATTTCAGGTTCATATTTGTATTTATTTTTCTAATTATATTTTACTATCAAGGAATATGGTATAGAATTATCTAATTTAATGCAAATTAACTCTTATTAAAGGCTCAGAGAAATATTTATTTAGTTTTACCTTTATAATAATATGAGTTAGCTTGGAAATAATTAATTGAAAAGAGAATAAGTTGTTGCATTAAATATGAATTCTACTAGGTTTAGTAACTTTTTTCTTTTCTTTTTCTTTTTTTTTTCCCTTTGTGTTCCCCTCAATGAAATGTCTACATTGATAAGTATTGTGGTCATTCTACATGATACTCTAGAACATAAAAAAAAGGGGAAAAAAAAGAAAAAGGAGGATAAGGATTAAGAAACTTTGAACATAATTAATTAATTCTTTCAATTTGAATAGTTAAACAACAACAACAACAGCAGCAATAACAATGGAATAAAATAGTAATAATTCTCACATTAAAAATTTAAATTCATAGTTATCACAATAAAATAATTGTTAAAGAATCCAAAAATCCAACAGGAGTTATATATGAATTAATCATTTTATTAGTTTTTTTTAAAATATTTTATTCTGGATTATTATTAGGAAATAAATAATAGTAAATTTGAGATTAAACAAATAAAATATCATAATTAGACTGATCCTTCTCTTAACAACATCATTATCCAAATCTTGTTTGCTTTTCTACCAGAATTACCCTCTAAATAATCCCATAATAACGGATCTTCCCTTTGATTTGTTCAAACCTATACTATACCCAACTCCATCTTATCCATTCACTAATTACTAATAAATACACACTCTTCATAAGCCTTCCCTTGATGCCCTATTTAATGAATTTGGGTATACTATTTTAATTTAAAATTAAATATTTAAATATACTATCTAATTTTGAAAATAATATTCTTTTTAAAGTTCTAGAATTAAGATAATAATGAAACACATTATTAAAAATACCGATAACCGGATTTGAATAATGGATATTGGTGGTACCACATTAATAAAACTGAGATTTTGATATTACGTCTGTACAATTGTCATAATTTTAGATAGAAAATCAGAATAATAACAAAGAGATTATGCTCACGTCAAATTGAGGTTATTATAACATAATTTTCATATTATTGTTATTGCGACATTAATTATGTAAATGTACGTCAGATAGCTACATCGTGATTCGAGATAGATTTAGTTATATTGGATAAAATTACATTCATTATATTACCAATAAAATGTATTGGATTCGGTTACGTCTTAATTATATCCTCTAATTAATTATATTGGATAAAATCATTCATTTCTGATGTGATGGTATGTATCTCGGAACGAGTAATCCACAACTATTATATATATATATATATATATGTGAAATTGGGAAAAAAAAAGTAGAAAAAAAAGGATATCTCAATTAATTATATTTCTCAATAAAGAAGATATTCACTTAATTATGGTATACCTAAAATTGAAGCAATTCATTAATTATTACAGTCATATACCATATTGGTAAGTCGGTCTTCCGTTCTTATCCTTCCACCATATATACCACCTTCCTTACACAACATGACACTATAATTTTCCACATTCCACACCTTCCTTATAATCCTCGCCCCCATTAATGATATTCCAAGGATGTTACAATCCATGTTTCTTTATATCTGAGCGTCATAAGGCACGCGCTTTTTGTCTTCAACACCCACCGGTAAATATACAGCACAGAGTACATAAAGAGTCAGTAATCAGCCTCCGCCGCCGCCGCCGATTCTTGACAGCCCTTCTGTTTCAAGAAAAACCCAAGATTTTGTAGCGTTTAAGATTTTGTCATTATGTTGTCGCGATCTTGTTTTAATCTCTTGAACATTGACGATTATTCGAGTGATCGTACTCGAATTCCTAGAGTGATTTCCGTCCCAGGAATCATTTCAGATTTTGAGGATGTTAATAATGTTCAAAGCCCAGAATCGGATACGGTTTCATCTGTCAGTCTGGAGAAGAGAATAGTTGTGGCTAATCAGCTGCCATTGAAGGCTTATAAAGATTCATCAGAAGACAAAAAGTGGTGCTTCGATTGGAATAACGATGCCCTGGTTTTGCAACTGAGGGATGGGTTTCCCCAAGATGTTGAAGTTGTGTATGTGGGCTGTTTGGGAGTGGACGTTGATCCACTAGAACAAGAAGAAGTGGCACAATTGTTGTTTGATAAGTTCAAATGTGTCCCAACTTTCTTGCCACTGGATTTGTTTAACAAGTTTTATCATGGTTTTTGCAAGCATTATTTATGGCCTTTATTTCATTATATGTTGCCTTTTACACCTAATCATGGGGTGAGGTTTGACCAGGATATGTGGCGTGCTTATGTATCTGCAAACAAGGTTTTTGCTGATAAAGTTATGGAGGTTATAAATCCAGATGAGGATTATGTTTGGATACATGATTATCATCTCATGATTTTGCCTACTTTCTTGAGGAAAAGACACCATAGAGTAAAACTTGGATTTTTCCTTCATAGTCCTTTTCCTTCATCTGAGATTTATAGGACATTGCCTGTTAGGGAGGAGATTTTGAGGGCCCTTTTGAATTGTGATCTTGTCGGATTTCATACTTTTGATTATGCTAGACATTTCTTGTCATGTTGTAGAAGAATGCTAGGATTGGAGTATCAATCCAAGAGGGGGTATATCGGATTGGACTATTATGGGAGAACTATTTGTATTAAAATCCTTCCGGTTGGGATTCATATGGGCCAAATTCAATCTGTTATGTCATTACCTGATAATGCGGTGAAAGTTAAGGACTTGAGGAGGAAATATGGTGGGAAAATCGTGTTGTTAGGTGTCGATGATGTCGATATGTTCAAGGGCATTAGTTTGAAGTTTATGGCGTTTGGTTTGCTTTTGGATGAGAATCCGGAATATAGAGGAAATGCGGTGTTGGTTCAGATTATGAATGTGCCGAGGAGTCGAGGCAATGATATCCAGGAAGTTCAAGACGAGGTTAATAAGGTTGCGAATGAGATAAATAGGAAATATGGCAACCTAGGATATGATCCAATTGTTTGTATCGATGGCCCCGTGTCGTTTCAAGACAAAGTTGCGTATTATGCAATTTCTGAATGTGTTGTGGTGAATGCTGTTAGAGATGGGATGAATTTAGTGCCTTATAAGTACACAGTATCCAGACAGGGTAGCCCTGATTTGGACAAGGCACTCGGACTTGACAAAAATGGTCCCACATCCAAGAAAAGTGTTATTATCGTGTCTGAATTCATTGGATGTTCTCCATCCTTAAGTGGAGCGATCCGTGTGAATCCCTGGGACATCAATAGCGTGTCCGAGGCGATGTTTCTGGGAATAACGATGACGGATTCTGAGAAAGAATTACGTCATGAGAAACATTACAAGTACATTGCATCCCATGATGTTGCCTACTGGGCTAGGAGTTTCGATCAGGATCTTGCGAGAGCTTGTTCCGAGCATTATAGAAAGAGATGTTGGGGCCTTGGATTTGGCTTGAATTCAAGAGTTGTTGCTTTAGGTCCGAATTTCAGAAAGCTGTCAGTCGAGCACATTGTGTCTGCTTATAACAACACAAGTAGCCGACTTATCCTTCTTGATTATGATGGTACCATGATGCCACAGGATAGAGTTGACAAGTCTCCAAGTCAAGAAGTCATTTCTGTCTTGAGCAGTTTATGCAACGATCCAAATAACATCGTGTTTATCGTTAGTGGCAGGGGTAAAGATTCACTAGGGAAGTGGTTCTCTCAATGTGAAAGGCTTGGGCTTTCTGCAGAGCATGGTTACTTCACTAGGTAACTTTATGATGTTTATGGAATATGATTATGATATTATATGCTTAATGTTGTTCTTTCGTGTTTGTATAGGTGGATTAAAAGTTCCGAATGGGAATCTTGTCATTTATCAGTCGATTTGGACTGGAAAAAGATTGTTTTACCTGTGATGGAGCATTACACCGAGGCAACGGATGGATCGTCGATAGAGCAGAAGGAGAGCGCTTTAGTTTGGCATCATCAAGAAGCCGATCCTGACTTTGGCTTGTGGCAAGCGAAAGAGCTTCTTGATCATTTGGAGAATGTTCTTGCCAATGATCCTGTGGTCGTAAAAAGTGGGCAGCAAATAGTTGAAGTGAAACCACAGGTATGTATGCCTCAAATGACTCAAATATGATTCATATATAATCTTTTGAATGATTTGTCTATTGAAGTTAGAGTTAAGACGATGCCAAATAATACGCCTGCTCAGGAAGCCCATCTAAGTGACTAATTCTTCTGAAAGGATCACTTGGAACCCTCTAATGGTTTCTGCTAGACCAATAGATTAAATACTTCGTCTATCAAAAAGGGTTGTGATAAGAAACACTAAGTTTTTAGCATTAATAGTAGTGTCACTTGCATTTCTAGGCGCAGTTTTGATAAATGTAGAACTAGTAGTGAAAGCGGAAGGTCTAGTATGCAAAACTGCACAGAGATTAGTGATTTAGCTCTAGGAGAAAGGTCTAATGATCTTGATTGTCCGAAAAAATACGGGCATTTGTGGTTGGTTGTTTCTTTTTCCTGTGGAAAAAGGACTTTCTGCTTCTTGAAGAATGAGGGGAAGGGGATTGATCAAGAAATATCTCCTGTTCTTACTATAGGATCCCTTATGAAAAGGCTATCCATATTTCTAAACTTAGTTTTATGCTAATGCAATATGTGGGAATGGTTGGAGATTCAACATGTGACGGATTTCATGTTCCCTTCTCGTCGTCCTTTGTGTTGCAGGGTGTGAGCAAAGGTGTGGTCGTGAAGAATCTCATTGAAACTATGAGAAAAACAGGAAAACCCGCAGATTTTGTTTTGTGCATAGGAGATGATCGATCCGATGAGGAAATGTTTGAGGCTATCGCAACTTCAGTTGCCAGCCGATCTTTGCCTGATACATCAGAAGTTTTCGCCTGCACGGTTGGGCAAAAACCGAGTATGGCAAAATATTATCTCGACGACACATCTGAAGTCATCAAAATGCTTCAAGGCATTTCAGCTGCATCAGCTCATCAATCCAACTCAAAATCGAGCCTCGTCTGAAGGAAAGATCATCATGAAGCGAGTCGAGGTTGATCTAGAGATAGAGAGATTAATACAGCTCTGTACAGAGGATACATGTAGTAGGTTTTCACCTTTTGACTTTTAGGAAATTGAAGTTGTATCTTTCTTTGTTCATAGTTTTCTCTATGACATTGATTGACAATAACAATTCACATAAATTCTTTGGTTGGTGATATGTTTCTAGTTTAAGACTTTTAAACTTCAACTAAAAATGGCTTGGTCTTTGACTGTTGGCAATTTTGATGCAAGTAGGATATAGTGACCTGTTTTTGTTTTGTTTTGTTTTGTTTTTGTTTTTTGTTTTTTTTGTTTTTTGTTTTTTTGTTTTTTTGTTTTTTGTTTTTTTGTTTTTTTGTTTTGTTCTGTTATTTTTTTTTTTTTTTGGATAAGTAAGCACAACATATCCATTAAAAAAGAAAGAAAAGAAAAAAGCACAACATGGTTTATTTTTCTTGTTGTATGTAATTTTTTTTTTTTCAATTTTTGTTTTGTGATAAGAGTCAGTATTTTATTTTTCATTAGGAAAAAAAGATTATGACATGTGTCCTAATTATCCCATCAATTTCAGTTATAGTTATAAAATCATTTCGACACTATATATAAATTGTGAGATCCGTAGGTTGTTATTATGTTGGTGTGTTTTAATGTATGATGTCTGAAATATCTATTAACATTAACTCTATCTTGATAAATATTTATAATTCAATAGAAAGTCATAATTCACTAATTTATTTTTTATATTAAATTTTATATATCTATGTTAAATATATGAAGCATACACTATGATTATTAACATATAAATTCAATCTCTATTATATTTTGATATATATAAAATACATAGTTATTATTTTATTGTATGCATATTGAGTCTGCAATAAATTCTATTTACCAATTATCATGAAATTGGGCCACACATAATTCATCCGAAAAAAATAAAAAGCAAAAAATTGGGTAATATGTATCTGTCAAAAACCTATGTAACTCCGAATGATATATGACCCAAATTGGGCTACGACCAAGACTTTGGGCCATTTCCAAGCCTCTTATATAAAAGGCCTATGAATTCTTTTTGTTTAAGAAAAAAGCCTCCAAGTAAATATGGTAAGTGATAAAAATCTTTATATTTACATCTCCACAAGTTTGATAGTGGCAGAATAGTATTTAAATTAGCATTATTAGTTATTGTCAACACAAACATGGTATTTCCACCATCCTTCGGATGTAGTAATACGACATTCCTCTCTTCATAAGGGAGGTATAGGTTCGAGTTTGACCAATAGCGTGTAGGTGTTTATCTACCGTATGACAGTATTTGTCTATGGAATAGTAACTTATAGTATTTGAATTGTACGTAATTCATATATTTAATTTTTAAAATATATTTATATAATGATATTGATATATATATTCAAGTGCAATCTTCTGCTAAAATCATAGTGATAATTTTTGTTATAATTTATTAATGGGCTGTTGGTTACTCATTGTCAAAGTATGACAAACTACTTAATAAAATATGAACCGTTGGACCTGCATGCAATATTTAATGGAGATATTACTAAAATTAATTTAAAAGCTTATTTGCTTAGATATTTTTCCAAATTATTTTTTATATGAGTTATCATTTTCATAATGAAGTTATTCTTTTTTGTCACCTTCTTCTCAATCCTTATCCCCCCCAAGCTAAAGGTATTAAAAAGAAAAAAGAAAAAATTCACATATCACCCTCAACTTTTTTGAGTGTGAAAAAGTCCTACTATTGAATATTCATTTCTAAGACAATAGTTTTCTTTTTAAAAGTGCAAAGTTGCATTAGGTAGAAACCTACTTTGAATCTTGAAAATGTGAGATTGATTTGAGCTTGTGGACAAAAGCAATGTGAAGTAAATTAGGTTAAAAGATCCCTTAATTTAACCTCAACTAATGTTTTAGATTTTTGTGCTTGTTTTTATTTGTTGTACTAAATATAGATTAATATAAAAATACGTCGAAAAAATTACGAGCAGGATAAAATTATATGAAATAGTATTTCATTTTTGTTGACTTATATGAATATACATCGAATATATTTGATCATATTCTAGAGCTTAAAAATTTGTTGTGTTCAATGTATTATTGTTTTAAGTAATGAAAGTTAATGTTTAACGTTATATTATACATTTGCTTCAAGTTGTAATATTTATATCTATATAAAGCATGAGATTCTTAAATAGTTATTTTGGTATATTTTTAAATGAGTTAACAACATTAGCTCTATTTTAAAAGATAATTACAAGATCGTTTTGAAAATAATGTAAAGTAGTTTTTTTTTTCTTTATTATTTACTTATTAGTTTTTTTCCTTTATTATTTACTTATTACTTTTTTTTCTTTATTATTTACTTATTAGTTTTTTTTCTTTATTATTTACTTATTACTTTTTTTTTCTTTATTATTTACTTATTAGTTTTTTTCCTTTATTATTTACTTATTAGTTTTTTTTTCTTTATTATTTACTTATTACTTTTTTTCTTTATTACTTACTTATTAGTTTTTTTTTCTTTATTATTTACTTATTAGTTTTTTTTTCTTTATTATTTACTTATTACTTTTTTTTCTTTATTATTTACTTATTACTTTTTTTTTTCTTTATTATTTACTTAACTTTTTCAATATATATTTTTCTCTTTGATTATTCTTTTCTCCAATTAAATATCTTTTTTCTTTCCAACTTTATTCTCTTCAAATTTCTTCTTCAATCATATTATTCTATATAGTAAATTTAAGTAAAAATACCTAAAAATCAAGGAAAATTGATACTATGGAACATAAAATAGACATTTTCAATTTTATATAATAGAAAATTTAAGCATACACATCGGATGTGCTGACTGTTAGTAATAATAATGCGAGCACTCAGAATATTGGTTAATACGTTTAATATATGTATAATGTGCTTGAATTTCATATGGAGATTACAAGCCAAGTGAAAAATAAATTAAAATATAGATTGTGTAGACTTAGCTTAAGCTCCAAGTCGAAGAACTAGCTAGCAACTTAGATGAAAATCACCCAAAATAGAAGAAGTCAAGTTTTTCTTGTTATAATTAAATGCATATAAATCATGACCCACCCTCATGCCTTGGATATATATGAAAATAGGACTTCTTTTTATCATATAGAATGTTGGATTTGAACTATAATTATTACTAAAATGAGTTTTATATTATAATTTTATGAATGACGCGCGTCAAGACTATTTTCACAAATAATAATTAAAAGTTATTAGTTAATTTTCAAAATAATGGGAAAGAGATTCCAAACATGATAGGGAATCGAAAAGGACTCTACTAAAGAAAAGATGACTTGTCAAGTAAGGAGAAGATTGGCAAAAATAATGCAAGGCTCAAAATAATTATTTTTACGCTTAGTAATAGTTAAAAACTCTGAGCACTTTAGGATATGCTTCTTTTTGCGAGGTTTAAATCAGTACCCGATTTAATCCATTAGACGGGGACAATTTTTACAATAGAGTCCACGTGGAGGGATCTAATAATGTTATTTAGACTCGACAATCATGGTCATATCAGCTCGACACTAAAAATATTCCAACCAGAGTGAGATAAAGATATGCATTTAATAGATCTTAGCCCTTAATTACATAGTCAATATGTTTTGTATCTTTTGCAACAAAATCTTATTCTTATTATCCTACTTGACTTAAGCATCAAAAGTCTTTGTTGGGAGAATCTAATGATCCCAACAATGTCTTTTGATATCTAGTCAAGACTTACTTACCGATTGTATTCGACCTTACTCATTTTCCTCGAGTATAAATTCATTCACATGGCTAAGTTTTATTGGACAACTCTAAATGAGAGAAATATCGGATAAGTTATTAAAATATCTTTCATATGATCATGCATGAACGATATCTAAAGCTATCTTATGTGTGTGTATATTATTTCAAGTGAGAAGATATCTTAATGAAAAATGTTTATAATTTTTTAGAAATAAGCTACTGGTTGC
>JACFYI010003637.1:710044-749673 GCA_014898755.1 Handroanthus guayacan | reverse complement strand
CAAGGCAATCAATACATCATGGCTTCCCTATGATAATTTACAATTTACAATGTAGTTGATGCAGTATACTTCTGGATGGATTTAATTAGATAGACTTCAAAAGGCAAAAAATTAAAGGGCATTTTAGGTAAATTCAAATTTTAAAAGCATACGACTATTAGTTTCTTTAAATCTTATCAAATTGTTATTTTCAATCAAAATCACTTCATAGTGAAGAAATTTATTAAAAATGTGATATGTATATATATATACACACACCTTTGATTGAGTCTTAATACAACATGGTTCATCTAAATGAAAATGATATGCACAAGTACTTCGAAATGTACTCTAGTGTTCGCAATATGAACTTTTCATTCCTAAACTAGCTAATACTGAATTTGTTAAAAATAAATAGAATGATGTGCAAAAATACACAAGAAAACAACACCATCAAATTAATTAATCAATGGTGAACATCAAAGTAGGTCCCTTTACCAAATAAGGAAACCCCCAAAATAAGGCCCTCTTCTATATTCTCATAGCCAAAGAAAAAGATAGTTCCTTTATAACCTTTTCCTTCTTTATTAGAAAGCACCCTCAATTGGGATAGGAACTATATCTACATGTGGCCATGAACATTGTGTCCTGTTTTTCCTTTTAACCAATGATACAATCTTTATCTCATTGTTACAAATCCATTTTAATCTGATCCACATGAATTCAAGGTGAGTGGGAGAATATTGAACCAAAGAAAATCTTTATAATGTCACTCTAAAAGATAATGATAAAAAGTTACTAATTTTGTAACAAACTCCAACCTTATGTTCAACTGTTAATTTTAACAAGTAATGCTAGCAATTGAGAAAGTTATATTTAAATCGTGAAGCAAGCTAACGAAGAAGCAATATTATTATTTCAACAATGTGAAAAAATAGTGATCCCCAACTACAATGAAAAAGAGGGCAGATAAATGAGAGCACATGCATTGTTTAAGTGCGAACAAGTCAAGATTGCCACATTTGCTTCATCATTTTCTCTTCTTTTTCTTCTCGACCTCACATTATATTTTTCTTTTTATTATTTTTTGTGGGTGGGTTCTTTGTGTGATTTCATTTTTGGCTCTTGAAAGGCCCAATGGCTCCAAAACATAAGGGATAGAAGATCTAGGGGCTCTTGTCTTTTAGCTAAAAATGGCATGTCCATGGGAATAGAACTTTGGAACTTGGGAGTAGAGAAAGAATATAAACTAATAGAAATTGAAGTTGTGAGGTGCATATTGTACTTTGCGTCTTGAATTAGTCCCATTTTATTGGTTTGATTGGTGGAATTGCAGCAAGACACGTGAGTACATATGATTTATCTGGATTCGATTCCTCTCCGTTAGATCCCCTCTTCAAACGTGTTGAATACAGAATTGGATATTTGTCATGTCATTGGTATCTAATCTAATGGTTAATATTCTTTTTTCATTAGCTATTCACTTAACTGTGGTTAAATTACGCTATTTAAAATTAAGTTTATCAATTGAGAAAACTCTATAATTATCCCTAAAAACTCTCACACTAATGAGCATTCCATTTCGGTAAGATAGCGCTAATATGATGATGCTTGAATTCGTTGTCGATATGAAATGCTCGTTAGCTTCGACATATTGTTCCGCCGACACTCGTGATAAGGAATTTTGTCCTGAAAAGGTGCCTCGAATGGTGAGAAAGGGGAATAGCTTAAAACCTTTCTCAAACCCTTTGACTTTTTCGATGTGAAATAAACTTAGTGTCATCACACACTTTTCTAATTTCTCAAGACATAGGATTAAGCTGGAATTCTCTTTCTTCTATGATATTAAACTTTTTTCCAATTTTCCTACCATTCTTTATTCAAGAAAAATATCTTAAATCCAATTTCCTATGAATTGACATGCTAAAATGTGGATTTAAGGTATTTTTCTTAAATAAAAATTGTAGGAAAATTGGAAAAAATTTTGAATATTGTAAAAGAAAAAGAATTCCATCTTGGTTCTAATGTCTTGAGAAATGAGAAAAGTGTGAGAGTTTATAGAGTAATTTTATAGTTTTCCTCAATTGATAAACTTAATTTTGAATAATATAATTTAACTATAATTAAGTGAATAGTTAATGCAGAAAGAATATTAACTGTTAGGTTAAATATGAATCACATGGCAAACATCCAACTGTGTATTGGACACAACTAGAAAAAGGGTGTAATGAAGAGGAGCCTGATCTGATTTATCTATACTGGTATTTATGACATATTCAACATACATATTTAAACTTTTATATATAAAAAACTAATAAGAGTTGTGGATATCATACATTTGATAGCCATTCATGTAAGAAAATAGGAGATTAAGTACGATAGAACAATGAATCGAAAGTGCTAAAAAAGATGAAGAGAGAAAAAAGAATAAATTGTGAAGAAAGATGTGATAATTTGTTTGGTTTATGTTTTTGTTTAAATAAGGTCAGTTTAATCAATATATTTAAAAACATAAAATTAACATCCTTACTTGTGCGAAAATATTAAATTACAATATAAATTTCATTATTAATATTGTGTAATTTATATTATTTAATAGTATCTATACATGATATATAAAATATTGTGTGCAAGAGAGGATAAGGTAAAGGGATTTGGAACGATGAATTTGTATGAAGTTTCCTTCACTTTCTCATTTATATACTTAAATAAATACCCGATCCCACAACTTTAAATTGAGTTCTATCTCTATGCATTTATATATATATATATTTAGTTTTTCAATTTTTTTTTGAATTAATTTGTTTGACCTCTTGGTGGGATATTCTTGTCATTAATTTGGCTATGAAGATGAGATAATTTAGCATTAAATACATTCAGCAAGTCTTCTTTACTGGTATATATAGGAAGGGGTAAAAAAAAAAAAGAAAAAGAAAAAGATAGGGATGAGAAATATTTTATTATTTTCAATAAATAAATGAATATAAACACGTGTCTCTAGACGTAATCGCAGTTCCTAAAGTAAACAATGCTTAAATGGGCCCCACATTCCACCAAAACAATCAAACCAAAAAGTTCATTTTTGACCGTGATATGTACGACCTCACCGTCTTTTACTGTCATGTCACACACCGAATCAAGAATCAGTCGGCCCATCAACAAGCAAAATTGACCGTCCTGCCCTCACGCACCAGTTCAAAAAGGACAGCAAAGAGACAAAGAACTGAGAATTTAACTAGGAGACAAGGTCAAAAAGTGGAATGCGATTTCTTTATTGATCATATAAATTTAATTAATTATATATACTTAAGCATTATACAAAGAAAAAAGATATTAATAAGTGAAGAGAAAGTTGAAGATTCGTTAACCCGTCAACATCTCACTCTCAACGGTTACTTTTTCTTTATCTCTTCACTGCCCCAACATTTTGAAATATTTACACCTGAGACCTAAAGAACTCAAAAGTATAAAATATAACCCTCAGCATTGGACTCATACTAAGATGCTACTAGGCAACCACTCTCCATTGCCCTTGCTCTTGCTCCGGCCGCTGGAATCCATCTCGACCACCAGCCGGACCATTGTCGTACTCCGATCACCGAATGGTAATCTAGATTTGAGTTGATCAAAACTTGGCGTCAATACATTTTTTATCCATTCTTCAAAACTAGTCCGGTCATGCCATAGAGCACCTAGGATCTTCTCTAGGACATCGTTGTCTATTTCTAACAGCAAGTTATCATCCACAATCGTAGAGAATTTCAAGGTGATCGTTTTCTTAATCTCTTGTAGAACAAAGGTCGAGTCCACAGGCTTGAACACTATGGAGTCATCAACGTTGTTGAGAAGATCATGGGGCACCGATGTAACAGAGAATTGTTGCCTATTTACGAGGCAAAGCTCCTCATCATGATCAATGGTGAGATCACTTGAATTGTGGGATCCATCTGTTTTATCGTCCTCTGTGTCTGCAGCTGCAAGATTAAGATCGAGCATGAGGCCAAACCCCATATCTCTCCGTGCTTTCATTGGCCGATCCTCATCCTGCAACCAACTAGCGCGTCGTTTGGTGCTCTTTTCTCTTATGATTAGTCCTAATTGCCAATGCCCACTTGCTATTGAGGCGAGCTTTCTTTCATCTATAAATTGATCGTCCCTTGAAGTTTCCGGATTCGTGGTTGACCAATCTCCGGTGAGGATGAATATAGCGTTTCCAAGACTTACTTCGCGACCATGAGAATCAGCCAGCCGTCCTCTCTCTATTGCCCGTTTTATGTTCCCTCGAACAAGCATGTCTGCTTCATGAATGTCTTCAAGCATAATCACCGAGAATGGATTTCTTCTAACTGCCTCCGCAATACGATCAATTGCTGTTTTACCACGGAAGTTGGTATCCATTTCTTCCTCATCCCTTCGTGTGCCAAGACATATCCTAATTGGACTTGCCCCACATATTTGCTCAGCTAACACCGAAGCCATCTTCTTCTTCCCTACACGGTCGGGTCCTGTGAACAGCAACCATATATCTCCTCTCGATCCAGCACCCGTTCGTTTTCCACTGCCTAATCTGCACCGTGTAACAGCTGAAGCTACTGCAGAGGCTGCTTCAGCCTGCCACCATGCTTTCTCCATGAGGCCCTTGAGGAGTTTTTTGTATGTATCAGCATCCAAAGAATTAGCAAACTTATCAAGCAACTTTGTCTGTGGTTCAGACAAGATGCAGCCCAAGGACTCTTTAGCTGGATCTTCATTAACTTTCTCGGGAGTTCTGTCAGTCCCTTTTCGTCCAAGAACCAGATCAGTCTGTACAGGACTTCCGGGAGGACTATTCATTACCTGATTAGTGTTAAGTAGCAGAGCTTCTCCGAGGGGCTTGGTCATCTGCAACTTAGGCTGGAACATCGGACGTGCAAGCAGGTTCGGATTGTACAAGTTTGTCATAGAGAGCATCAGCTGAGCAGGTCTCTCGAAATGGCTATTCTGATGAAAGTTAGGATGAAGATTCAAGCAAGTATCCCTCCATTTCTTCTGCAATTCTTGAGTCTTCTGCTTGGAAACAAGTCCCTGATCCTTAACCTGTAAAACCACAAAAAACAACATGAGTTTCGTTTTATATGGATCAAATTTGGTTGCTCCAACTTTGAAGTCAAACAGAACATACTTGTGACGGATCTCCCGGTTTAGCATCGGTAGAATTGAGTTTGGCACTCTGCAACCACTGCGGCAGAGATGGTTTAGTTCCTTCTTGTTTAGCTTCGGAAAATGACTTCTCAATAGCTGTGAGTTTCACCAGCTCTTTTTCGTAATTCTCCAAACATTGTGGGCAGAAGGTGGCTCTCTGAGCAGGATCTGAGTTCTCAGAGACTTGTCTCGTTAAAGCAGGCAGTGGAGTTGGAATAGCCTTCAACGGAATTAACTGCTCGACTTGATTGCTCAAAGGTCTCTCGTTTCCAAGTCTACAAGACCACGATAAGAAATCAGATGGAGAAATTTAAAATCCTTTTCCAAAAACCAGCTAAAGGACAGTAAATAGGCATATGATCATAATTAAAGAATGAAACCATGACACCGAATCGCCTAACCCTAAGAGACATTGGCATTATCTGAAATTGAAATGGTACAAAAGCAGATGAAGATGTACAATACTCTAAACCTCTCATTTAGTTAACAAACACGATACCTTTTTGCACATTCAAAAGTAGTAACAAGACTGTTGATACGCATAGTCTTCTAAGTCTAAAGAGGAAACTACTTTTCAGAGAATAATTCTTATACCAAAAAGATGAAGTTCTGACAAACTTTGAAATGAAATCAACATGTACCAGCACTAAGCCAATACATCTAGCATAAAGAACTAGATAAACCCTTGTAAACACCGTATTTTCTTATCAAAATCGATGCGAATATACCTAGGAAACATTCCAGGAAGAGGCGATCTTGAAGCCATGGGGACTGCTTGAAGATCCCAATCATTTTCCATGGTAGAATGATAAACTTGGCACCTCAAATAAGTCTCACAAGTTGCAGTTCCAATCAACCAAAGCTTATTATCCTCATTAACACGATCTCCCCTGAATCTTGCCAATAACTTAGCCATTTCCACGACTGCCGTCCTCCCAATTTCTGAAACTACGAGCTGCTGTTCCACAAGCCACTTTAAATCACCTAAATCAAGAATTACCCCCCCAATCCCAATCCTACTCTCAATCACTGCTCCCAATTCTTTGATCTTTGTTACTATCTGATTCTTATCTGATACAAGTTCCTTCCCAATGGAAATAACTTGAGCATTCTTCAAAATCCCATCAATTCCCAGTTCCTTGTTCTCTACCTTCCTCAAGAACTCTTTCACCACGGCCTCAGGTTCCGAATCGCCGACCAAAATCGGGTTTCGTCTCTTGCTTTTCGCCATAATCTCTAAAACTTTCTTCATTTCATCGCCCCCTTGATTCCACATCTTCTCTGTGGCCCCCTGCTGCAATCTTGGATTCAAATACATGTTCCGATTAGCTAACGGAACAATAGGAGACTGAGGATTAACCATCGGCGTCATTAATTGGCCAGGATTAGAGAGAATTCTTGGTGCAATCCCTCCAAAATTCACATTTCCACCAGCAAGATGATGCTGATGATGCCCACGGGAGGTGGAATTATTCGATGATTGCTCTATGGTGGCTTTTACAGCCGGGCTAGAAAAACTGGCTTCCCTCATAACGCGGCTCACGCTAGGATCATCTAATATGGATATAATCAGCTGATCTAGCTCCACTTTCACCGCGAGCAGCGGCTGCTGTTGCTGTTCAGGGCAGCCGCGCCGCTGATGTGCCTGAGCCCGCTTAAGAGCTGCCATTAAAGCATTGGAGATCGGCGGCTCCATCCCCGGCGCCGCCGTGTTTTGAGCAGTGGGCAGCCGCTCCAAAGCCACGCTGAAGCATAGCTCCAGCGCGCGGCACTGAAGTGGGTGGCTCGAATTGGGGTGGGAGCGGATGCATGCTTGCCGCAAAAATCCCGACGGTGATGCCAGAAGAGTCGCCGCCACGTGCAGCGGCGTTGTTTGGCCGTGGTTCCGGCGGCTCGCCTCCGCTATGGACTGGTTCAAAACGCTCGCAGCCTCCGCTGTAAGGGTCTGCTGAATAGTGCTTAATCCAGCTCTCATATCAACTACTTTCTCAGAAACAAATAATTTACTTCAAATTCCAAAAGCAGATGAATCTAAACAGAGACTTCTTATTTTTGAAGTGAAGAACAGACCCGGTAATCCAAAAGGGAGAAGAAATTGAAATCAAACCCCAAAAACTGAATCTCGATTCTGCAAAGTTACGCAGAATTTATGGTTTCGATTTCTGAGTTTCTCCAATAGGATCTCTATACAACTCCGTCTTACTCTTTGCTCTCTTTTTATGAGTTAAGTTATCGAATGTAAGAAATTCAACGCGGAAAAGAAATATCAGACCCCCTCCACACAAACCCCTCTTCTCCCATTTCTCTCACTCTCTCTGGAAAGTATTTTCTCTCTCTAAAAGAAGATGATGATATGAACAATGAAAACACACACAATCTCTCCCTCATTCAATTATGCTTTTTCTACTAATAATGAGAAAAAAATTAATGGAACCAAATTAGTAATTACAGAAATTATGAAAATAATAATAACAACATAAAAGGCCAAAGGTGTTAAAAGTAGAATATGTCAGAGACAGAGAGCATGCAATGTTTGGTTTTTTGTTTTTATTGGGGGGTAGAGAGAGAAAATTAGAGAGAGAAAGAGGGAAGATGAAGAAGATGATGAAGAAGAAGGAATTTATGGAAAACAGGGACATGAAAGTACTTTCAGTTGCAAGAATTTCTGCAGAGAAAAAAAAAATATATATATATATATATATGTATATGATGCTTTAATGGCAGAATAATTATAATCTGTCCTATTTTTTTGTGTAATCTTCCTTTTAGCAGTATATTAATCAGGGATTTTGCTTTCTTTATTGGATAAATAAATAATTAATCAGTATATGCTGTTATGCTCTTGCATCAAGAGAATAAAGTATTGCTTTAAATATTTTGATGAATAAAAAATTATCATGAAAACTGAAAAGTAAGATAACTAAGCCTTTTTAGAGAGATTTATGAGTAGTAAGATTACTTTATTTAGCCTCTATCTTTTTCTCTAATATTTTTTTATACACATTAGGTAAATTATAATCCATGTTTATGTATATATATATATGATTGTGGGATTATATGAAAGTAGTAGATTGCAAGTAACAATGAGGGTGTTTCATATTGCTTTTTGATGATGATTTTTAACTCATAGTTACTAAAAAATATTTTTGAGAGTATTCAATGAAGTAATTTGTTACTAGGGTAGATACAACCTAAAATCAGTCATAATCTAAAAATACCTTGTAACAAACTTTGGATGATGTTTCAGCTTTTTGGTTGAACAAATTTGATTTCATTAAAAAACCACTTTTTGGCAAAACACTTAGCATTAACTTTTTATTTTGAATAAAGTGGCACGGCTTCCTTCTTTTCATAGTGGAGGTGCAAGTTCGAATCCCACTAGTAGTGTGTAGATCTTTGTATTTGATTTTTAAAATATATTCATATAAAATACAATCGCTTCTCTCTAAAAAAAATACTCTCTATAAACTACCTTTTAAGTAAACTACAATTGTAAGACTTAGATGGGTAATAGATTGTGAGTAATAGTATTAGTCAGCTTTTGCATAATACAAATACATATATTTTGTTAGACTAAAGCGAAATATTGTTGTCGTCATCATCATCATCATTATTTTGAGTATGTTTTATTAAAAAGTATAAATGTATATGTATCATATGCATGACCATGGGTCAACTCTCTTATTTAAGTCGCATTTTGTGGTATATTGGTTCTCTTATGTTAGTTTTGCATTTGAATTCTCTCATTATGGTATGAAATAAAAAATAATATTTAACAAAATAAAAGATTTATCTTTATTGATGTAATACGAAGAAAATGAAATAAAAGATAAATACCTATTGCAATAAAGAATCTTAAAATACAGTAGAAGACAAGGGTATGCTCAGATTGTACTTTTGAATAATTAA
Organism: Handroanthus guayacan; assembly: GCA_014898755.1. Lineage (NCBI taxonomy): Eukaryota > Viridiplantae > Streptophyta > Magnoliopsida > Lamiales > Bignoniaceae > Handroanthus > Handroanthus guayacan. Next base: position 740,604 of record JACFYI010003637.1, on the reverse strand, counting down.
GTATTTGCCCTTCAATTAAATAATTTTTGGATGACATAAACAATATTCAATGTGTAAATTAATATACTTCAGTATATCAATTAATACATAAAGTCAATTGTATACAACCATGTTACAAGATCAAATCAATTTCAATTTATTCAACTGTAAATAATGTTACTTTCTTTTACTCAACCACACATCTCAAAATTTACTACTCTTAACCAGCTCATTTAAGATCTGTAACTAATTTCTACCAACAAATTTTTCACCTTCGTTAAATGAATTTGTTCTTATTTTATCAATAATTTTCCTTTTTTAGTAATAAAAGGAGGTATCATTTATTCATTTATTTATTTTTATATTACTAGCAATCATCCCATGCAACCCTCGATGCGTAAATTCCTTTTATAATTAATTATTCATTAAAATATTTTTTGGTATATTGATTATTATTGTATTTTTCAATTTGCCAATTCAATTAGTAAGAGAATGTATATTTAGAAAGTGTGTATTTATTTGCTTTCGTGTTACAGCACATGACACTTGTAACCTAGTTAGTGGGATAAATAAAAGGGTAAATTCAAGACTTTCGAAAATTGGTATTATAACTATCCATTTAAGTAGAAATTTGTAATTTCAATCCTTAGCTTTACATTTTTCAATTTGGTAATTGCACAGAAAAAAGGATAGATACATGAAACAACTTTTATATTAAATACAAAACAGACTTTTTTTTCGTTAAATATAGATTATAATGTCCAAATTTATTGTCTTATATAAAATGATTAGTTACATCAAAATATTATATCCTTGTAAGGTCTTAATCTAAAAAGGCATTTCGAAATATTAAAAAAAATGGTTAAAAATTATCAATTCTTCCAATATAAAACTAAGTTTACCTAATTAAGGCCAAATTTGGAATTTCACCGTTCATAAGATAGACTAGAGTAGTACTGTCAGTTATATCAACTTATTGTCATCTAATAAGATTCTAACTTTTGCAATTAATTTCCCACGTGAGTGAAACACGGGAAATTGGTTTTTATGTGGGGCAGTTGAATAATTAATCACTTATGTTGGCCTTTAAACCAATTTTTTCAGCTTTTCACACGCAACTGCTGCAGAAGTCACAGCGGGGGCCGTTTCCCCTTTCATGCTTACTCTTTAATAACTGCCTTTAAAAGTACAACCCCCCAGATGTAAATATTTTGAGCAACCCTATCTTTTAAGCTGTACCTAAGGGCTAAGCTATAAGTCATAAGTCAAGTCGCTAGCTACTTGATTATGCTTGTTGAGGAATTTTGTCATCTCAAGTACTATTAAATCCAAGTGGTTTTTTTTTTTTTTTTTTTTTGGCAATTAATTAAGGGACTTTTATGCTTTGCCTCCTTGATTTTAGCAATTACTCCTGTAATTTATGTAATGTAATTATACCTCCTAAAATTAAATTAAATAGAATACTTTCCTCAAAAGTTAATTTTATTTTACATCCACTTTCTTTTAGAATTTGATTATGTACATTGCGAGTTGCATTTTTTTGGGGCATTTTTGTGATTTTGTTAATTGAGTTGGGAGCCGAATTAGTTAGATGAAAAATAATAAAAAAAGGCCCTTAAGAAAAAGAGCATCGACCTGCACGAAATGGAATTCCAAAGAAAAAGTAAACGGAAATTTGTCTTTGAGAGAAAGTGCTAAATTATTTTAGTTTCAAGGAGCATGATTAAATTATAAACATTATTGGGATGGGAGGAAGGGGAAAGTGCTAAAACCAATTTTTCCTAAGGGGGCAAAGTGTAAAACGACCCTAGTTAAAAGAATTAAATGAGTTACTTAGGGCATGTTTGGTTGGTTTGACCGTCAGCAATATTAAGATTTATGATGAAAATTCTTCAAAACTTGATTGAATGGTATAAGGTGTGGCAGATCAATAAAACTTTAAAAACTCGATCCACCTTAAAAATCTTTCGTAGTAATGATTTGAAGAAATGATTCTCCATACCAAAATTTAATTAAAAGTTAAATTTTCGCTGTCACCATCCAAACAGGTTTTTATTATTACACATAATTGGTCGATTTAAACTTATTTGTATGGAAAAGACAAATAAAGTTAGCGGTGCCTAATGACCCAATGAAAATTCTGAATGCTTGTGTTACTAAATAATGTCATTTGATAAATATTATTCAGATAGTTTAATATAAGGCGCTGACTTTATCAAAATTTTAAAATAAAAAATAGCTGGATTTCGAGAATAAATATTCTCGTTATCAAAATTTGAAAATCAAGGATAATGGGATTGACCAAATAGAATCGAATAAAGAATGAAGGTCGCGAAATATTTAAAAATTTTCTTATTTGGTTTTAATATACCCATGTAATGAATGGTTATTATGTGTTCATAATTCTTCAATTGAATATCTTTGCATACGAGAAGTTTGGTATTCCTGAATTAATAACTTCATCTTGGACATTCTACACCTCGTTTTGTCCTGTAGTGATTTAGGCATATAATGAAGTCGTATAGGGAATCATCTATACAGATTCAAAAAAATTGAAATGGTTAATTAAAAATGCCCAATATAAAATATATAGTAACGATTTTATAATACTCCTCTTATGACCATAGTGATTAGACTAATTAAAATGTTATTTTCCTGATGTTTCATATATTATAAAATTGAAAGATCAAACTTAAGAAACTTATATCCATTTTATTAATTAAATCACTCATTATTGACTTGTGGTTGTCTCTTACCTTATTTTTTTTTTTTTTTTTTTTATGTAATCATCAAAATTTTACATATATAAATGTGGATATGTAACATGGGCTTTATACAAGCATATAATCACGTGCAAAAATATGCCAATTTTGTATCATTTACATATGCAAGTATAACTTCCATTCCATTTTTTTTTTCTTTTTGTTTTCTTTAAGAAAATGAAATACCTCTCCAATATACATATATATACACCTAAATTAGAAGGTTGTACATGGACGAGAAGGGAAAAATATTTTCTTTTAGGACTATATATATATATAGACATATGCTTCTATCTGAAGATGTCTGCCCCCAACATGATTTCACTAGTTAATCTGTATATTTCTTATAGTGATGGAACATGATATCATATTATTCTCAAATGATGTTCAAATTTATAATTACATATATAGAGGTCTCATCGTATTGAGATGTTATCTTACCAATCAGCAATCGACATTTATTATAGAGGATATTGTCCAGAAAAAACACCTTTAATGACACTACAAGAAAAAATAGCAAAAGTGACAAAAAATTGAGTGGCAATATAAAAATTATAACTAATTCTCTATAAATAGTGACAAAAAATCACATTTTGTCACAAAATTTTTTTTTAACAAACTTAATAGTGACAACAATGTGTTTATATTGTCACCATAGACAATTAGTGACACATATATAGTGACTACCTAGTGACAATGAAAATCTTGTCACTAAATTATAGTGATAATTTTTTTTGTCACTAAATTGTCACTGTACATATGTCATTAATTATCTATAGTGACAATTTAAAACACCATCTTTTGTCACTAATGAGCTCTATAGTGACAATACTTAAAATATTATCACCAAACTCATATAATTAGTGACACAATTAAAGTTATTGTCACTTAAAACCTATAATTAATGACAATTTTTATATTATTGCACATTTTTTTGTTATTCAAAATAGATTTTTTTGTAGTGTGATGACAAACGAGAATAACTTATAAATTGTCTCAAAACCATCAACTCTTTTGGATGAGACAAAGTATTTGGTATGATCATTAGTTCTCCACTTGAGGTATTTATGACAAGACACATAACCGTTGTCCTCACTAATTGTATTTCATGATGATACACAAAAGGGAGGTTCAACAACATTGAAATATTTTTCCATTGATACTTACATTAAAGAGTTTTATCCTGAAAAGAAACCTCAAATGGTTAAAGATGAATACCAAATTTTAAATTATTCAAAACTCTCTAACTTTTTAATCCTCCATCATATGCATCATACTCTTAGTATTTTATCTTATGATTTTACTACAATTTATTCCAAATCAATGACACGTCCCACTTGGATCAATTATATAAAATATTTTCAAACTATAATTTCTTTTTATTTTGAATTATGCTTTTTTCTTTCTTTCTTTTTTTCTTCACCAACAAAAAGTCTTCACAAAGAAAGTTCAATTCATCATCATATTCTCCTTTATGCCTTTTTGAAACGCACGCTTTCACTTGCCTTTTACGCGTTTTTCGAGCCTACTTTCAACTTTTCACCACCCTATATATCACTCGACATTTCCGCTCCTATATATATAAAAAATTTAATTTAATTTTTTTATATCATATATACTACTTTTTATTAGTTGGTTATGATGATGACCCATATTAATTGAAAAAAGGGAATTGAAATAAAGAAGAAAGAAAAAGAAGCTTTTGATGGACTCAGGTGGGTTCTCTGAAAAGAACAAGATTTGAATTTAGCATTAATATTTTCAATTTTCATTTAATGCTTGCAAGAAATGGTTTACTCCTCCAACAAAAGAAAGTGTCATTGGCAATTAATGGATAGTAAATAATAATATAAAAAATTCATCAAGTATAAACTAATTTATTTTATTTTTAAGTTTGTTATTTTTATTAATTTAATAGTGATACTTGAACTGTGTAGAAGTAGAGAAATTTTATGGTTTAGTATAGCTACAGATATTTAGCTCTCAAAAGAAGTTTAGGGTATTTTATTTTAGAGTAAATTTAACGGAATATTCCCCGAATATTCTAACGGAGTTCGTGAAAGGGGGCAAAACGCACGTTTTTCAATCGTTGAGGGGTTAATCGCACATTTAAAAAGTTTCGGAAATGAAGTGCACTGGACCCCAAAGATTGGGGGTTTTAATGCAATTGACTCTTTATTTTAATGGATAATTACTACTTCAACAACCCTTGATTAGGCTTGACATGTTTACAAAATATTTTTTATGATTTGAGAAATTGCATGCCTCCTATTGTCAGTATAGTTAAGGGAAAACTAAATGGAATAGTAGTTATGAATTTTAAAATTACAATAACACCATTAATACTATGTGGGGAATTGTTTGACTATCTCCCAAGCTATAATTATGCTTTGTTAATTTTTCATCAGCTAAATTAATTGTAAGTTATGTCATTGTAGTTTTTCAAACTATTATAATTATATCAAATTTCAAGGGTGTTGAGGTACTTATCCCTTTTATTTATTTATTTATTTATTAGTTTTTGCTTTTATGGACGTTGTAAATTCTAAGGGCATTATAATTCATAATAAATGAAAATGTTGTACTATTTTCTATGCAATAATTTTTTGTGATAAGAGTGCATGACAAAATGGTGGCATGAATAAGTGCTGCAGGGACGACGGTTGGATGTTCTAATGTCGTGTCTCATCAATCAATCACGACCGTCTGTGGGTCGCATTTATTCCTTTGTAAAGTAAAATAAGACAGTAAATAGAATAATTTTTATATAAGCTTACAGGTCATATAATATTATTAACGCAGAACAAATAATTCTATTATGCATGATACACATCCATAGGTCAAACATATCAATCAATCTAATTTCACAAAAATTTGTGAAAAAAAACTCAAAATCATAAAACCAATAATCAAAGAAAAAACTCAAAATTATGATTTTAATACAATTAAGAAATTTCTAATTAAAAAAATGTGAGATAAATTAACCTAGCTAAAGCAATAATTGTTCCATTTTGTTTAATTGAATTTTAATTTGTTTAGTTAATCTAAAATAATAATAATAATTAATTGACATTTGATTGTGAAGGAGACAAAATACTGTCTAGTTCATATTACATGTGCCAAAGTGAACTTACCTTCTTACATATATAACTTATGGGGTATTTTTTTTATCCATATATGACTATTATTTATTATAATATAAGGGGTCATTTGAAGATTTGATTGTGGAAAAGAATAACTGATTCTATATATAGTACAAATATGTAAAATAAATTTTTAGTCATAATAATATCAAACATGTGGCATCTTATGAAGGACCTTTTTACTTTTACATCACAATCAAAATATACATTTGTCAATCCACAAAGAGTTGGCTCATCCTTATGGGAAAAGTTTTCTCCCCACTAAATTCTAATGCCTTTTTCCTGCCACTCTGATAATAGATATACATCATTAAAAGACCCCTTTTCCTTGAAGCAAAGATTGCAAAAATGAACCATTATTGGAAAAAGGAAAATACCACTCTATTACTAATTCATACTTGGATCAATGGTAGTCACAATAGGTGCCTTTTTCCCTTGAAATTCAAATTTGTGATAGATGGTTTCATGATCAATAAAAGCTTCTTTCTCAAAGGCTAATTGATGTTTGATTGAGAGGCATTAGGGCCCATGACACTTTTCACTTGTGCAAGCCAAGCCCCACATACTTTATGCATGTATGAGTATCTACTTAATCATGTCATTTAGGTCAAACTTGAAGCAAAAACATAATAACAACTTACTCACATGTTGGTGGGAGAACCCCCAACCCCCCACCCCCCACCCCAAACCCCACCTCACTCTACTTAGTTCAAATCCTTTATTTGATACATCTTTCAACAGAATTTATTTTATTTTATAATTAGGGATAATTACATTAACAAATCCAAACTATAGGCATTTTTACACTTTGCAACCTAAACAAAAAAGAATTGCCGATCACCACCTGAACTTCGCGAAATTTTACACATTGCAACCTAAGTGCATTTTTCGATGGAATGTTCGGCCGGAATATGCTATTAGATTGCAATGTGCAAAATTTCGCAAAGTTCAGATGGTGAAATGAAACTTTTCATCGTCAATTTTGCCTTGCTATTCACACGTGCGTAGCGTGTGAGATGATTTTCCACCGGAAAATATACCTGGTTGCAACGTGCAAAATTTTGCGAAATTTAGGTGATGATCGGCAATTTTTTTTTTTAGGTTACAAAGTGTAAAAACGCCCATAATTTGGGTTGGTTTATGTAATTATCCCTTATAATTACTTGTCATGTGTGTTAAATTTTTTTATTAAAAAAATATTTATGTAAAGATAAAATACGTGCAATATTTTTCTATGAAAAGAAAGGGGATAAAAAATCTATTGGAATAGAAGATCCAAAATGCAAGCCATTCATATTCAAGAAAATATTTTTATAAATTGAAGGTGGGACACCCCCCGCCCCCACCCCATCCCCATAACAAATATATCCGCCTAGGCAAGTTGTAACCCTCCCAACCCAACCTCCACAAGAAAAGGTTTTGGTGGCTTCTTGTACTCAAAGCAAGTGGACTTTTAAGGCCTTCCTTTACACTCACCTTTATGTGTAGCTTATAAAGAATAATGTGAAAGTGGTTTTGTTTTTCTTTTTCAATGATAGACAGCTATATGGCTAGGGGGCAGCTCTCCTAACAAGCAAAAGATGGCCATTGGTTCCCCTTTTCACAAAAACAAGAATATTGTTATCATTATTGGAAGAAATTGGAGATTAAAGTATACAAAGGTGGTGGCTTGGTGGATTGGGATGTAATTATACAAGTTTATTGCTTAAAAATCTTTCATAGAAAGGCACATCAATGGTCACAACTAAGCCCAAATAGTTTTGCTTTAATACATCATTTGTCAATGGATCCTTAGTAAAAAGCTACTAAAAGTGGAGGCACCGCCCCTCCTTTTTGGGAAATTAATCAATCCCTAAATATCTGCAAATTGCAGGAATTTCGAACTCAATTGATATTTCATCTTTTATTCTATGCTATAACTAATGCTAAACCTACAAATAATTTCTTTAAATAAATATCTTATTGTGAATCATATGCGCTAAAATTATATGTTTTAGAATAACATATATTCCAAAAAGTCCAAAAAATTGGTTAGCAAGAACATGGTACCTACTTCCATCAACTTTTGAAGTCCTAATGAAAAGAAAAATGGAATCATAAGAGGTATTATCAATTAGAAAATTATACCCTAAAAGGAGAAGAAGAGGGGAAAAGGTACTTTTCCTCCACTAATGGCATGGAAATTTTTGGTATATTATTAAGCAATGCACATATGCTTTACACAAAAGCATTCAACTTTAGTTCACATAGGATACAAGAAAAGCTTTGTAAGTATTACTCACTCTTTTGGATACATGTGTTTAAGATTAAACAAGCATATGTACAAGACACTTAAAAACCTTCTTAATGGTTGTTGTAAAATACAAATAGATTAAATTAAGATTAAAAAAGGTCTAAAATTGTGCTTTTAAAAGTTGAGACAAATCTTTTGTGGGCCCTTGCTTCTACACTAATAAACAAGATTGATTTTTTAAGTGGCACTTAAAGTGAACAAGTGGTGGAGCATAAAAGTCAAGAAGCTCAAGAAATGTTCTCTTTTATCTAGTGGTTTATAATTTTTCATTCTCAATTGTTTTTTTATTAATTAGTTTTCTTTGTAATATCTATCCTTGATTTGATTAGCTCTCTACCTTATCCTGGAATCATATCATCGAGGTGCTTATAGATTTATATGATAATTCATATCTCACTCCTTTTGCAATAATGGATTATGTTCTCAATAATGTTTTTGTCTCATAATGATACTAGTACCACGTTACCAAACCTCAAACATGTTTAGTTTTCGTTTTTCTTTTTATTTCCTTCTCTCTTTATGATTATTTTCTAACGTTTGATAATACTAAAATCTACCTAGGAAGATGTAAAAAAACCCTTTCCAAAAAAAGATTTTGATACTTCAATAAATTCATTTCAACAAGAGATAAAAGTATTTTTAGAGAGTTTAAATCACTAGAAGTCCTACTAAAGACCCAAATGATACAAAAGGAATTGCAAGATAATCTAAACATGCATAGAATCATATTTTTGAGACAACGTAAATACCAAAATAAACATTTGGTATGTTCTGTCTTTGTTCGTATTTTAGGCCATTTATTGTAATAAATTATGTCTAGGAACCTAAAAATGAATTTTTTAATCTTTCAAAACTGCATCATTATGTCCCATCAACGTACATGTGCTAGAAGTGTTTTAAAAATTAAGGAGAATTGACTAATTGTTAGTGGGATTTCTTCGCCTTGCAACTTGGTTTATTGAAATTAAAAGTTAATTGTCCTCTTAATACTCTACTCCTTATAGATCTTAGTTTCTACACCTTGATTGTTTGACTCCAACATAAAGAAATGGTTGAATATGATGCCATGTGAAGTCAAACAAACTTCACCTTTAATTATAATTATAATCTTCAATACACTTCAAAACCTAATCCAAATATAGAAAAGATTTTTTTTTTCCTTGTCCGAAATATCAACTACTCATTGTAGTAGACAAATTGTTAGTGTTAGGTGATCATTTGAATAATATATTATAGTTTCTTGATTTGATTTATGTTGTAATAATCAATTGATGATCTTCTCCACCTAATGTTCTTAATTATTTGGATATCAAGATATCCGTAGGAACATTTATAAGAATAAAATTATATCAAGATTTAGTTAAATAAAAATGAATAAATATTTTAAATTAAAAGTTAAGGTTCATGTATGATCTCGATCTTCAAGTAATAGGTGACACGGGTTGATTATCAAACTAGTATATATGGATAAAGAGGGATATCAAGAGATTGCAATTATTTACTTAATTAATATAGGAAGAATGTTGGGAGTAAATTAGGACTAGTCGCAGTAATTAATCACACCACTAAATTTTATTGATGACAAATACCATATTTCTCACTGCATAAGACAACCCTTCACTAACGAAATATTAATGATTTTGCAAATATACGATGGTGGGATGGTTTTGCAATATGGAATAGTTGCTAAATATCTATCTTTAGCATGATTTTGCATTTAAATATTAATGAACAATGTCCAAAAAATAAAGAATACTCTCACATCTTGTTAGAGTTATATATTTTCTCTCTAATTCAAAAATATGTATCAAGAACAAGGAAGAGGCAAAGCATTATTAATTAATACATACATGTCTCTATGAACAAAAGAATACACATTAATACCAATAAAAAGTTATATGTCATTGAAATTGGAGTACAACCCACATTTCAACTATATATCCATTAATGCATTGGGACATCCCCTTCTTATCCTTATAATTCATTTTAATTAATATCAAACTATATAAAGAAACACATTCAATGTAAGGGAGTATTGCTGTGAACAATATAGGTACTTGAGTGACCTATGTTACCTTTTTCTATATACAAACTTTGTAACAAAGTTTCAATTCCTTCTTTTTTTTGGGAAAAATTGTTCTTTACCTCAAGTGCAAGATTGTTATAGTTGTTAGAGGTGTTACTAAAGTAAGGACAAAAGCCATTTCAAATTCTAAAGTTAAGATCCTAAATATTTTCTGTAAACAAAGAGCTGCAATGAAATTTTGTTTTTTTTAATGTAAATGAAATGAGAAACAAATGTGTAATATTGCAACGTGAAAAATATTTGCGTAGAAGCATCAATCCAAGGCATGAAAACAAGGTTTTTTATTGAACACTATGAAACTGATCATTTTAACATTGTTAATTGCCTGACGTAACAGTTTATAGTCAATAATTCATTTGTCTAGATTGAATATGATCATCTGGATCTAAGGATGAAAAATTAATTGGCTATAAATTTCTAGGAATACATTTAGAAATAAAAAAAATTAAAAAATAAAAAGGAAATCATTTTTTTTTTTGTCAATCTACTATGAAATACATAGAAAAAATATAATTTGACTGCGACTCACACAATTTTTTTTTTTTTTTCCTTTTTTTCAACCCTCATAACTTTTTGGTAGAAGAGAATGATTCAAAGTGATACATCCTCTTGGAGTGTCATCTTTGCGGGTGGTCCGGCAGAGAATCAAGAATCCGAATCTCCCTCGAATCGGTGTCGATATATTTACCACGTACCAGCCCATCATTCGCCATTTATAAAGATTATATGGGGCATTAGTGTAGCATTAAGCAAACCTTTTACTTATTTTGGGTATAAAAATATTTTTCCTTTCCAAATTTCTGCTCCTACAGTCCTATTTACACTGCAAAAATATTGACAATTTACAACCAAAAGTTTAATAGCCATTAGTGAAAGTAGTAACCAATTAATAGTCGTAATAGATGTGGTAGCCTATAATCCAAAAAACCGTGGTGGAAATATTATTTGTCGTGGTTACACTGAAGTAAAAAACATCCACCTTGGCATATAGTCATGGTGGATTTTCTGCTAAGCTCACAGAAATCACGGATCATTGCCGTAGTAAAGCCGTAACAAATGATTTTCCGCCACCGTTTTTTCCTATTAACATCGATTTTTAGCCGTGGTAATTGCTCAAATTTTTTGTAGCAATATTTTATATATAACATTCAAAAATAAATTTTAATTTTCTAAAACAATCTTTTTTTATAAAAAAACTATCATATAAAATAATTAAAGCCATGATGTGACATGAGGATTGACTCTCACCCCACTGATTTTAACTACTGAAGTATAAAAATCACTATAAAATTATTGACTTTTCGCACCAAAAAAATTAATAGTTATGGCGAAACCAGCAGTCAATTGCAAAATTAACAACCGTGGTGGATGTGGTAGCCAATGATTCAAAAAATCGTGGAGGAAATATTACACTGAGATGAAAAACATCCATTACGATTATATGCTGTGGTGAATTTTTCGCTACTCTCACAAAAAGTCACGGATCATTGCCGTGGTGAAACTGTAGCAAGTGACTTTTTGCCAATGCCTTTTTCTATTAATATCAATTTTTAGTCGTGATAATTGCTCAAATTTTTTATAGTAAGTGTGTAAGAATTATTTTGCTAGTTATTATCTAAACCTCTGTTTCGTATAAATTAATTAGAACATTTATATGCTTATCTTTTGACCTAAAATAATTCTTTATATATTCGTTTCCTTAATGCGTAGAAGTTAGTGCAAAAACAATTATTATTAAGACTTTTTTAGTCTCACAATCAGATATTAATTGATTGTCATATATTAAGCATCACAATGACAAGAACACAATTATGCTAACATTTTTCAATGTCACAATAGCATTTTTTAGCTTCTTTACATATTTAAAAACCTGAAGCTCATCATCATCCGTAAAAATAGATGAAAATTAAAATACCATGATACTCTTCTAAATATTTTTTTGTATTTTTTTCTTTTATTTTTTATTTTTTGGTTATATTTTGACGAATACCCTTTCTTTATTTGGTTCTTGATTTTATTTTTGTCCTTTCAAATAATATAATAAACTTCTAAAAGAGGCAATTCCAAATCCCAAAGTTCTCAGGCATGTAACAAGTCAAAAATATTAGGTACTATTCACTAAAATCCTATCTTTGTAAACAAATATCACAAAATTATTAATCAATTTAGGTGCCAAATTTCAAATACCAATTCCAAGAGACTTTGTAATAATACGAAAGTCATGACAGCCTGCAGCATCAACACAAAATGTCCAATTCCACCTATAATATTGTTGTACTGAATTCCAACTCATTTACGATATTTTATACAAGAAAAACGATGTATCTGTCTTTAGATAAGAATTATAATTTAATATAAATATTTCATTGGATAAGGATGACAATTTCAATTTTCGTGTTAGTTTTAAGTAAGTGAATAAAGACTACAATCCAATTATTATGTCACCTAGATTTCATCTTTTTTTATTAACAAAATATTTATTTAATTGAAATCCTGCACCATAAACACGTTAGGATCACAAAATTTGACATTTTTCTCGACAATTTTATTTCAATGTTTTATGCTAGAGTGACAATGTTTTTGTGACCTAGATAGAAGTATAATTTAGCACAGATAATTTTAATTTTATTGAATAAGGACGACAATTTTAATGGAAACATTAATTTCACAATAAATAAAGTTAACAATAATCGTAGTTATTACTATATGGCTTATGCATATTTGATGGCTTTTGTTCTGCATAAATAAAACATCATGAATCTTCTTTTTAAGTTGAAATCTAAAATCATAAATTATATTAGAAGATATTGATACATATTTTTCAAGTCAAAATTCTCCAACACCTAAATTTCTCACTTTATATTAAAGACTTGAGAAATATGAGACCTTTATAAAGCTCTTTGTCAATTTTCATCATTTCACATCGACAAAAATACTTCGATGATTAAATATACAGACTTTAATGTCGGACAATAGATCCATAAATTACGAAAATTTGTTCCCCCACCCAAAAAAAAAAGGAAGAAAGAGGAGTACGTGCGTGCGTGTGTAGATGCGGCTTTGGCTTTGAGCTTCCACACACAAAAGAAACTAGGAACAAAATCTCAATTCCCACAGCCACCGTTTTTGGCCTGTAAAACTTAGTCCTGACAAAAGGATTTTAGGGTCCTCTTAGAAATGCGCACGGGGCAAAATGCCTGAACACTCATTCCCACGGCGACATATGTTTATTTTTTCTTTTTTTTTTTAATCCTTTTTTGGAGAAAAAGTAAATGGTTATTTTGTACTAGCTGCTATTATTCCGAAATTTTCAAGTTTTGATTTGGGATATATGATATATATATATATATATTTTAGAGTAAATTGCACTTTGCCCCCCAACCTATAGGGTGTTTTGCACTTTGCCCCCAACCTTTTTCTTGTTACACTTGACCCTCCTACCCTTGAAAAATGTGCACTTTACCCTATTTTTACAAAAATCAGCGGCATATTCTGCGAATATTCCGTTTGGCTATCACCAAAGTTCTGCAAATATGCCGCCCATTTTTGTAAAAATAGGGTAAAGTGCACATTTTTCAATGATTGGGGGATAAAGTGTAACAAGAAAAAGGTTGGGGGGCAAAGTGCAAAACACCCTATAGGTTGGGGGGCAAAGTGCAATTTACTCTATTTTTTAATGTGTGTATGTATCTATATATATGACTTTTGTCAGCAATGTAGCTATCAATAAGCCAATCATCTCTCGATCACAATCACACTAAAATATGGAATGAATTTACACTATGAGAAAGTATCTCTTTTTCCAATGGAAAATTTCATCACAAATGTAATGAAATCCATCTCAAATATGATTTTGTGATGGATTTTGTCTTGTTACAAATTTGTTAGTATATGTCTCGTCACAGATTAACTTTATGGTGGAATTAAAATCTATCAAAAGATTAACTTTTGGGATGAAATTTTCCATCACAAACTAAAAAAAAAAAAAAAAAAAAAAAAAAAATAGTTATAGAAATTCATTACAAGTTAATCAAGCATCTTTTATGCATATTTTGCTCCTTTTCTTAAATTCATTACTAATTTGTCATAAATCCATCATACTTATCGTCCTTATCCTCATAAATTTTCCGTTTGTGGAGGGATTTTTCTTGTAGCGATTAGAACTCAAAATGGAAAATTTTAGCTGGCATAAGACATTGTAAATGACTGCAATGCACTGTCTCATCATCTTGATATATACTTATAATTGGAGCATCGTTTATTGTACCTCTCGAATTTCTCTTGACTCTATCGTGTTAGATATGGAAATACCTCATATTTATTACCTCACTTGATGGTCCACAGCATTTTAATGCTATCCGTGAAAATGCTTGACGTCAAGATCATAATTAAGGGTTTCATTCAACATATAAGTTGTCTTTCATTCCTCACTCTATAAAGTATCTTTTGAGAACAAAATTTACATTATATGTGAGATAATATCTCTCAAATAAGTGTCTCATACGTTGATTCATGGACTTCGGTCATGATCAATATTTACCTTTTTTTTTTTTTGACAAAATAAATCAAATGGAACTATATGTGAAGAAAATGATCTATAAGACTGAAATAGAGAGTATAACTAATAATTAATACATTTTGGGATAAATATATAGCTTTGAAATATCAATGGAGAGTTATATATTTTTCTAGAATGCTTAATTCTGAAAAGATTGTGAGATCAAAATTTAAAATAGGTGGCCTTGGCCCTTCAACAATAATGTATACGACATACATTGTTTATTTATATATGAAATATTAAGAAAATTTAAATGACTCCCATTTGACATTTTCCAAGTTAAATATTGTTCATTATAATAACAAGGTTGGAGTTTGTACCTAAATTTAAACTTTTTAGTGTAATGATCATAGTTATGATTAAATAAATATATATAAAGAATTAGCAAAATATCAAATCTCATTTCACATTATATAAAGAAATTATAATTAATGTCCTTTGAGAAACTTCACAAATGATTCTGTATCTGCTGTCAAACAGGTTTGATTAGATATTGATTAGTAAGAAAAACCAACAAATGTTTACTTACAATGATTAATTATTTGGCTCCTTCCTCTAATGAATGATATTTACTAATCATATATATGATTAATTAATCTTGTTAAAAATGGTCGCAACTGTGCAGTTAGAATCCTCTATTTTAGTGTTTTATTTTTTATTCAAAATTTGGGAAAGGCAAAGTTGCGTGTAATTTCAAATTCGAATTAAGTCAAAATAACACAAGAAATGTGTCATGGTGATTAATTAAAAGAAAGCACAACTATATCTCTTATGTGATTAAATGTGCCCTTTTAATTACTTTGCTTCCTCAATTCTCCTTTCTATATGTGCAAGTGATTATCATCATTATATATACTTGATTATAAAACATAACACCATCATATATCTTAATTAATTGATTTATTATTTGATTAGAAATGATTGAAGACCACAAAGTCAATTTTAATTTGTTCAGAGATTTTTTTTTTCAGAAAAAAATTATGATGATACCATATTTTATTTCATGTTGAAAAATATTATGTGACAGTGTATTCTACAATTTCTTATCTTGATCAAAGAGCCGCTGTAATTTCTTTACACAAGAATAAAAACTTCACATTTTAACTGAATGAGACTATTATGAGTGTAATTAAGTAACTTTGAGTTAAATTTGGATAAAAATCTCTATTTCAATCTCGAATTTGAGCTCCAATTTGAGTAGCCTGATCTTTTACTCTATAAAACTCAAATTTAATTGTACTTAACTCAGTTGAATTTGAATTCTCAAATGAATTATTAATTACTGCAAGTTCAAGATCATGTTCAAAATTTTAATTTAATATTTTTTTTTGAGAGTAGAGATTACATTAATCATTATATCAATACATTTTAAAGATTAAATCCATGCGATCGATAAAAACGACGTACAATAGATGAAAACCCACATGCTACTTGTGGGAATCGAATCTGTACCTCTTCTATGGAAAGGTGGAGGCGGTGCAGAATCTTTATATAGATCAATCATTGACTACTTAAATTCAACTTGAATTATTCCACAATATATACGTATACACACACATATACATACATGAAATTAAACACTTCTTTTCCAACTTGTAATGTACCCTCATCACCTCTTTGCACTTTCACTATCTCTTCAACCCAAAAAAAGATAAGCACAAATTAAACTATGTTTGTTCTTCAATTCTTGAAAAATCCCTTTTCTTTTCATTAGAAAATGAAGCATGCAATGAATGTTTGTTTGATGTCTCCTCTTTTTAGGCTTATATATGAAGCACGCATACTGAATGTACATTTTCTCACTTTTTTATGTACCCTAATTTCAGCTTTTAAGTGGGTACGAAAATTTCCTCTTTAGGGGGAATATGTTTAGGCTATGCCGCACCTGGTGCTTTGCACCGGGTTTTTGTCTTTTAGCCTTTTCTATTTTTTTTTCTTTTTTTTCTTTTAATTTAATTTTGTAAATATTAACAAATAAAAATGTTTAATAAAACATTTTGTAATGTTAATAAATGAAAATGTTTAATAAAAAATTTTATACATGTTTAGTAATTGGCAATATTTTTAATTAAGATTAATCAATCTAAAATAATTAATTCATTTTTATTTGTTAAACTGAGATTCATCTACTAATAAAAATATTCAAATTTGTTTTTTCACCTCTTGTTTTTATATAAATTCAATTTGAAAAGTAAGTAAATATAAAAATAAATTAATTATTTCAGATTGATTAATTTTAATTAAAAATATTACAAGATACTAAATATGTACAAAATGTTTTATTAAACATTTTCATTTATTAATATTTAGAAAATTGAATTAAAAGGAAATAAAGGAGAAAACAAAAAAAAAAAAAGGAAAGAAAGGAAAATGTGAAAAAAGTGACACTTGTCACTTTCACATGCACCCGGTGCTGCAAAGTCTAAACCATGCAGAAGTAGATTTTTAGGTAAAGAAATAAGAAATTTTTTTTTTTTTTTTTTTTTTTTTTTGTGTAAAGTTGTTTTTGCCAACCGTGAAGTTTGCAGAATGTGTGGGTAAATGAAAATGAGTGATCAAATTTTCTATTTGTTTTCTTCTATCACTCTTCACTCACTGCGTATGTATAAAAAATTTAATATATGCTTAATATTAAAATATAATGTAAATTTAATTTTTGTGTATTTAATAAATATAATATATTTAATATAAATATATACATAATTCAATATAAATAGCTAAATTAGTGGGCTATAACTTTCATTAGGTTTTGGCTGATTATTTATAAATTGAATTGATATTAAAAATATTTTAGGCATAATACATAAAAATGCACTACTAAAATACTTATATAAGGGTTTCAAACTTGTATATGGCGCAGAAGTACAGACATGGATATATATATATATATAAGAAAAATTTAATAAAAATATGAAATATATATATATATATATGTCTATAACATGTTGCTGCAATTGAAAAAAGGGGACGGGGAAAAGGTGGCATGCCAAAAGTGAAAGTCTGCATGCCTAATGAATTACAGCCCCCGGAATTCCCGCTTCACTTTCTTGTGGGTTGCCGGATTGCCGCCTATATTTATTAGTTTGGGAAGTTTTTGGCTGGTTATAGATTGCGTATTCAACTGTGTTACCAGGTCTTAAATAAAAACATGATCACAATATAATAGAATAAAATATATTTTATATTATTATGTAAGATAATAATTTTAATTTAATTTGCGTTAATGTATCATCATCCAATTCAACAAAATATTTGACTTGATTGAGCCCAAGACTCAATAACATTGTAGTTATACCGACAAGGTTGAATTCCTAAGTCGCATTTATGGACCGATAATGAAAAATAGTTTTGACATTTTTATTTAAAAGTTCAAATTATCCAATCTTATCCTAATCAAACTATACGGTTGCGCATTGATCGTACGATTCATGGGTGGAGGGATAGTGAATTTAGTTGTCCACATTGAAATTTCAATAATAATCATATTTACGGTAATGCCCTAATATATGTATATATATATTGATGTGTATTAACAAGATTTTGTATTTTTTTATGTTTATATATATATATATTTTAAATATTTTATATTTATATTCTGATATGTAATTCTGGATACAATTTTTTGAATCACGATAAATACTAATTTTATTTTGCATTGTACACCATTACAAAATGTTATATATTTTTATTGCTTTGATTGTAATTTTCCAAAAGACATATTCAAATCCAAAATGTGACGCAATGTGAATGGAAGTGTCTCATTTAATGCTGAAAGTAAAATTCTGCATACCCATAAATTGAGCTCCCTCAAGTCGACGCTCGACTTTCTTGACCTATGGTCATATGTAATAAAATACTAAATGAATTATATAATATAATTATAAAGAAAAATACTTACATCATTATACATGCAATAATAATTAATAATTTTACTTAGATACACGTCTAAATGAGTGTATGAATCGTACAAGCCTTCTTGGTTTCTACGACTTATTTTTATGTTGTGGAGGGGACTAAATTTACAACCAAAATAAATAAATAAATAAAATAAACAAATTCTATAAGCTTTTTTATTTAGTTAGAAGGAATTTTGAATTTGGATCTAATTAGAATTAACTTCATTTTACATAATAGTTAGGCATAGATTGATATTCTTTAAAGATTATAAGTCGATCCCATTAATGTGTGGGCTATTTTTCTACTGTATGATAATCTTGAAGGTTTTTTTTATTATTAATAATGTATTGATGTAATGATTAGGGGAAAAAAAAAAAGAAAAGAAAAGAGGTACTCTATTTAACAAGAAGCATTTGGTGAGTTAAAGAAATATATAAATGCTACTACTTATCCTGTTAGCCTCGTATGAAAAATGTCTGTTGGCATATTAGTTGACTCTTTGGCCCAAATTTAATTGTTGGTCTGGCCCAAAATACTGGGCTCATGAAACTACAAACCCAAAGCTGGAGTGGGGGGATTTTACTTCTGTGGCCCAGCCGAGCATACCAAAACAAACTTCTGTTGATTCATATTATACGCAAATTTGATAAATTAAAACTATGCAAATTTGATAATAGTTAAATTCAAATTTTTGTCGTTCATGAAAATTTATTAATTTTACCTACCAGAAAAATGATCAAATTATATTATAACTTTTATAGGTTTCTAACTTTTTACACGATATTAAAAATCTTTAGTTCCTTGTATAATTTTTATATGGATCATTACCTTAAGGTTTGACTTAATATTGAAATATCATTTCTTAATTCCAGAAATTATAATAACACTTTATATTATTCATTTAATACATGAAAATTTAATAGAATTTGTTGTATTGGGCATATAATCAATTTAGATTTTAGCGAATTACAGGTTAAAAAGATGACTATTTTATAAGATTGTGAGTTGTCACACATTAGAGAGGGGACACAAAGATGAATGATCTTGTGGCAATTTGAAAAGGCTCGTCCTTTTACTTATCCCACACTTGAGACGAGACAGACATAAGTGAGTGGTTTTGTTAGAATTTAAAAGAACTTACCTTTTCACTTGTTTCACATGAGTTTTTTAAATTAATGTGAAATTGCTTCCCTATCTATCAATAATCTTTTGATTGATAAATTAAAACACACCACAAAAATTAATGTGGGACAAGTAAAACGACAAGTTCTTTCAAATTTTTACAATACCATTTACTCATCTTTGTTTCATCTGAACTCCAATATAAGACAAGTGAAGGGACAAGCCCTTTTAAATTCTACAAGACCATTTATCCTTGTGTCTCATCTTCAAGGTAGAACAACAACGTTAACACAATCTTATGCTGTTCTTGGCTTCCCATCCTCACTTATACATCTAGAATTTCAATCTACTAATTGACACTAATCCAAGAAAATAATAATCTTTAAACATGTAATTTGTCTAAAAATTCCAATTAATTTTTTACCAATTATAGCATCTACTATGTCGGGGGAATTCCACTAATAATAATTTGGAATATTTGAAATCTATTTAGTTATTTTTAAAATATATTAATATAATAATATTGTTTTAAGATTGGATGTAATTATAAAATATTTATTTTTAATATATATATATATATATTTTAATTACAACGTCTATTTAATTCTTTTCTTGCCTAAGGCGCGTAAGTTCACTCATCTCAGCCTCCACTGTCCATGGACTATGACGAAAGTTTGATTGATCGAAGTGGAAGAATTGATGAGCGGCTCCAAATCCCAGTGGATTAAGCTCTCCGTAACTCTCGCATTGGCTTCTCTCTCTGCTTCTGGTGAGTCCCAATTAAATACACTTTGATATCTCTCTGCACTTATTCCTCTGGTTAATATACAGTATGCGTTTATCGTGATGTGGTGCAGTTTACTTTTGGAGAAGAAAATCAAAATTGAGTTTTTCAAATGGGGAAGAGGAAGCGAGGAGGAAAATTCAACAACTTGAAGCCTCCTTAAAGAGCGCCTTGGAGAAGTGTGCTGCTGAGAGAAAAGGCCGCATTAGGGCTCAACAGGTTGTTCTATTTCTTCCTTTAAATGGTTTTGCCCAATGAATTTCATGGTGTGAAACATGTTAACGACTGTTGACTCTCTCAAAAACCCACATTTTTTTTCCCTTTTTTTGTTTGCTCAATTTTATCCATTTTCAACACATTATATATCTTTCAACTGTTGGGCACAGTTGCATTTCAAGACCCCTTTTGTTTAATTTGTGTTTTGAAAGTTGATAGTTTCAAGAAATATTCTAGTTAAGATAAATTGCAGGGAGTTCAAAGTAGTTTTTATGAAGCATTGTACTGGAGATGGTATTTATGCATGTATCGAATTCTAAATGTAGCCAAATAAGCTTAGAATTCTATGCCGCAAAATGAGTATCTTAGTATATGGTAATGCAAACTATACTATGCAATCTTCGTAAGTCATTTGTTCTATCTTATTTCTCTATTTATTGGTTGAGAACTGCAATGCCTTATATAGAGATTGTACGAAAATAAAAGATTGCGTAATATTGCCTCCTGCTGTTGAAGTTCTAAAGTTGCATCTCGTGTTGCAGGCTTTGAGGGAATCATTAAGCAGGTCTAATTCAGACAAACTTGAACCTAGTTCATATCCCATGACACCTATTGCGATCGTCCACTCATGCTTCTCTACACGGTAATCTGGTAAACGATGGGCACAGAATTTTACCTCGGACGTAAAGATGAAAGTGCCCTCCTAAGTCACTAGTCTCATTTTCACAATTTTATAAAATCCGTCACTAACCATGTTAGTGATGGATTTTGTTCCATCAGAAATCAGTTATTAGTAATTATATGCCTTGTCACTGGTAAGTCAGATGATGGAAGTGAAGCTTGTCACAAAACTGGCTTCTGTAATAGAATTTTCATCTCAAGCCAAAATATTGTTACAGAAATTTGTCATAACTTTACTTACAACTGCCATCATTCATATATATATATATATATTGGTAGTTTTTTTTAAACAATAAATTTGTATTCCGTTACAAACTCATTATATATGTTGACTATTTGTGATGAAATCCTATCAGTCAAAACTTGAGAGGCTGTGTCCTTGTAGTGGATATTTCTTCTTATTTTATCATGCGACATCCATAACATTGGCAAATATTGTTGACTGATACATATGCATATTTGAAGATATATGTTGGAATTTGTGCAGGAATGGGACTCCAAGACAGCCTTTACTTGTACCTCTTGCGAAGGCATCCCTGATATTTGATCCTGCTCGAGTTCCTCAAGCATCTCTCGAGGGCCTCGAAGAGTATTCTCACTGCTGGATAATCTATGTGTTTCATCTTAATACAGATCTTGAAAAGTTGTGGAAGAATCCATCACAATCAAAATTTAAAGCAAAGGTTTATGGTCATCTTTTGTTTGTTAAATTTTGTAATCACAAATGACTTTTTTATGGTAATTTAGTGGATGAATAGGTCAGGGTACCAAGACTCAAAGGTGAAAGAATTGGAGTCTTTGCTACAAGATCTCCACATCGTCCGTGCCCAGTTGGATTAACTGTTGCAAAGGTATTGTAAATTGTAACGAAGGCAAAATGATGCATTTTGCTATTAGCCGTGTTAAAGTTTATTGATATGAGATAAAGGAAAATGGGAAACATGAAACAAAATTTGCGATGTAATTTTTGAACTTCAAATACTAGTATAAGTAAAAGTGAATGAGAAAATTGATGTGCTATTCTCCATGTTTATTCGCTGTTTGAACTGTTCTTGGTAAATGTTGGGAAATAAGTTACGCATTTGCCTCGCCTTTTATAGGAGGAAGAAATACCAAACTATTGTCAGAAAAACTTTCTTGTCTTAATTTTAGGATTGTCGACTGTGAAATACAAGAATGTATTGTTTCCCCTTTTCAAGAAACAAAAATCATGCAAATTCACCCTTTTGGATTTTTAGGTGGAGGCAGTACATGGGCATACGGTGTTACTCTCGGGAGTGGATCTGGTTGATGGAACCGTAAGTTCTCTATTATTCCATTAGTAGCTATGTTATGCTAAAGAAGTTTCGGAAGTTTTTTAGCATTATATGGAACACAACCTTGTACCTCATATTCTATTACAGCCTGTCTT
The DNA here is from genome assembly GCA_014898755.1 of Handroanthus guayacan. Taxonomy (NCBI): domain Eukaryota; kingdom Viridiplantae; phylum Streptophyta; class Magnoliopsida; order Lamiales; family Bignoniaceae; genus Handroanthus; species Handroanthus guayacan. The sequence goes on along the minus strand of JACFYI010003637.1, from coordinate 717,672 downwards.
GGATATCAAACCTTATCTGCCATACTGTGACAACATTCAAGAAGCAACAGTTCCTGACTGGGTGAAGGTATGTTCTATCCCATATTACACAGCTCCTGCGGAGTTTATTTGCTGCACTTTATTACTGGTAAATTTTTAGGCTTTTGATAGTAAAAGCAATGCCACCAACCCAATCAATCTTGGTCTAAGTCACCTTCACACATTTATCGAGAAAGTTTTTGTGCAAATTTATTTAATTCCCCTCTTCCCCCTTTAAAGTTAAGACCAAATTCTTGAACAGGTGGACAATGTGCTAGCTGTAGCTTCTGTTAACTTCTCTGAAGGCTTTCCATCAAATCTTGCAGATTGTTGGTTACTCATGGTAAGGCCTTAGATCTCTCCTTGTAAGACTAGATAACTTCATTTTTTCATTCGACATTTTGTCTTTTCCTGCTCTGTTCACTTGCTGTTTTACATTTATACCACATGCTTAATTTTCTCCATTGTGATATATGAGCCGTATCTCCATTGTTAATCATTTCCAATTATCTTATAGAAGCGTTCGCTGAATGTTGTCATATTTATTGCCAAATTTATGAAATATACCAGAAACACAAGCTAATCTTTTCAACATTTTCCAGGAAAAGAAGTCACTTTACACTTCTCCAGAAGAATTTCAGTCCTTGATAAGGCAGGTGCTCTCATGGGATATAAGATCAGTATCTCAAAGAACACGTCGTCAACAACCGCCGGACGAAACTGAAGCTGGCAATAGAGGTGAAAACCATACTGGAAATGAAGTAGTCCATGATTCTTCAAATCTCGAAAATTGCCAAGAAGATGAATATTTTGAAAATGGAGCTGATATAGTTTACCACCTGGTTCTGGAAGGCCTTGATGTTTCATACAGAATCGATTCCAAAGCCAACGTTCTTGTCGAGAATGCAACTCTTGCATCTCACATGGATGGTCAATAGTACAATAATTGCTGGACAAGTTGACATGGTTCCTACTGTTTATGCCGTTTAAAGAAAATATAGCAGAAATTTGGCAGTCGTTGGTTAGAAAATGTAGCGATTCAAGAAAATTCATCCTGCTAACAGGCTAATTTATGTGTTTTATCATTTTGTTCTTGTAGTTGATCAGAAACTGCAGGAAGAATCATCTTTGATGCAGAAAGTTTTCGTCTATCTTGTTATTTCAGGCGATAAGTGATTATTGTGTGAAGCTGATGTTTGTCTTAGATGAACAAGAAACAAAAGTTATTTGTAACAAAATGTGATTTTGAATATTATCTTTGATAGCAAAATGTTTATTTGCTGAGCGTTGTTGGGAGCCATGTGAATTTTGTTCAGTGTGCTTGTTTAGTTCTTGTACAAATGCAGTTTGAGGCAAATAGAGATTCTGTGTTAGCCCAACTTGGATTTTTTGATATATATTTGTATAATGGGCCTCAGCCCATGTATTGATCATGTGTTCTTAGGCTGCCAGTGCAATATGCTGAAATTACGGGCCCGCGTTTAAACTAGTATTTTATGAGCTTATTATAGATTTCAGAATGAGATTATGGCTTATGATGAATTTATTTTAAAGAACTTATATTACAAATAAAGTTTCTAAACACTTAAAAGGAGCCTTTAGTAGCTTATAATCAGATAAGTGCTTTTAATAATTAGTTATAAGCACCACCTAGATCTTATCAAGATAATTGTTGAATAAAACAATTACACTACTCAGTATAACACTTTTTTTTTTTTGATGAATCTACTCAGTATAACACTTTGGAAAGAACATTTATTTATCTTTTATATCTTTTATTTTATTTTTTTGGGGGTACGAAAGTATATTAAAGAAGTTAGTTCACATTGACATGAGCTGTAAAGTTTCCAGGATACCACTTTTGGTTAATAAGTGAGGCTTCTTAATCAATTATGCTTTGGAATGATACTCGATACCTAATCTATACAAATAAATGTCATGCCCCCCACATTGAAGAGAATATACAACATTGTTTGCCTAGGTGGTTGAATGGCAGTGGCACACTAGAAATAGCCACTCAAATTTTATTGCAGTAATCGGGAGCTTAATTTGTCATGGTTCGTATTTGTGACATGATGTGGTCTGAAATTCAATTTAGGGATTAGATAGTAATTAATGGGAACACAATTATGTGTAATTAGTGTGAGTGCTTTCTAAAATTTCAAAGTAAATGTGTTTTTAACAAGTCTTTTTTTTTTTATTTATTTTTTAAGAGAAACGATTACATTTGATTATATATCAATATTATTGCAAGAATACATTTTAAAGACTAAATATACAACTAAATACAATTTAAATAATTCAAACCACCATGTGGTGGATAAAGACTACCATACGGTAGACAAACATCCACACACTGTCGGTGGGACTCGAACGTTGCACCTCCACTATGAAACAATGGAGGCCATGCCACTGCATTTTTAACAAGTTGAGAGTGTCCATTTTCAATAACCCATCAGATTTCTATTTGATCATTGGACCTGATTATGAACTACATCATTTTGGTACCTTCTTTAAGAATTAATGTTTGACTTACTAAACACTGAATGTGTAGACCAGATCAAGAGAACTGATTCAAGTGCACTAACCATGGATCTGAAAGAGGGTAAAGCTTTTGAGAATGGACACTAGATCAAGAGATTTAATTCAAAGGGTTGCGACGCCAACCGACCTTGATCTTTTGAGAAGGGTTTGAGTGAGCCCAAAAGATGGTGAACTACGTCGAGTAAGGAGAAGCCGGAGGAGGAAACTCTAGCGGAGCCCTGCAACGATACCCACGTGCAAATCATTTGTCTGACTTGGGTGCACCGATCATGGATTCGAGGAAGGGCAAAACTGTTGATAATGGATACCCTCACTTGCTAAAAATACATCTATTTTAAAGTTTTAAAGAGTGCCCACATTAATTACTAATAATTATATTCCTGTATCAGATACCATCTAATCACTACCTGATCTTTGAACTGAATTTTAGATTACATCAAAAACTCATAGAGAAAAAATGTATGCAAATTGAAAAATCAATGCCATGTAAAAATTTAAATGGTTAGGGAATATAAAATTTAGCCTCGTGCAAAAGTCACATTCTTTTTGTCTCACAATAGATGATAATGACACTTAAATTGAGGTCATGTGGTACTATTTTATGGCCACTTAAATTGAGGTATGTGGTACATATTTTATGGCCAGTCTTAATTGAACTCATAATGCTCGAGTCCGATCATGATACTTATCTGTACAACCTTATTGGTCACAAAACAAAGACGTACAATAGGCATGCTTGTCATTTGTCCCCATGTTTGAAGGGGACATGGGGCCTTCCAACACGTTCAGCCAAAATCAGTGTACTTTGGCTTCAACACTTTAGGTCAACAGAGGTTTACTTGATTCAGTAAGAAGGGAGGTCTTAGCTTAAAATCATAGATAAGATTAAGGTCGTCGTGTCTTTACTCGAAAAGTTTTGGGCGTAATAAGGTATCACAACAAATATTCTTGAAACTTTAAATCAGTAAATTTTGTGACATATAAAGATTGTTCTCAGAATTCTCAAATAATCAGAAGTATACATTTATCATGTTGTACTCGAGGGTATTTATGGTAAGGTGCTGATGTGAACCTATTATATCTAATTTATGTGGTCCAATAGAATATTACCACATATACTCAATTAATGGTTCGAAAGATGGTTTGTATTTGAATTGAAAATGTGTCAAATTTAAAAATAAATAAATAAACCCACAAGTCCAAGACTATAAAGACATTGGTTTTTAACATTATTGGGTATATAGGAAGAACATTGTACACCAATCTAGTTGTATCAAAGTGCATCCCCTATCTTGGTTGGATCCAACCACCTAAAGTTCCAATCACCAATTCTTGATCAGGAAAGGAACTTTTCAAGTAATTCCACTTTGTATGTGGACTTATCATTGAAATAATCAAAGTGGACTTCTCTCTCTCTCTCTCTCCTTTTCTTTCTTTCTTTCTTTCTTTCATTTTTTTTTCGGATGAATATAATCAAAGTAGACTCATGAAATTGAAGTGTGGTCCAAATTGCACTTACCCCTCATAATTTTCAAGGTCCAGACCTGGTGATCTTTTAGACACCATAGTTGTTACTAATCAAGTTAATTTTCTATTTTGTTTGGTAGAAATCCAAAGAAGGAAAAAACATAGATCAAACTCCAATCAAAACCTTTTGAACTTAGAATTATGTTCTGATTTTGAAAATGGATTTTGGGCTTGATTTAATTTTAAGTTTACATCAGTTTGTTCACACATTATAGCCTATCAAACTATTAATTGCAGTGAGCGTTATGTTCATATATCCTCAAGTTTGACAAAAATACGAATAACATCCTTGTAATTTGGGAAATTTTCTTATTAATTACGAAGTTAAAATAAGTTAGTAATGTTGTTTAATGATATTTTTGTTCCAAATTTATAGTATAACATAGGTATGATGGTATGAAGCTATGAATAGTTATACATTAGTTAAGAGGTGCATATATAAAGCTGTGAGCTGATTTGCCACACATGGGCATATAAGTTGGATCGTTAAGCTTAAGACACGTTCAAAGTCGGTTATGGCAGGACAAAGTGATAATATGACATCTATCATGGGCATTGGTCTATAGCACATTCTAACCGAGTTGCATTGGGTTGAACAAACTGGCTTAGTAGCAGAATACAGATATTTATGAGAAATAAGAAAGACACAATCTAACCCTATAGAAGTAATTATTGCTATAGCTCGACATCTTAATTGAATAGAACGATATATGTGAAATAGCTTTGGTGATGGAAGGCATATTGACATGGATTGAGGCATGAGATAGGTGATCAAGATTTGAGAATTGCAAGTCAAAATTAATCTATTATACGATAAATCTAATAACTAATTTAAGTATTGAAAGGTTTTTATCTGGAAATTCCAAACACCCTTCATATTATCTTATGGTAGATAGCAAAAAGATTGATTCAAGCTAGTACTTGCAGACTGTGAATTGATTTATAATCACATGTAGCACTAATAAAAAAATGAAAAATAATATTATTATCTCTATGCATAACCCATCGTTGAATAATGAATTATGTAGATCTATTAATTATAAGCATTGTAGTTTACTATTAATGCATTTTATATGACACAATTAATTTCATAGAAGTTTAAATTTTAAATTTTTTTGGTATGCCCATCTTAACAATTGGCAAAGACTTGGAACTTGGAAGGGCTTGAAATTCTTGGATCCAGCCTGTAATCACTTAATTATAAAAAGCTCCCACTTGGGGAGTGTTTGGTGGTTGGATATTTGCATGTGACTTTTGTTGTTTTATTCCCTCAAATAATGATAAAAAGGCAGTTATATCAATATGCCAATGCCAAGTTTGCACTCCACAGAAAAGTCACAGAATCTTAAAACTGAACAAACAAACAGGCCATATATAAATGAAAAAGACCCATTAAAAAATACTGTATATATGATGATCAACGTAGGCAAAGGATATATTATAAAAAGGGTTTCCTTGTCAGGGGAATTATTCTTTATATATTATATGGTTTCATAAGCTAGACAATGCCAGATAACATTACAGCAAAGCAATCATACAAGAAGTGAAAGAAGATAGAGAGCGAAAGAGAGAAAAAAAAACTGATATTTAATATTTTAATTTTTGTTTAAAATTTTGTGTTTGGATCATGGAAGTATGAAAATCTTCGATGTTAAATATTTGGATTTATTTTTATTTTTTTTGGTCTTGCAAGAATGTTTTGGGATCATGAAAGTATGAAAATCTACGTGGTCTGAAAGTGTGGTTGGATATTGTATTAAGAATGAAATTATGTCTAAGTTTATTTAAAAAGAACTAGAACTTATATTTTACTGTAATTTTCTCTTCTGGTAAATTTTGATTTAAATAATAGTGTTATATCATAGTTTTACATTACTAGAAGTTACTTTTGTAGTGGATATACAAGTTGAGAAAGTATATTATTATATTAAAACAATAATTGTAAATGTAGACTTATAAATTGAACCATAATGATTAATTCGAAATGATGTTTGAGAGAGAAGGTTGAAAATTGGGATATTTGTTTTTTAAAGGAAATATATTTCATTGGCTTACTCTAAATTATTGCTCTTAATCACAATTATGATCATTTCAATCATAAAGGCCCAAAAATCAACACAAAAGATGACGAGGATGGATTATCTATAAAAGAGTAGGGTAAAATTTCTTTTCAAATTTAGCTTTGATTTTGATTGATTTTGGCTTGGAGAATAATGACATATGAAGCCTTTGTAGTCTAACTCGTAGCCAATTGTAATTTGCAGAAAATTGCTCAAACATTTCTAATCCAAAAATAAACTTCTAAGAGAAATTAAATAAATTAAGTAAAATTGACCAGGTAAATTTTCATTTGTTTCTGATAAGCCCTTGTGCTAATTTTAAATTGGAGGCCTTACAGTTAAGAGATTATGAGTTTGATATTCATTAGCGCGTGTTGGACTTTTTTCTACTGAATAATAGCGCGTTTTGTCCTTTTATTTGTTAAGTCACTGATCTTGAAATATTATTAATTTGATATAATGACATACACGGATTAGCTATGTTAATTATTTCTTTCGAAAAAGAAAAAAAAAATCCTCTTCCCATAATAAAATGTCATAAATTTCATAGTTTTATAATTAACTCAAAATATGTGAATGTAAATAAAGTCAATTGTTATGTGGATATAAAACAATCCAATGTGAAAAATTTAAAAACCTCACAATGCATATAGAATGAGCTTAAAACATATATAAGTGCGTATTATTATATATAATTTGATATGATTTGAACTACGATTTGGGACCAGGAGCTTTGTAATCAATAAGTGAATAGATCTCTGACTTGGAATTCAAGCTATCCTAATTTATTTTGCTACATTTATTGTGAATTTATAAATATGATCTTAAAGGATATTACTTGTAAGTCAAAATTCGCCTTGGATTGTGAAAAAATTTGAAAAAATTTATCCTGATCTCGCTTGGCACAAAAAATTATGGAGGATTGTCGAATTTTATCTATGCTAATACATTGTTTGACAGGTTATGTTAAGGAGCAAGCTAATCTGAAGTTCGCACCGCACTTCCCCAACTTACAAGATTAGGGTGTTTGAAAGTCTTTGCGCTCACGCCTACCTAACCAATCAATTATTACACTATAGACTAGGAAATGTTATAATTTTACATTGAATCTTGCATATCAAATAAAAGATGAGATTTGTCGATCTCATAGAATTATACACAGACCCATTTAACCTCCACTATTTCATTTATTAGGAAAAAAACAAAAAATCCACTGTCTCGCCACAATATCAAATGGGGCCTCCATAAACCAAAAAAGATTTAAAAAGGAATTTCTTCCCATAACACGTAATTAAAGATAGGATCCATATATTCCCTTTGAATTTCTCCCACAAGTTTTTGGAAAATTTGAATAAATATATTTTCCTGATTACTACAGTTTGAAATTATTTAGAACTTCAGGGATGGCAACGACAACGTCTTTCTTCTTATTAAGACATACATAGAATTTGAAAATTAAAAAGAAAAAAAAAAAAAAAA
>JACFYI010003637.1:696250-709944 GCA_014898755.1 Handroanthus guayacan | reverse complement strand
CCTTACCAGTCTTGCCTGTTATTTGAAGTTCAAATTTGTGGATTCTGAACTTTTTTGAAAAGAAAAGCAATCGTCTTCTTTTCTCATGGTTAATCTGTAACACTGACATTAATTTTTGGATTTCTCGCTAAGGAACCTAAGCTGCTTCTTTTTTCTTTCTTTCTTTCTTTCTTTTTTTTCTTTTTATCCCGTGTAAATAATTCTATGCAAGAATATGCTTCCATGAAGGGACAAAATTTTTTACATTAATAACATCGTTAAAAAATCAATACAGTAATTTCGTAAGAAATTAGATAGTTTATCTTGTACTACAGTAAATGGAGATTACTTGTGGGTATACGAGTAGACATGTTTTTATTTTCTTTAATATACAGTCTCCTGCTTATTCAAATAATTGATTTGCAAGTACATTACAGCATAAATTTGCAGACGTAAGTTGTCCTTTTTTCCTGTTAAATCCTCAGGTTTTTGATCTTTCAGCTGTGAAGCCTCATGAATTTGTTCAGTATGGATTGTGTTGCCTGGAAAAAATTGCTAGTCTTGGAGACAACTGTGCGAAAGAGACTCGCGAAAAACTCAGGATTGTGGTATATCTTTTATGCTGACTATTTGTTATTCTTTAGATTACTCTTGCTGCAAAAAAGTAGCTCTTGTGATTTTTGTGCTTACGTTTGATGGACATGGAATATTTTAATGTGTTGGGTATTTGATAGGTTGCAGGAGGTGATGGTACTGTTGGCTGGGTGCTTGGGTGTCTTGGAGAGCTTAACAAACAGGGCCGACTGCCAATACCACCAACTGGAATTATTCCACTTGGCACAGGAAATGACTTGTCAAGGAGTTTTGGTTGGGTAATCTTTCATCTGCATCACCTTGGCATTTCCTTTCAATCTAGCCTTTGTTAAGTTGATCTCCTTAATATTCTTTTCAGGGTGGGTCATTCCCTTTTAATTGGAAATCAGCTGTTAAAAGGATTCTTGACAAGGTTGGTCATGGTCCTGTTGCTCATCTAGATAGGTGAGTTCTTTGGTGTGTTACTTTGAATGTTCTTTCAGGTCATGCTAATGGTGGTGACTGTTACTTGTACAGGGTACAGGGTTAACGATGATGATTTGTGTGTGTGTGTGTGTGTGTGTGAGAGATAAATCCCCGGGGGCTGACTATAGTTTAGTTCACTCATTTTTTTGGTGGGGTGGGCCCATGGGGAAGTGTGGAAGGGTTGCTGATAAAAGATGCAAAGTAATGACTATTATGCTGAGTCAGTGATTTGATGAGAACATTCACAGTGGGAAGGTAACAGGAAGAGCTTTTAGTTCACCTTGCACTGCATATTTGACGATAGTGGGACAAGGGCTTCTAGCATTACTTATTCGGAATGTATCCACCAAAATTGTGGAATTTTATCTAGTCTGTGCAAGTGGAAATTACATGATCAATCTATTTGGGGTATGTAAAAATACAAACAGTGAGATATCATAGTGGATGGGCATGGGATCTCCCTGAATTCGACTAGATAAGTTTTAAGCTGCTATTTATTTGTCAATAAGAAGTTTTTTTTTTTTTTTTTTTATTGGTTATCTTACTAATTCGTGGTATATCTCTAGATGTTGAGTTGTAATTCATCTGGATGTAAAAAAATGATTTCAACATCTCCACAACTTCCATGGCTACTCCAATTCTGGAGGATGTTTGCCTTCATTGATTAAAGAGTGTTATTAATCTGTACATAGGACCTTTTTGTAAAATTAAATGTCTTGTCTGATTATCATATTTATTTTTTTTTGTTCCTTTGTAGCTCCATTGCCTTGGCAGTTTTATGACACACCTTTAATGTGCAGTTGGCATATTTTGATATCAAGGCCAGCTGGTGAGGAGTTGGAGATACCTTATTCTCTCAAGGAAACTGAAGAAACTCCTCTTGATCAGGTTTGTGGCAAGGAATTGGCATAGTTCTGTAGCTTTATGACAAAGTTTTATGCAAAAAGCCCAACCATATTCGTGAAGTTTGTTACACCTTTTATGAAATTGTTGATGGTTTGTATGTCTGTGTTTTAACTTATCCTTCTTTAGTCCTTATTTCCTTCTCTTGTTCTCATTTTTTTTTCTTTCATTTTATGCAGTTTTTTTCTTAATCTCCCGTGAAGGAATTCTTAATGGGAACTAGGATTAGTATCTGCAAAATCAATTTATGATCCGAGATAAAGAGTTCAAATGACTCCAATATTAGGTGGATTTGAAGTCCACTGCAACTACGGAGAAAGAAAAAAATTATTGCACCTTCCATCCTTTCAAATGCAATGACTGCGTGGCTGTCTTATTGTAATTCATCTCAAATTTTGAAGGCCGCTTATGCAAATCATGTATCAAAGAAGAGGACTTATGAAAAATGAATTTTAGAATAAACTTAAAATAAAAAATGACATAAGTACTGCATTCAATATATTGTTTCCTATAGGTGCGTCTCAAGTGCATGAAGAGACAAATGTGACAGGTTTTCTGAATACGTCTTTGGTCAATTGCTCTAGTATAGGTTTATATGATTAACCCCATTTAAGAACCATATGTATTTTACTGTTACTTTGAGTGTAAAATCCATTATTTTCATTTGATTATTAACCAATCTTAAGGAAATGTAACTTAAATGAGGTTCTTAATTGTTTTGTTCACCTTTCTCAATTTTATTTCCTTATATCTATTAGTTTAAACTTGATGATTCTGCAGGAACTGGAAGTTGAAGCAGAGTTGCCGGAAAAGATTTCCTGCTATCAGGGAGTCTTTTATAATTATTTCAGCATAGGTCTGCACTTGCATTTTAGTTTCTTTTTCCTTGGCTATTTTCATACTCTGCCTGAAAAAAGTTGCTACATTATGTGGATGCAGGAATGGATGCCCAAGTCGCTTATGGTTTCCACCACTTACGGAATGAGAAGCCCTACCTGGCTCAGGGACCTATCTCAAACAAGGTGCGAGTCATCTTTCCCATATCAAAGATTGCGTCTGAAACTGATCTCCATCTGCTTAGCATTAATATTAGTCATGGAATTATTGGGAGAATTTCTTACGTCAGAAGAAGACGTTCTTTTGTTGACCTTTGCAAAAGCTTCATCCCCAGTATTTAGAATTTTAGGATTCTAAAGTGTGGGATATATATGAAGCTTAAATTTCAGAGCAAATGACTATAATTTCTGAAGCATGAAGATTTTAGGCTGTGAAGAATACACGAACGTTTTCCCTATGCCTAATTCAGCTAGAGCATTATGTCGGACCTGGGCCACTTGGTATGTGAATTGGGCTCAGTGTAGTAGCAATAAGTCTTTACTACTTGAACACTTCACAGTGTAAATTAAGGGCTACAATTTGGGTAATCTGCTCTACAAAATAGAGTACTTCATTGATGTTTTCTTTACTCAAGCTATGTTTTTAGTTCTTCAAAAGAATTGAATATTTAATTGATGTTTTGTCAATCTACATAGTGTCTCGGGTTATATGTGCATAAGATCTCAACTTCTCTAAAATCACTTTTAAAGGCCCTAAATTGTGCATTTTAAGTGCAGTTAATCTATTCTGGATACAGTTGCAAGCAAGGATGGTTCTTCACACCATGCAGCAGCGATCCAGGTTTAAGGTATGATTTTGGTATTAAGCATACCTGAAAATGACAGGCAAACATAGCTATTGAGAAGAATGACCAAAATTGAATCTTTTCTATTCATGTCATTGGTATTATACTTGTCCCTAGTTAACTCTGCATGGCAAACCTTGCTCTCATTTTTATGAATTTATAATTCCGATTTATTCTCCAAAATAGAAGTTTCTATTATGATGTATGAAGCTCTGTAATTTGCCAATTGCTGAAGCATAGGACAGTTATGCATCTGTTGTGATCATTGATAACTTCATATTGGGGAACAGAAAGGAGGTTATTTTAGTATATTTTCCACTCCAAGTAGGATTTCTGGACAGTTTTTTATTGACCATTTATTTGCTTGTACATCTTTGTAACAATTTTGATCACTCTGGTGGAATGTTTGCTCATTTTCGTTCAGTTGACAAAGTAATTTTTGTTGTTGGACGTTGACAAAGTAACTTTTGTTGTTGGACTTGGAGTAAATGCATCAATAAAAATATAATATAATGTGGCAAGCATGCAAAATGTCTTTAAACTATACTTTCGCTAAAACTCACTGGCTGTACATTTTCATTTATTTGTTGTGCAGGAGTTTGAAGAACATCTTAAGGATATATGCCAAGAAGGTCAATAGTTCTAAGTGGGAACAAATCCCTGTCCCTTCAAGGTCGATTTTCTTTTTCGACTAGATTATTTATAGATTTGGATGTTTGATTGTTGCCACAAAACATGATTATGATCTGAATGCTTCCTGAGTCACCCACTAATGTTTTAGCATTTGGATATATATATATATTTCAAAACTTGCTTTCAGTACCTTTTGCTTTCACTGACCTGACCTCTGTGGATTTTCCAGTGTGAGGTCCATTGTTGCCCTCAATCTTCCTAGCTATGGAAGTGGTAGAAATCCATGGGGCAATCTAACGCAAGAGTATTTAGAGAAGGTATGGAGATTGTTCTATTATTAACATGATAGAGGTGCATTACTTTTTTTCCTCGCTATGTTGATGCAAAGCTTTTGTGTACCATGTATACTGACAGCAACATTATGTTATTAAATTCTATGAAGACATTCTATGGACACCCAAATTGTTTGTGCTTTCTTTCTCTCAAATGTCAACTCGATTCCACTTCCATGGGCTTCTTCATCACAGTCACTTGACCAGTTGTGTAGCTTATAAGCTGATGAAAAGTTTCTTTTAACTATCTCTATACAGAGAGGATTTGTCGAGGCCCGTGCTGATGATGGTGTATTAGAAGTTTTTGGTTTTAAGCAAGGATGGCATGCTTCAATGGTTATGGTTGAGTTGATCCCTGCAAAACACATAACCCAGGTACTGTAACAACTTTAGTCAAAAAAATTTTACTAGCTTGAGCAAATTGCTGTGTAATTAATCATGATGATCTTGCAAAGATGGAAGATAATTAGCTTTTGTCAACTTAAAACAGGTGAGTGTGTGTTGTGTGTGTTTTAATGTTTCTTTTTCCTTCCCTGTTTCTCAATTTTTAGTTGTCGGGACTTAGTCATTTTCATCTTGATATGTTGAAAGCTTCCAAGTCTGGAGGGGCCTAAAACCTAGGGATAATTATCTCCCTGAGGTGTAACATGACAATTAGAACTCAAAAAATCTGATATAGTGATTCAGATGGTTTAGTTGTAATATTACACATATCTCGTTTAGTTTTGTGTGAGTTGAATTAACGGTGAGGCTCTTACTGTAAAAGTTTTAGTTTCTTATCAGTTTCCATGATTTGGATCCAAAAATCAAAGAGTTTGTAAAAGTTCATCTACATTACTAGAGCATCCACTTTTTTCATTCGAAATTATCAATGTCATTATCTTTACCGGTTAATAATAATATCCTTTGTCACCAGGCTTCAGCTATCCGGTTTGAGCTTAGAGGAGGTGAATGGACGGAGGCATATATGCAGATGGATGGTGAACCATGGAAACAACCCATGAACAAAGAGTTCTCGACATTTGTGGAAATTAAGTGCGTACCACATAAGTCCGTTATGGTCAGGGGTGAATGATCTAAACTACCCATTCTGTTTTAACAAAATCATCTTCTGTTTTTTATCCATCTTAATGTACAGATCCCTTTTCTTGTATCTGATCCATTGTTTAGAGGAAGTTTTTCAGTCGACTGATGATTGTGTTAGATTTCTAGTTTATGAGGAATGTATTCTCAGGAGTCGAAGAGGATTGAAGTTTAAATGAAGGGTTCTTGTTGCAGATAATAAATATGAACTGGTTTTGTGCATCCATTGTTTATTGTAGGCGTATAACAGTTTTTACATATTTGGAACGAGGACTTCAACAGGTTATCTTTAAAATAATATTCAATATCCTAAAACAAATTTTATCAAAAAAATTTTAAGCTTATAAGATTAGCCAAAAAAGTTTATTTAAGACATCTTGTAAGCTTATAAGCTCTTATACGTTTGGAAATGTTTTTGAAACTTATAAGATGTTAGATTTTATTATAAAGATAAATTGGAAGTATTCAGATAAAATAAGGTATTGGAGCGTTTATGATGTAGTAGTTAAAATTTTATAGTCAAAATGGTTCAAGTTGAATGAGCAATCTCAAAAATAAATTAGGAATCTTTTATGTTTTTTTGAAAAGAATTTATAAGGTCATGAAATCTTTATTTCAAGAGCCTATTAGCCTTTTTTTTTTTAAGAAAAAAAGACATTTTGAAATTTGTAATTAACTCTTAACATCTTGTAACAGCCATAACACACTCCTAGTTAGCCTAATCAAACGTGTAATGCAATTAATGATTGCTGTAGTAAAAAAATTAAAATTCAATATGGGTTTTCTTGCAACATATTTCATATTCACATTTGGTTTCTTTTGCATGAATTTATTATAATTTGTTCTTTGTCAATATTAGGAAAAGGATACGAAAAAGAAAAAGAACACAATCAAAAGTTATGGAATAAGGTATATGAACATAAGGCCAACCCAGAAAAACACAAAAACCTTTTTCTTTTCTTTTTTTTTTTCTTTTTTCTTTTCCTTGGATGTTGTAATAATGCATGCTTTGATGTTCCTTTATCTTATCTGATCTGATGGCCTTCTGAAAAGATGAGATGGGATTCTTTGTTTTGCAGTGTTTTTGCATATTAAGCTTCATTGATGTGAGAGATATATGAAATGTATTTATGTGCAATTACCAGCCCCTTTCCTGAATTGGCTATACAATTTGTTTGAACCAAAAGTTTAGCCATTTGTGTCTTATTTGCATATTCCTAGGCTTTATTGCAATCATGCTACACTTGGATATATATTATATCATTTTCTTTTGAATTGATGATGACATAAAAGTGATGATTATGAAATTTTGGTTGCTCATATTTTTGGATTAGATCTAACTATTTTATTCTCTTCAAGTGTGGAAACCACATCATTTTGCATTGCGTGTAAAAGCGATGATTGTGTCTATCTTCTCAAATCCCTGAACTAAGAGACTTCTGATAATACTGAGTCCTATTCAGTATTAGAATAATAAAAAATTTTAAGACAGTTTATAACCTGTTCTCTGATCTGTTGAAAGGTCTTCTTTATAAAGAAAAAAAATCCTCTATTACTTCTCCAAGCAAAATAGTATTCTAAATTGTCTCTAGATGCACAAAGTCAAAAATTTTAAAAAGAAGAAATTATGAAATTATTTGAATATTGAACCGATATTGAATTTTAAGCGTACAAAAATAAATATTTTTTTCGATAATTATAAGCATATAAAAGTTGCAAATAGAATCCCTTCCAAGAGGAAAGATCTTTGATGAGCCCAAATTAATCCCATTACAAAAACTTTGGATATTAGATTCACATGTTTCAAATGATTCGCATGCCATGACCAAACACCTAAACTTTTGATAAAATAAAAAATAAAAATAAAAATAAGTTTCGGATAAAATCCTAAGAAACATAAGTAAAATATCTTTATGCCGATGATTCTTAATTTATTTCACCAACATTACAAAGTTTCCTAGCAATTTAATATTTTAACATGGTTCTTAACTGATCAACAAAAAAAAGACAAAAATAATTTATTTATTTTAATTTTCTGGTGGAGCTGGTTTAGATACGACGAAGGTGCAGGTGACAATCAAAGCAGCAACAAGGATTAATCATTATTGGTGGAAACCCTAATTAATTATTAATTAATTTAGCAGCCAATAGATTATCATTTTAGTGGAAAACCCACTCCAACTTAAGCTTTTTGTAGCAGATGAATGTACATGCATAACTGGGTAGATATGTTTAAATAATTGCCATTAAGGATTAATTAATCAGTTACTCATTCTAAGTCATCTACTTAATTAATATTTTTTTATTAGTTGTTAGATTCCTGGAGGATTAATTAATCTTCTTAGAATTAGAAGTTTCTTAACTTAGCGTGTAAGTAGGAATAAAGTTATTCTTTAGTTGAAATTAAATAAACTCGTTTTGGATAAGGGATGCATTAGTAAATACAAAATAAGTAACTGTACTTTTAGTAGCTAGCTAAAAAGTACAATGGAATCATAATTAACTCAATATAATTTGTTAGTTTATCCTTATCACTAATGGATTAAGATTATTAAAAAGGTTGGATTAATAAATTAATTGTATATTTTCATTCACATGAAAGATGCAAACATATAAGTTTTATAGGTATTGATAATGTAAAATATAAAGAACTTATCTTATTAAATATTTTCGATTTAGAAATTTGAGAAAACGTTACAAAAAAAAAAAGTCAATTTTTTTTTATGGCAATTTGGCATGTTATCCCCATCCCGTCATATTGCCATTCCTTCATTTGATTATTTTTAAATATTTGAAGATGATGAAGGATAAGATACTTGTGAATTATAGTTTTGTGTGATATGATGCATATTTTGAGGTGTTCTCAATCTTTTGCAGGCTTCGGGTGTGTTTGCAATAATTTTGGAATAGTGATTTTTTGGCTTTTAGCTAAATTATAACTGTTTTGGGATGTACGGAATTAGAAGTAGTGTTTATGCTTTTGAATTTTGATTTCTTAAAGTTAAGCAGAAAAAAAAAAAATCGAAAACTAGTTTTCTTGTACTTTTAATTTTTGTTTTCAAACACTTTAAAAAATTTATTAAAAATTTTTCGACGACTTTTCAAGTAAAAACTTTTGCAATCATGCTTTTAGAATTATGGAATGTGAAATATGCCTCAATTACAATTTTAAAGTATTAAAATTGTCATAGAAAGGAAAAAGTGAAAATAAATATGAAACACCAAATCAGATTAAAACTTTCAAATCAAATCACAGTAATTAATAAAAACTAAAGAATTTGACTAATGAAACAAGCATCAATATCTTAAGTAGAAAACTTGAACTAAGGAAGACAATTTAAAATAAAATAATTTCCATCTCAATATTAAAAAAAAAATAAAAATACACACACACACACACACAGAGACACAGAGAAAAGAAGCCAAGAAGCTTAAAGCATTGAATTTAGAAAGACAAAAAGCAACAATGAAATGACAGAAAGTTTAAAGAAGCGTAGACTAATGAAAATACTTTTATATGTAAAAAGAAATTGAATGAATGAATGAATGCAATACATATACATATATATATATATGATATACATTATTTAGAAGCTTTTCTAGCTATTTGATGTTGTCGTTTTGGGCAGAAACTGTTGCGTGTTTTGTAATGAAACGGCAACTAAAGTTTTTTTGTTGTTTACCCATACATGAAAAAAGTATTACAGCATGCAACTTTATGTATGTATGCATGTATATATCTTCAAGAAAAGCAATCAAAATTTGCGTGCACAATCGAAATAGTGAAAACTTTAATTGAAAGAACATCTGGGATACTGAGATCATTCAATTTTTCAATTCTTTAAAGTTTGTTAATTTAAGGAATACTAAGAAATTAAGATGGTGTTATTTTCAATATTTGAGAAAGGGCATTTGGTGGGTTCCTAATAAAAATTCTTTCACGATCAAGTTAGCCAAATTAATGTAACCTTGTACAAAGAGAAAGTAAGAAGTAATTGATCGCTAAAATTTAGAGAGAAAATTAAAAGGTAGATATATATCTAGATTCTCCCACCGACATGGAGGATTTAAATCCATGTTATCCTCAAACGTGGAAGACTTAGCCAGTCGAGATATTGTCCCGATGTTACTAATGGTGTGGACTTTGTCAACAAAAAACATCTTTAAGACAGATAGAGAGAAATAATTTATAAATCATCAAAAAATCGCTAACTCTTCTATGTGAACCACCAGTTAGAATTATCATAAATCTTTAGATAAAGGACTTGAGAAAAGGCATGTGATCATCATTTTCATAGATAGTGCTACATGACGATGCCTAAATCCGTCATTAGACATGAAAAGCATAGATATGTTGAGATATTGTCCCGTTAGTAGTCATAATAATATGATATATTACTTTGAAAATGCACATTCAAAAGTGAGAAAAAAAGAATAACCCACAAACTGTCCAATGATCTTCAATTCTTCTAACATGAGGCAAAGAGTCAACATTTTCCTTCTCTGAAAAAGGGCCTCTCACTAACAAAACATACATAATGCGCAAGAATGAATATATTTCTTTAGAGGATCGTGACATCTCTTGAAAAAAGATAAGGAAAAAGAAAAAAAAAAAGAAGTATGTGCTTGTTTTCCTCTCTTTTGCAATGATCTATTGTGGGATTTGGAATATACCATCACAAAGTATATTTTTAGTATTTATGTTGTAATTTATATGAATTGGATTCCCCATTATAATTTTATATTGTATTTTACATTCTAGTTTTATGTATATGTAAACATAATGATTATATAAATATGTAAAATATATATTTTAAAAATGTTTCCTATGTTTAACAATGCACACGTTATGTACCTAAAAAGTCTTTTATACGTATTTTATAATTATATCTTTACACCAAACCATTATATAAGGGAAGTACATATTCTCCTAGCTAGAAATAATCCTCATAATGGCCAATCAGAAAAATTGTTGAATTATCAAATTTACCACCCATCTTTTAGTACATGAATTACCTCCTCTCAAGTCCTTTGACTGTATATTTTCTTTAGAGATATATAAAGAGAGGAAAATTCTATGATAATAAATTAGTTATATTGACTAACATAAAATATATGTCATCTTCCCTCTCTGCAACAAAAGTCACCCCAAATAAGTATAAATCCTCCTTGTGCATCAAATTTTACACTCTAGTATGTATTTCACTTCTTTTTTTTTTTTTTTAATTTTATATCACAGATAAATGATATTAAATAGTTTTTTTAATAAATATATACATATAGTATATTTATAAGATGAATAATAAGATTCATCTTCTAACACACTAGTTTTGATACATTATCCCTTAAAAAATTCAACTCAGAATACTAGATTACAACGTAAAACTTATTAAAGCATTTTTCACCGAAGTAAATTTTAGACCAGTTGTATATTCAAAGAACTAGCATGCATGTGATCATTTGTGCGATAAAAAGACATTTATGATTCTATTCCCCTTCATTTCAAAAAAGCCACTTAATCTTTTTGGGCACAAGGGGATACCAATGGAATTTTTTTTAGTGAAAAACAGATACAAATAGTAAAGAATATTATTTTGCAAGGCATAACAACAGTAAATTGGATCTTGATTTGTGTGAATAATTCGCTTGAAGATTCATTTGGGGACACTATGACTTTTAGTCCAGTGAACTGAAATGCTTTTACGTAATTTTTATAAGTTTATGAACAAAACGACAAAAATTAACTCAAGGGTAATTACTTTTCTACTCCCTTAAGTTTGGCATAATTAGCACAATAATTCCTAGGGTTGGAATGACTACTATTGCATCCCTTATAATTAATTCAGCGAACCGATAACTACAGTTACACCTTCTGAAAATTATGAAATATTACAAGTAGATTCCTTGGACAAAATGGTGTAATTATGCATTAGTTCATGGGGTATAATTGTAATTGTGTATTAATTGAACTAACAATGAAGGATAAATCGCAATTTACCCCCTATGAGATAGGAAATGTACAAAAAATGCATGAGTAAGCATGCATCACCGAATAGAGGGCAAAGGGCGAAAATGATATTGCAAAGATCAAAATAAAAAAATTAGCTTCAAAACGCACTAGTGAGCACGCATTACCTAATAGAGAATGGTAAAATGCATGATTTTTAAAATTACAAGAAGTCTTAATGCCTATTATTTTTTCATGGGTTTTTTTGCATATTTCCTATTTCACGACGGTGAGTTGCAATTTACCCAATAATAAAAGTATAAGTAATTATTCTAAATTTTTGGAATATTTTGATAATTATGTCGAACCTTGGGGCCCAGAGGTAATTATCCCATTAACTTATAACGCAAAATGTCCTCATTGCCCCTGTGCAAATGCTCCCCCAACCCCCACTCCCAACAACACAGCCCCTGGATATCAGTTTTTTATCCAATCAATATCATTTCCTCATTTCCTCGCTCTATAAAAGCCCCCACCGTGAGCTCACATATTCACCCACTCCACCACCACCGCCACCACCTTTTTCCGATCTTCAGTTCTTCACATTACAAAAAACACTGCCTATAAAAACGTAATAGCCCTTTAGTATACTAATCACACTCCACACACATATATTCATATATACTGCAATTAAAAAGAATTAAATGTCTACTTTCGCCGCATCGGAAGCGCCATCGTCCCCGGCACCGCCGTCACCGTGGCACTCGCCGGTGCCTTACCTATTCGGCGGACTGGCAGCCATGATGGGACTCATTGCTTTTGCTCTCTTGATCTTGGCGTGCTCCTACATGAAGCTATCTAGATACGCCGAAAACAGGGATGATCGCGAGATGGACCTTGAAGCAGGGGAGGAAGACAGCGGCGCCAGGACAGCCCCTCCTCCGCCGCCACCGCCGCCGCCGGTTCTTGAAGAAAAGTACCTGGTGATCATGGCCGGCCAGGAAAAGCCAACTTTCTTGGCTACTCCTATTTCTAGTAGAGCTTCGTCTTTTAGCAGTAGAGGTACGGTTTGTACTAGCAGTAGTGAAAACACTGCCTTATCAGAAGAAGATGAGGAGAAGCAGATTGATATGGGGAATATGGAGGCCCATGAAGCTGCATTAGATCAGGTCCATTGATATTTTCTTTCTTTTTTTTTGTTTTTTTTAAAGTTTTGCAGTTAATCCCTTGTAGGGGTATCTGAAATTTTAGAAGGGTATTGTTGTAGGAGTTAGCATATTGATTAATTTCCACAAACAAGGGTAAAGTGGGTATTTTCGGTAATTAATACAATGTTTGCATCGAATTTAGAGATATGATTTAAGGGAAAAAGGGAAAAAAAAAAGAAAAAGAAAGAAAGTATGGAGTTTTGTAATCATGAGCAAAATGAAAACCATCATTGGGATTCCGTTATTCTAATACACCACCTTTCCAATTGTGTTCAATACACATTTAAAGTGATGCACGTTATAGAAATTTTAATTTATTGGTAATATTATTTTTCTTTACTTACGATAATAACTCTCTAATCAAAATTATTTAAATTAAAGCATTATTTAATTAAAAAAAAACTCAAAAATCATCCTTAAGATCTCTCTGTAGAATATAGATTTGAAAAACACTCATGATTCTTCTTAATCAAGTAATTTTTAAATTCAAATAATCTAATTTTTGAGGATAATTTAAATAATTTAATATAATTAGAGTTAAGTCTATGATCAGAGAAAGATAATACTTGCTATTGGATTGAGTTTCTTATGAAATGGTATTAATTTGAATGTAAATTGAATATGATCAAAGAGATGATGTATCGAAAAGAAGCCAGATCCCTATCTTAATATTGATGCCGACTAATTTTCATTTGTTTTGAATATTATCAAACCTAGCCCAGTCTTTATCAATCACACTAAAGTAGAGCACCTAATTATGGGAGAGCCTCCTTAAGGGCAAGTTGGCTTAATCAAATTTGGCTCAAGATACATTCTTTGACAAAATTTGTCGTACAAATTCCAACTTTTTAATGGGGCAAAGTCCCTCA
>JACFYI010003637.1:670818-683757 GCA_014898755.1 Handroanthus guayacan | reverse complement strand
GAGTAACAAAATGATGCTATTTTGTGCAGAAAATATGGTGGGACAAGGAGGGTATTCGGAGGTTTACAAAGGAGAACTTGCAGATGGATTTAGCATTGCAGTGAAGCGTTTGGCTAAGGATAATAACAATCCAAACAAGGAAAAAGAATTTCTCATGGAATTGGGAATTATAGGACATGTTAACCATCCTAATACCGCGAAATTGCTTGGGTTTTGCATTGAAAATGGACTTTATCTCATATTCCATTTTTATCCAAACGGAACTTTATCATCTGCATTACATGGTAAGTTTCACTATATTTAATTCATAAATACAAAAAAAATTCTAATGGAAACGTAAGTAATTGTATAATAAGTGTAACAGGTGAATCGAGCAAATCTCTTGATTGGCCCATAAGATATAGAATAGTCCTCGAGATAGCAAAGGGTCTACATTATCTTCACAAATGTTGCAAACATCGTATCATTCATCGTGATATCAAAGCTTCTAATGTTCTTCTTGGTCCGGATTACAAGGCTCAGGTATAACACCAACTTATTAATTTTCACTTTGTTCTATTCTTAGGATAATTACCTTGAAACTCTCTTAGATTTAACTTAATTACAATAACATTTACTGTGACATGAAGATCACAAAAAAATTCATTGAAAATTACGATAACAGCCTTTGCTGTTAGTTATATCACCAGAAAACTTAACAGAATGATAGATGTGGTCTGGCAATTACAATAGCACCCAAATCACATCTATACATACCCATGTAATTTTCTGTCAATTGAACTAACAATCATTAAGAATATATATATTATTGTAATTACGTCAAATCTGAAGGGATGCTGAGATAATTATCCAATTATTTTGATTTATTTAAAATGTGATTGGAAATTCTTATAATTTAATAGATATCGGACTTTGGTCTAGCAAAATGGTTGCCTGGTAAATGGACTCATCATGCTGTAATTCCGATAGAGGGCACGTTTGGATACTTGGCTCCTGAGTATTTCATGCACGGAATTGTCGATGAGAAAACTGATGTCTTTGCATTTGGTATACTTTTGCTGGAAATTATTACTGGCAGGAGGCCTGTAGATTCCACCAGACAGAATTTGCTTCTATGGGTAAACTTAATTTTTAAGTATTTTTTTTATTTTTTAAGATATACTTTTATTATTAATTAATGATGTATTGATTAACTTCGTCAAAAAAATTACTTATTTTCTAAAATATTTTGGAAAAAAAAATAATTTTGCTTAATTTTTTGTGATATAGGCAAGACCCTTAATGGAATCTGGAAAGTTAAGTGAATTGGCTGATCCAAAGTTGGAAGGGAGATATGACATGGACCAATTGTATAAAGTGACACTAACGGCGTCGTATTGTGTCAGGCAATCTGCAATATGGAGACCATCCATGACCGAGGTAATAATCTGTCTACGCCCTATGGTTATTTTTCTGTCTTTAGTTTACACAATCTAAGAAAAACAATTCTGTTTTACCTAATTTTGGATTTTTCGTTCACAGCCATGTTATCCATTAAATGTGTTACAAATTCTTAGATTATTATAATTGATATAGTTATGAATAGTAAGATCGGGTAAAGGGAAACTTTCAATGACAGTCTATATGGTTCTCAATTTACATATGAGTTTAAGCAGTAGACCCCTTATTAAATGTTTGATCTAACAACAAGGATGTTATTGCAGTCTCCCAAATTAGGCTTGTTAATTCGGATATTATGATGTGTATATCAGTATACTTGTATTCGCATCCGATTATTATACAGATACATAAAATGGATATTTGTAGTTGTATCCATTAAATATCGATAGGATATTTGGATGTCCCAAAAATCTCAGAGCGTGTTGAGGTCATTATACCTGTAAAGTGCACGTGTATGTCATTTAATGTGCGTGTTATCCATAATTTAGTTGGTTGTATATGAATCTTTCAAATATAATTCACCAAACAAATGTGATTTGTGAATTAATCGAGTCAGGTCAAATCGATTCAGTCTTTAATTGACCAATAGTCTTTACATAATATCCTATTATTAAGCCCATATTTGAAATGACCAACATTAAATATATATATATATATATTTAGAAAGAAAAAAAAAAAGGAAAAAAGAAGACTCAAAGAGGTTATAGTGCACATAGTCACATAAGCAATTAATAACATCCAATCTGGGACTTGTCTAAACGAATTTTATCCTTCTTTTCCTGATTAGGTAATGCAGCTGCTAACATATGGTCAAGATTCAGAGGCAGCCCGAAGCTGGAGAATACCAAAATTTACGAGTGATGAGATGGACGATTACTCCATGATTTTTGGTTACGATCTTCCTTCGGATTTAGCTTTGGAGGACATTTGACTTCAAACATTAGGGTTGGAAATCATTTTAGTTTTTCATGTTTTTTAATTACTTATTTACTCGGCAAAAATTGAGGTCATCCCTTGTTAGGTAAACATACGGAGATATACCAAATTTCTTTTTGGGAAAATTACCTCAACACCCCTAATGATTGTCATAATTATCAGAACATTCTCTGTGATTTGAATAATTATAATCACACTCCCTGTGTATTACAATTAGATCGCATAAAGTGTTTCAAGCATTACAAATATATCCTTATAGGTGGTCTACTGGCTATGTTTATACTTTCAGCGGGTCTAATATAATATACAGGGGGTGTGATGGTAAATATTCAAATTATAAGGGATGTTTTGATAATTATAGCAAATTTTAGGGGTGTTCATTATCCCTTTATTTTTGGACTTGTCCACTATAGCTTTAAGATTGGTATTTTATATTAGTGTGCACAACTAGAAAAATACATAAAAACAAAGAATTTTTAGAATTAGGCCACTATTCATATTGTATAGTACTTTATGTGTATCTTTCTTTTCTTTTCTTTTCTTTTCTTTTTGTATAATTATAATATTTCCTATTATTGTAGCGTGGAGAGGATGATATGTCATGATATAGATTACAGAATTTGAAGACTTTCGTTATCTTGTGTAATATTTGTCGATAAATTCTTGAGATAAAATAGTTACAATAATTCATTATTATTCAGCTCGTGCTTAATAATCTTCTGCAATTAATATAGTTAAATTTAAGTCCATTATTAATTCTTTTAAGAAATCTTGCTCATCCAAAGTAATTTTTCATTTTTAATGGCTAAATGCACCTTGTCGCCCAAAATGCAATTTCCAACAATTGAAAGGGTATAGCTGATGTGACCTTTAAAGTTAAATCATAAATTTTCAAGTATAAAAAACAGTGCCCAAAATAAAATATAATAAATAAATAAACAGAAAGGGGTATAAAAATTAAAAAACAGTGTGGTCCTTGAACTTTTGGACTCCATCAATTTTTGGCCCACAAAAGATAAAGATTTATTTTGTCCAATTGGACCTAAGATTAAAAAAGATCCAAATTTTCATGCATATTTATCTAACTAATAAAAAAAAATATTTACCATTGATAGACCTTGGTCGAAAAGAAAAAATACAACAAGATGAATTGATAAACAAATTTAAAAAAAAAAAAGGTTGAGCTTGCATTGGCATGAAATATTTTTCAATAATGATGAGCAAAACGTGACAAAAAAGAACAAACAAAATAAAACAATATGAAATCAAAAAACCAAAAAAGAAATATTCTACTATTATCCATTTTTGTTACTTATACTAGACTCCTAGCGTATGTCTTGGAATTTTCTATATTTTTATTTTTCTAATATTTTGCAGTAATTAAAGGGTCAAAATCTTGATGGGAAAGAACAAGTAGGCTGGGCTGGGCCATAGTAAGTGCTACAAGGTAGTGGTCCCCTACTTATGCCGGTGTTTGGGCCAGTGAGCACGTGAACTTCACAAGTTTTGGACCATTTTCTAAAGGAGCCACTTGGAATTATGTTTCTTGCTCTTTTCTTAATTATTATTTATATCTCATACAAAAAAACAAAATATTTGTGCTTTTTAATAAACAAAAATTCTTTTGTTTTATTTTATAAATATCTATTTAATATATTTGGCCCAATATATTATCTTAATTCATTTATGTAAGTGGGCTTTTGTATCTAGAAATAATGATTTTAATATAATAATTAGTTTCTACTTCATTTTTAAGACAACCTTAATTTTTTATCCAAAAAAAAAAAAGAAAGAAAGAAAAAAGACAACCTAAAATTTGAAATTGTAAATTTTTCTAATATAGGCCAAGAAAAAGGGGCATAGCATCTATGTTGATATTAGATATAAAAGTAGTTTTGTGTCCTATGTAGATGCATTTTTTGATTGGGAAGTGGCTTAATTAATACTTTTGAGTCCAAAGAAAAAAATGGTCAAAAAAAATGGTCAAAAGGTTCTCATTCCATAAAGCTTGTCTAATCAAGTACCCTAATGATAATATTCTTTGATTGAAATTTTATGTTTACTTTACATTATGTATTCTTAGATTTTATTGAAAAATAGAAAAAAAAAATAATTTGTGATGATTCTCAATTTGTACCAAATTTTTAAATAGGAACGAAAATAGATTTTTATCTAAGTATTGTACGTTCACTAATAATTATTCAGAAATTTCATTTCGAATAACTTTATTCCACATATAAATCCTTGCGCTCGTCAACAAACCAAAACTATATACTGATTTAAAATATACGTGGATTTCAAACTTAAAATTACAAACCATCCTTTTTTTCTCTTTTTGAAAATTTTCATGTCTCAATTGATCTTAAAAGTCAAATCCTTTAACACCATTTTAAGCTATTTTTTGAGATAACGATAAATACCAAATCTATTGTCATTTAAAATATTTTTCTAGAAATGTAATCTTTCTTTTATAGTCATTTAAATCCTTGTAATTTTATTTCCCCTAGTCAACATTTGAAGCTGTAACCTAGCATTAAATAATGAGTTAATATTTGAAAGTTGACCATCTATCTTGAGATCTTGTTCAACAGTTCAACACGTTTTTCACTTGCGTTTTTTTCTTAACGTAGAGGAAGAAGAAAAAATAGTCACGTTATATAATTTATAAAATTTTTCATGCTACCTTGATTAGTTGACCTTTTTTTTGTGATTTTCAATATTAATTAATTTTTGTTATACAAAACCAAAGCAAAATTGCCATGGAAAGTTCACTAAGAAAAATGCATGAAAAAATTCTTCATTTTCAAAATAATTTCCATTCTTTTAAGGTAATTAATTAGCTTTAAAAATTTATATTAATTAGACACGAATTAAATTATTAGGACTCCGTCTTTGTAATTACAACTGCAATATCTATAATTGAAGTTTAATTAATTTTATTTGGTAGCAAGAATATCTCCCAACAATTATGTATTTTTCCAATACATATAAATACCAACACTATATCCTTCAAATTAAGACATATTTAATATATGGTTTAAAATCCATTCACAATATTCTATCATCATTATAAAATTATTGATTTTTTGCAATTAAAAGAATAACAGTCGTGGTGAAATCAATAACAGATAATAAAAAGTTTATAGCTATGGTAGATGTGTGGTAATTAATGATTCAAAAAATTATAGTGAAAATATCATTTTGCCGTAACTAAATTGAGATGAAAACATAACCGTGGTAGATCTTTTACTACCCTCACAAAAATCACGGATCATTGACATGGTGAAACCAAAACAAATGGCTTTTCACCACTTCTATTTCGTATTAATATCAATTTTAATCGCGATAATTCTTAAAAAATTTTAGTGCATGTTGATCTAGCAGCTAAAGATCTCAAGTATATAATAAAAAAAGAATAATAATTAATTTTGTTTGAATAATTTGTTATATTTAATTTCAATCTTAATTACTACCTTCATCCACGTAGTAAATTTCAAATTGATCAAAAGTAATCACTTAAATACTTGAGACTAAATTTCGTCATGCTATATTAATGTACTTAAATGCTTAAGGCAGCCGTATATGCAGCGACTCATGTCTTGCTAGTAAATTGTAAATTATTAAATGATATTAATACTTTACTTTATAATATATTATTATGTTTTAATTCTATAATTGAACTCACTTTAACACACACATACACACATAATATGTATATATATATATGGTTTTGTAATAAAAAAATTACCCACAGAGAGAGGGAGAGGGACTTGTCAACCAATCAGCATCCAGATTTAGATCTACTTCGCCATGGAACAATGAATATAAATAAAAATAAAAAACACATGTTCCATTATCAAATCTTTACAATAATTGAATAGAACAAAAAGTTGACTAACGAACTTAAACAAACAGCCCTTCCCTTCGCCAAAAAGTAACTGAACTTTTAATAATAACCTTTCCATACAGCAGAGCAGAAACAGATACAACTGTACACCCCTTAGTACAATATTTCCTTAATTACCAAGAAAAAAAAAAGGACAAAATAAAACAGAGTACAATATTTCCTTAAATTCAACAGTCAGATGAAATATTTAAAAAAAAAACAACTAGACTTTTACTGAACATTTGGCTTCAATTATTGCACATATAATTCAAAACTAACGGAAAATTACTATTACTACAACATTTTCATTCCCCCGCCGTCAAAACGACGGCACGACGCCGTATCTCACATCGTCGATGAAATTACTGGCGGCGGAGCCGAATATTGAGTCCAAATCAGACTCGGAATCGGTTCGCTTCGCAAACCGGCCTTTGATTCTGGGCCGGGTTTCGGCATAAGCCTTGCGCGAAGCATAACGAATTGTCTTCTCGAATTTCCGGTTTTTTCTCTTCTCCTTGTACCTCAAAACCCTAGCTTCCCTGTCCATCCCGACAACGTGTGAACCGGTTTTTCCCAAAGGATACGATATTTCTGAGATGGCGCTTCCGTCAGGCACCACTCCTACGTCCATTGACGATGATGAAACCTGAATTTTGTTTATGTATAATCAGCTTTAATTAATCATAAATATTAATTAAAATTTAGCTTTAATTACGATTAGTTAGGTATAGTAGTATTTACGCTGTGGCTGAGAGATGGACCGGTGTAGCTGTTGCTGTAAGAAGTGATGTTTGATCTCGTGAAGTCGATCTCGAACTGGTTATCCGGCGAGTGTTGATGACTCAATTGCGCCGCAGCCGGCGGTTTCATGGTGGTTTGCACGGGGACAACGCTGTCGTTGTAAGGCCGTAAGCAAATTTGGTAGTTATCGAAATCTATGAACGGATCCGAGTCGGAGAACAAGAAATCCAAGGATTTTATGTCCGGATTATCCGCGGGAAGTTTGGTTGTAATAATTGGGTCACTCGAAATCCACGAATCCTTGGGCATATAGTTTCCATTCTGGGTAGGGGAAATTTCTACTTTCCTGTCGGAAAATATGTCATCGCCGCAGCCGCCGATCACCGGCGCCGGCAGAGTAGCAGCGGCTGACTTCATCACCATAGATTCAGCAGTATCATAGAAAGGAACCACCGGAGCCCGCTCGTGGCGGCGGGCGAGTGGGTTTGCAGAGTGGATATCTCGATCGCAGTTGTGGCAGAGCGCGGCGGCGTCCGCCTTGCAGGTGACGGCGGCTGGGGCTTGCTCACATACATCGCACATCCAGACGCGGCCGTGCTTCATCGCCACCATCTTGTCATCAACATTGTGGACAGTAGCGTCGCAAGCCATGCACAAGAAAGCAGAGTCTACGCGGCAGAACAGCAGCGCAGCGGCGGAGTTGCAGTAGTCGCAGGGCTTCGCCGCCGCACTCCACCCCGCCGGAAAATACTTGGTTTGGACAGCTCCGTCGGCTTCTTGAATCATTTTAATTTCGTTAAATTTGATACTTTGGGGAAGGAATATTGATGACGAGGCGGAAATAGTGGCGTGGGTTACAATGAAGAGAGGTTTGTATCTGCATCCACGCTGGGGAGGGAAATCAGGTTGCTGACAAGTATGGAGGTGACACGTGGAGGATTGTTAGCCACGTAAATGCTTTAATGACAACTCTAGTGATATTTCGTGGTTAAGTAGTTGTCATCTGTCTGTGCCGACGTAGGGCCCATGGTTTTGGGCTACGTTGGAAATTGGACTCTGAGTTATCTATTACATGAAATAATTTTTCTTTTAAAAAAAAAAACGTTAATATACACTAACTTTCACGGGAGAATTGTATCCACATTTCCTCAACTATTAATTATTAATAATCATCTCCTCTTAAGTTTGTGAAATAAAAGGAGGTAATTGTTAATAGTTAATAGTTTATGGGGGATCAATGTAATTTTTCCCTAACTTTCACTCCACACTTAATTTGTGTCAAACCAATTAATATATATATCATATATATTAAAAGATGATTAATATGTTTACTATAAATATATACATAATTTAATATAAATGGATAAATTAGCAAACTAACGAATTTTTTGTCAAATTATTAAAAATGAGTTAATATTAAAGAGTATTTTTGGCATAATGTATAAAATCATACTATCAAAATAATTATCTTTTGATGCTCACATTTTATATATAATATAGATATATACATATACATGTATATATGTAATAAATCTATAAATAAATTATTTTGATGTTAAGAATTATATATTTCAATTTGATAATAAGAATTTTGTTATTGTACAATTTATACGAGTAAAAACTAGAAAGGAGTACATAACAATTTCGATCAATTAGGTACATTTTTTCTCTCATGTATTGTGTATAATACATCATTTAGGGTTTTTACCCTTTTTTTTTTCCTTGTCCATTTTTTGTCTATTATGATGAAAAAACAACCCCCCCCCCCACCCCCCTTTCGTTTTTTTGGTTCACATCTTTTATCTTTTTTAATTTTAATTGCTTTGTTTTCCTCCTCTGGGAGCACATTTATTAGTAATCGATTTTTATTCATAAGAAATTCATCAATTTTTCACATATATTGATCCGAATATTTTGTTAATTAGTTTATTGTGATAAAGTCACACCTAGATATATTTAAAATCTAAAAAATGAGCCCACATTGCTAAAATTGTACCAAAATGTCACACATATTAATACTACTTTTTCAATGCAAAAAAATAACTGATTGTATGTACTATAATTTAAGTAATATTTGCAACAGATTCTAATAATCATTTATGTGATTATAAGCTGCTGAAAATTCTTTTTGAGTGTTTGAAAACTCGACTTCTACTACAAGTTCTGTAAAAGAGTTGCTGTAAGATACTTTTATAAAAAAAAAAAGTAATTATAATTCTAAACACTTCAACTTTTTATTGACTTACAATAAATTATTTGATGATATCAAGTACTTTTGATTATAATTCGATTTTTTTAACTTTCAGCAAAATTAAGTAATTATATTTTTACATAATCTATTCCAAACACTACTTCAAATAAGCTCAAGCTGTTGACATACAAAGCCATCTCCCAAACATCGCTATCCTTGTGTTAAAAATGATTCAAGCTATAAAATTAGTTAATTTACATGGAAAATATATGTTCAAATCAATGATTTTTTTTTTTAAAGAAAATAATGACCCCATCAACTAGATTACCCGTTGATGGTGGGAATTGGATTCAATTTGCTAGTGCTTCATGAAACTTCGATTGTGATGGGGCAACTTCAAGTTGTAAAGCTACCATTAATCCCAAAGAGTTTGGTCACGAGAAATCATCTCTTGTTTCACTTTCCACTCCAAAAAAGAACTACCTTTCTCCATATATACTTTGCTTCACACTTAATTAAATGAAATTTAAAAGTCACACCTCTTCCCTATGTTACTAGTGTACTTTAATTTTTACTTGCTCAAAATGTTATAGATAAAGGGCAAAAAAAGAAACACGGTATTGTTAGAAAAAAATCAACTCAAAGCAAGACAAGTCAGTTAAAATGCTCAACAAAGATCATAGACATTTAGAAAATAAAAAATTACTGGTTAAAGTATGGTAGTACAACTAAATCGTACATGTACTATTGATGAAAATTATTATAATTTGTTAACCACATGTATGACTCCTGTTATGTCTTTACTAGCATGTTCATACTAAAAAAAGTCAGCTCTAAACTGGGAGTTGAATTGGAAGGTCTAATTAAGATTGTACTAGGCAATAGTTTTGGGGTCCTTCAAGTAATAGGAAAGAGAAGGTACAAGTCTACATTGCCGCTTTACTAGTCTAAATTCATACACGTTCAACATAAGACTTTCATAAAATACCGTTGGTAGTTAGTACAAAAGTTACTTGGTGGGGACAAACAACCTAGCGAGTAAAAGACACTATTATATGTCATTGTGGTCCAAATTGGCTTTTGGTCAAGGACTCAAATATTGTTACACCGGCCCTTGATTTCTTTTTCTTGAAAATTTTGTTCTCAAACTTAAATTTTACAAGATTATTTTGATAAAATTAATTTTAAATATCAAATTTTGAAAATTATATTACATGTAATTAAGTATTAGAAAAACAAATAAATTAAAAATCAATAAGTTTTTCTCTTAATTACATTCATACAATTATTTCATTTGCACTTCCTTTTCAAAACCAAACGCAAAAAATATTATTGACTTTTTTAGTAAATATTTGCCTTAATAAATGTTCTTTATTTCGATTGAAAGTCTGTAAGTAATTAAGTAATGTTATTTGTCTAATTACTAGGCCAACTCAAATCGATCTAGATTTGCATTACAATTTGTTTATTTCAAGCATTATTTTTTCTTTTTCTTTTTTTCCCCCTTATTCCCATCTGTCTTTTAATCTCTTCAGTGACACGTACACTAACAAATTAAAAAAATACCCATATTTTATTAGCTAAATCATGTCATTGGTTGTCCTCATATTAAAATATAATTTTGTAATTTAATAATACTGAATAAAATAATTAACAATATTTCTGGCATGCGGCAACATATGATTGGACCAGGCATGCGCATGCATGCCGTATTCATCCTCCTTGATCTACGCAACTGCAAAGACAAAGTTAAAAGTAATCTTATTTTATATGTGTATGTGTATACACAATTGACAATATATATATATATATATATACACGCATATACGCACATATATATATACATATACATTAATTATTTAAAATTAGACATTAAACTAAATGCTTGAATTATTTTGTCTATTTTCTAATACTTCCAAAAATATAATTTGAATCTGTAATTTAAAAATTATTTAGCACGTGCATAGAATGTGGACTAATTAAATTTTGACACATGGCAAGTAAAGAACTCTATTTTTCTTCAAAAATAATCCTTTGCAAAAATAATACAGTCAAGCACTTAGCTTTAGGCCACGTTAGTAAGCACTTATGCGGAGATAAGACTTAAGTTTTACTTAATTAAAAAAAATGTGATTATATAAATTTTGGACAACATAAATTATGAATTAATTAATTCAATCTTGCCATTTCCAGAATGGTCTCTTGGTTTAATTTTTTGAAAAATGCACGACTTGTTGAGTCGTGATTGCTAAAAATAGCATTATTCTATAGCCGATTTGATGTCATACATTTGACCTATTTAATATTATTAAATTAGATCTGTTTTGCAATTTAATAATTATCATTTTGATTGAATATATTATTCCATTTGATGCAATAATTTTAGAATGACATATCCTCGTAGTTGATCAAATTCCATCATAGAGTAAACCCTTTTCGTTTACTATTTTTCATAGTTTAAACCTCAAAAGGTATTTTCTAAATAATAAAACTTTATATCACTATCACGATTATTTAACATTAATCAATACATATCTTTGAATGTATAATTATAATTTGTCAAATAATTATATATAATTCGCAACTTGAGTATTTAATTGCACAGAAATCGATCACATATATATAACTATGTTTAGAATCATGGAATGATTGATTAACATTGAGAAATATTTATCAATTACAAAACAATTAAGTACATTAATCACATTAATTTAATTCACTTATTTCAAAATAAAATTAAATTTTTATATCTATAGTCAAATATTTTTGTAGCTGATATACGCTGCATTAGGCCTATGAAATCTTAATTAGTTTATTACAAAGGTCTATGAAAATTGCACTTGACTGAAAAAGAATATAAAATAAATGACAAAGATTGTGCAACGATATAAGAATTATCATTAAAAAAAATATATTTTCTTTTGTCACTAATAAAACTAACTAGATGTGTCTAGTTTGATGCATAAAAAAATTAACAATTAATATAATTTATTTTATATTTTTATTCCTACGTTATGTGATCAGTAAGTAAATATGATAATAAGTTCTATATTGTCACTATATAGCTCGATAGTAATAAAAAATAATATTTTATATTGTCATTAATGATAATTAATGACACATGGTATATAATAACAATTCAGTGACAACAATTTACGTTTTATAAAAACTTTCTAGAGTTTTATAAATTCATTTTCCCAAAATAATACT
This sequence comes from Handroanthus guayacan, assembly GCA_014898755.1. NCBI lineage: Eukaryota > Viridiplantae > Streptophyta > Magnoliopsida > Lamiales > Bignoniaceae > Handroanthus > Handroanthus guayacan. Next base: position 671,353 of record JACFYI010003637.1, on the reverse strand, counting down.
TTTAAAGAACATTTACATACTCATTCAATATCCCTTTATCTTTCTTTACCAAGCTCGGTAAGCTAAAATTCAGTTAATTTCGTAGCTTACACATACGTCATCCATTGCGTGAGCAATGGGTGTCAAATAAAATGACGATAATACCCTTGGGGCCAGGCTATTGGCAGCAAAGTCCGGAAAATTAATTTCCGTGCGGCAGTAAATGCTGGGAAAACTGATTCCTTAGTTCATTTCCCAGAACACAATATCCTTTTGTTTGGTTACATGGAAAATGAGAGGGCATTTTGGGTAATGTGGGTTCCACTTTGCATCATGATTTCAGACACAGCGGATAAGGTGTCACGTGGTTCGCTAGATTTTTGGAACAGAGACATTTTGGCCTATTATTATTATTAGTCCCAACTTCCCTCTCGTGGTTAGTTCTTCTGCTTTGAGGGATCAGTTTCATCTTATCAATTAACCCCTAAATTATCAACATTGAGAAATATTAAGAAACAAAAATACTAGATTTAATAATAAAGATAAATTCACCTCT
>JACFYI010003637.1:646899-662906 GCA_014898755.1 Handroanthus guayacan | reverse complement strand
GAAGAAGAACTTATATTTAATAGAGCTGCTTGCGACACGAGCTATATGAGCTGAACCGGAAAAAAAATGAGAGCCTGAGAGCAGTTTCTAACAATGAACATGGAAGATTTAACTTCATGGCCAATACTAAGAGAGAAGTGGAGAGTAAAAAATGATATTTATATGGAACATGGACGATTTAACTTCATGACCAATACAAGAGAGAAGTGGAGAGGAAAAAATGATATTTATATCTAAAAGGCTTATCATCAAGAAACAAGAACTATGAAATTTTAAAAAAGGTATACGATATTGAAATGAGATATCTTGGTAAAGCCCAACATACAACTCTATCCGCTACCCTTGCCGGAGAATGTCCTAAGGGAATCTGAACACAAACCGTATGAGTAGTAGTTTGATTTTTTTCTTGATCAGTGTTGACACCAACCATCTCATCATCAGGCGCCTCCAGATTTAAGTGTATTGCTCAACCTATGCAATTGACAGACAGAAGTAAGGCAAGAGCATAATAATATAACGAAGTTGCTGTACATTGATGTACGGATGCGAGGATCATATAGACAGAACTTATAGTTTTTAGCAACATTGCTCCATAAAAACTGAGAAGTGTATAAAACTTGGTGCTGTAGGAAGCGTGGAAGATGCTCATAATCACATTAATGGATTCATATCTGAAGATAACCTGCAGTTTTATTTTCAGAATGCTAGCCTATGTAGATGGATTAGTGATGATATAGAGTTCAGTTCTGTGAGAAAAACCAGAGGTTCCTTCTCTTTGTTTACATTTTACCGTCCTACCAGAATAAATGAAAACGTAAATGGAGGCAAGGCATCAGGCATTTAATTTGTTGACTAGAACTGGCTTTTAATATGATTAAGGGCATTGAGAAATTTAATGGAAGAAATGGGAAAGGATATGCTACCAATTAATACAGTATGCCCAAGCAGTTCTGGCAAGAGATAGCAAATGATAGACTTTAAGCTTTTTTGCCTCCCCAAACATGAAGTCATACAGATTGTGATGCAAGTAGGGAATAGAGCTTACCAGTCCAAGCCTTCAAAGAGGCCTTCACCTTTTATAGCAGAAGTTTTAAAAATAGCCCACTGACGGTTCTTAATCTTGTGCAATTCCAAGGCCTCAGTTATTGCAGCATCGTCAAGTGCCCCAGGAAGATCCTGTAAATCAAACAACGTAAAAACATTGGTTTGTCCTAGTTTCCTGGTGTTCAATGCACGCGCGTGTGTATGTGTTCTAGTGCTGCTGTGATATAGCAGAGAGTCTAAAGCATCACCGTCAACTCTTAAACATGTTATTACATGAAGCAAGACGCCTATACATCCTCCAACAGCTTAAGGGACAATTGAGCTAACCTGTTTGTTTGCGAATAAGAGGACAACAGCGCCTTTAAGCTCTTCCTCCTGGCAATAGGTCGTAATATCACAAACAAATGTTAAATATACAATAAAACCAGTAGTCCATGCTGCTGACATTAGGCAAAAATGTTTGAACAAATAGATGAGAGCTATGTGGATACAGAACATTTTCTCTCTCCTCGAGGACTCGAAATTCATATGTACTTCTTCCACTACTTTGACATAAGCCTTCAAGTCGGTAATTTGGCAGATTTTTCAATCTTCATCTTTGCTCCCATTTCTTTTAGTTATTTTTCAAAGTCCCCTAATCCAAGTTTCCTTTTCCTGATTCCTCACTGAATAAAGTGGAAACTGACTCTGCCCAAGGCTTAAAGGCTTATAAACAGTAATGCCAACCGTTAGTAAATGATCACCATCATACACAAACCATCTCTATCCTTAAACTCATTTTTCTAAGTTCTAGCAGAGTCAACAATTTCCTTCTTACTTCCTCCCATCTTAGCCAACAGCCCAGAATTGGAGCAACTACTTCATCTAGCAACAGGCATGTTTTAGCAGGAATGCTTGACATTGGCAACTTCCAATGTGATTTGCAACCAGAAATTGCTACGGGACACACCTTAACAATCATAGCCTAAAATGCATAATAAATAGGAATAGCATGCTTCAGTTCTCTTCAGCATATCATGTAGCATAATCTTCAAAGTCTTAATCCACATCATCAAGTATATCTCATACAATTATACAAAAATATGCCATATCATTTTAGTAGAGTAATAATAAATAAAAAGATAAATGAAAACAAAGAATACCTCCAATATTGCATGAAATTCTTCTTTGGCAACCACCAACCTATCCGTATCACTTGAATCAACAACATATATTATTGCTTGAGTATTCGGAAAGTAGCACCTCCAGTATGGCCTAAATAGAAAAATAAATATGCCAAGTGTACAATGAGTGCTAGCTATGAACAACTAGTATGGAAGATATCAATCAAACTAATTCTCCAGTTAAGGTCCCTTCAATAAGAATTTAATCAAAGCAAGGCTAAACAAAGATTCAGAATTAGCATGGAGCCAATTGCAGGTAACCGTAGGGAAAAGTGAAAGATTTCTTGTGAAAGGCATGACAAGATACCTGTCAACAAACCTATCCCTCCAACTAGAACCGCTTCCAAAAATTCTTAAGTATCAAACAATAAATTCCCAGTATTTCTAAACCCACATACCAAAAGATTGCAGAAAACAATCTTCAGAAGTTACAAATTCTGTAGTGTCACGAGACCTTAACCATGTCTCTTAACTAAACTCATGGATGAAACCCACTACTAGTACATGCTTAACAAGAGACTTCTAAACCTGCATACTTCATCAGGTAAAATTATCTGCTCCAAATCGTGATCATCAAATTGAGAAATCAAATGCAAACCTCAGTAAATCCTAGGTGCAGATTGGCCAACTACTCAATGCTTATGCTACCCAGATAAGTAATTAAACAGAAAAATAAGTTACTTATTGCAAGTAATATTTTCCTTCATTTCTCTCTTTATGGGATATCAATCCTGTTTCAATTAAACCTTCTCTATCTCAATCAACAAAGGAGAATTCCATACAAAAAAGTTTTTACTGAAAATAAAACAAAGAACGGAAATAATCAGCAACCAATATATAGGCAAATCATTAGCTTGTCAAATGCTAGAAAAAACTTATACTCGGCAAACAATCAAGACAACTGGCAGAAGGTAAGGGTTGAAATAAGTTACCTGATACTAGTCTGCCCACCTGCCATGAGCAAAGAAAACCTCCATTAGATATGAACTAAAGAATGACTTCTGCCATCATATTACAAATCCATGTCAAATAACGCAAGTTCCTAGTGCTAAAGAAATTAAAAAATATCATTCAGCTAAGCAAAGATATACTTACCTAGGTCCCAGACTTGAAACTTTATGTTATTATACTGCACTGTTTCCACATTAAACCCAATAGCTGCAGTTGAAAGAAAAAAATATATAACTTGTTAATCAAGAGAACACATTCCATTTTCTCTTCCCCGGAGATTTGCCTAAATTTATGCATACCATCTACACTAATCCATCAACCTTTGAGATCAGTAAACAACTTCAATAAGAACATTAACGAGCCAGAAGCTGTAAACTGACTTATTTCTGAATAATGGCAGCAGAGTACAAAACAACAGGATCAAGCAGACAAATATAAGTTAATGTTCCCATTATGCGTTCATTATTTTAAAAGAACTGAAAAGAGAAGGAAAAAGGAAATGCTTACTTGGAATGGTGGAAACTACTTCACCCATCTGAAGTCGATCTGGAAAAAAGAGGGAAAAAAAAGGGGGGAAACGGAAACGAATTAAACTAACCAGACGAAGGAGTGTTCACCAGAAGACGGAATGAAAGGGAGAATTCATACAAAGAATGGTGGTTTTGCCGGCATTATCAAGCCCCAGAACCAGGATGCGAGCTTCCTTATTCCCAAATAATGACGAAAACAGCCGCGTAAAAACTATACCCATTTCTCCGTCTTCCTACGTTAAACAATCACGAATCTGACACTCTTATCAGCAAAAATGAAAATGGCCCAGATCGGATCTAAGCAAAATAGCAGTACCCTCTTATCCTTCCTGCCGATGACTGAAACCAAAGTCACCACAAATCCTATTACAATATGACTATAAAGTGAAAAAACAGAGCAAATTAAGAGTTCTGTAATTGATCACCGGTCGAAAAGATGAGGGCCTGCCCGAGATTGATTTGGCAATATGAGAGAAAAATGGTGCTAAATAGTCTGATTAGATTAGCGTAGGCGAATGTGATTTCTGTCCATATTAATTTATTCTGGAATCTCGGAAAGTTCTATTGATCAATTTCTATAGTCAGTATAGAGCAGAACTTGACCAGGAGAAAATAAAACAAGAATGAGGGGTCGTCTCTCCGGGGGTTGAGCTTCCAGGACCCGACCCGAATTACAATGGGTTCTTTTTTTTTTCTTTTTTTTTAGTAATTTTACGTACCGTCTCTGCATACATTTAAAATATTATTTAAAAAATAATAGTAAAGAAATAATTGTGAGTTATAAAAAATATATTATTAAAAAAAATGATAATAAAGAAACAATTCTGAGTTAAAATTAATTATATGTAGTTTGATACTTTGTAGCATGCATTGTAGAGGCATACATCTTACCATTTTCTTGAATTTTATTTTTTCCTTTTTTTTGGAAACTTTTATTCCATATATAATGCCAATTTCTAAAAAAATTTGAAATTTTGAACTGAATCCACCAGAAGAATGATATAAATTACCCTAGAAATATGTTCCTTTTCAACAAAAAGTGATCGAGTGAGCATTTATAGAAATAAAAATAGATGACTTTTGACTCTAATATTAATTCACTTTAATTAGCAACTCCCACCAAAAATTAATAGGATAATTACTTCAAGGCCCCTTGACATAACCACCAAAACATCCTTGAAAGTTGAATAATTATCATTACACTCTTTATTGTTAATTTAGCTAACGAATAATTATTATTACACATCTGAAAATAATAAAACATTACAATAAACCCTTGAACAATGGAATATAACTATATTACAAATCAGTTCAAAAAATGTAATTGCAATTATATATGAACTAAATTAATAGCAAGAGATATGATGATAACAAACCAAATCTCAACTCTTAAAAAATATTTTGATAATTATATCAAACTTCAAAATGTAAATGTAATTATCCAAAAAGTAAATAGGTAAAAAGAAAACACCATTAACAATAGAACCTCAAGATGTAATCAAATTCAGAATACAAGAATTTCCGAAGAAATTCTACCTAATTCGGCATCGAAAACCCAAACCAACGAAAAAGTAGTTTCTGAAGTCATTAAAATCGTCATACAAGTTCATCTTACATACAACAAAGAGTAGGCAGCAATATAAGTTTTGATTATGGCTGTTATAAGCAAACAACTTACTGTACAGGTGACTGTACAAGAAATCAAGCAACATAAGTCTTCTAGACTGCTAAGAACACATACTTCCACCCAGTTGTGAATTCCATCAATCCTACTGAAAGAGTTTTGGCAATGTTTCAAACAGTTATTCTTCTTGCAAAACAAGTTATTCATCTTCCAACTCCTCAATGCGGGCCCTCCTTTCGGCCCTCCTTTCGGCCGCTTTCTTCCTGATAAAGATGCCCCATCTCATCGCAGCCTTAATCTTTAACCAACCTGCAACAGCCTTCCCAGGTCGGCTCCGATCCTCACTATAACCGAAGCCAGGGGAAGGTGACTGCACGTAAGAAGAGAAACTAAAACCATCTTCAGGCACATTAACGGAGGCATGGCCTCCCATGCTGAAAAGCCGAAGCAAGTGCTGCATATCTTCATTCTCGAGCATTTCGTGGCTTCTCATACGAATTTCTTCCTCTGACAGGAAGTCATCAGTGCCCTTCTCCCGGTTAATGGGCCAGTCCTCAAATGGATTGAGACTCGGTTCCTGGACAGAAGAGCTGCCGGTTTGGAATGACGGGGATGGTGATTGAGGAGGACCGAGGGCAAGACCGACTCTAGTGTCATATAGAGTGTTTTGGATTTGGTTGGGATGGTTGACCTGGTTATTCTGCTGAGTGAAAGCTGCCGGTTCAAAGGGGGTGCGTGAACTGGAGTTTAGGAGGTGGGACTGAGTGGAATATCGAGCATTCATATTGTCGTTATAACTGGAACCTGGTTCAGTAGAAATAAGAGATTAATCACCTAAATATGAAATCTCAAGAACAAATTCATATTACCAGCAAACAGAGTCGAAAGCAACTTAAAGAACAGACACAGGAAAAAAGAATGCGGAGAACACAGAAACAGCGACCTAGTTTGTGGTACTATTCACACATTGAGAGACATTTACAATTTCTGGGCTCGCCGATTTATTAGACTTCTACATAAAACATAGAACAACAAAGAGCAAGGAATTGTGACAAGCCTGGACCAAAAAAGTATGAAAAGAACCTAAAGCATGGAAAGGAAGTGTTATGCCTTCTGTTCATAGTCAGATTGAAAACGAACCAGCAAAGATTTTTCCACATTCAATAGTGCATAAGTGCAAAGCTCGAATCTTCTTCGGGAAGTTAAATATTTACATAACTCATGCATGCAAACACTATGGAATAAGCTGCGATATTGATCATATTCCATTCAAATTATGGAAAAGCACACTGCCAATAGGAATGTGCATTCAATAATGCTCACCTGCAATTAGCATGCTCTGATCAACTGAAGGCTCAGAGGGGACTGATACCGGCAATCTCTGTGGTGGAACCTGATTATCCAAAGAATGAGGATAATTGACCGGGCCCAAAGGAAGATCGCTTCGTGTTGTGCTTGACTTCTTGGTTTGCTTGGAATTCAACAGTGATTTCCCATCATACTCCACAACTTGACTCCAATTGTCATATGCTTTCTTCACCAATGTGTCAACATATACCTACACATACAATAGATTTTACGATTCCATATTTGAACATTTTGCCTTTCTTACAACCAATTTTGACCACATGAAATAAAACAGAAGCATCAGGCATGAATATTTGGTACTTGAACTTCTCCTTTACTCAACTTGAAAACAGAAATAAACCAGAGCATATCTCGAAGAATACTGCATACCTTCTGGCTGTCAGAAAGTGAATCTGCTGGATAATATTGATCATTAGCTATAAGGCCACTCAGCTCATAGATATTGTTAAAAACAACACCTATATTTCTAGTATCATCAGCATAATATACATAAAGCTTTCCACTCAGAACACAAGTCTTTGCATGCTCAACGAGGGCATCCCACATCTTATTCGACATACCACTCCCAAGGATCTGCCAACACCAGATAATGAAGTCAGATCATTAGGAAGACTTCCAAATACAGCAAAATGCACAAATACTTACACTCCTCAGCTTTTGAGCATCCCTGACCAAAAGCCTAAGAAAGTCCTCTACGATGAATATCCCTGCATTATTAAGCCGCCTGTGGAATGATCCATCTTTCCCAATCTTCTCCAATCTCCAAACATCATCATTTAAAGCAGGTGGATAATGCTTCTTGTACACTGTCAGAAGCAAAGATGCAGAGTAAATATGTAAAGATAGTGGAAACCATAACGCATGCATCGTCGAATACGCATCAGACATAGTTACTGGTCAGATACACCTAACAACATGTCAACATGGTTAACGAGTATGGATGCGAATCAAGCTCGAGTTAAGGTTTTAAAAAGGCTTGAAATTGTTTAAATGAGCTTGAGCTTGAGCTCGAGGTCATATTGAGTTTTAGCTAGTGATAGATAATATTTATTCCACATATTAATCCTTCTACATGGGTTTTCCCCAACATCTCTGTGTTGCATGCCAGTTTTCCAGCTACCATGTTTGAACTTGTATATCCTGATTCGTCTAAATATCTCATCTTTCTATTCTATTTTGAAGGTATCACCATGGCTATATTAATGCATAAAATTACATACATTCCCCTCTGTGATCTTTGACGGTAAAAGCTTCTGTCTTTGCTTCCCGAATGCGTATGCCCTCACAATATCCTGATGCGACTTTCAGACCAAGTCTGAATTTTCTGCTTCTTATCCAACTGGAATTATCTGTAAATGTGAGATCTCCTAGAGTTCCAACACCTTCCTTGAGTGTGATTTGTAAATCACCGGTCAAAAGAGGTCTCTTTCCCTCACGTTCTTTCACGACATGGCTTTCAAACTCTTCCTGACTCCAGCCTTCTTCATCTTCAGTGTTGAAGTCACCTTCTAGCACAACAATGTCCAGCTTGACAGAAGATTCGGGTCCAGATGTTACAACATGGCCGGTGTTAGCATCTATTAGTACAGCATGGATTGCAGCGCCCTGCTCCCCCTCTACTTTCCCTCCTGTGAACAATGGAAGTGAAAGCCTGGACCTAAACTGAAGCTGCAGGTTTCTCCCATCTGGTCCTTCAATTCGTTTAGGTGATGACCTGACCACTCAAAATCAAATCCCTTTAGAAAGAGAAGATGATTTATTGAAAATAAAAGTTGATGGTCTAGAAGTTTCACAAATACCATACATAAATTTAACCATAAAGACAGAAACACAAAAACTTTACCAAAGGTTAATTGGAATTTGAAATTGCAAGATTTGATTCCTACTCTCGGCAATTTCTAGAGTCAGGATGCGGTGCCATGCTATGAAATATGACATCAATCTCAAATATCAGATACATTTCTTTATGAGAAGTATATTCCTCATTCTAGTTAAAGAAGCAAATGAACTTAACATATCCTTGTGTAATATCTTCCCTTTTAAGGTCCTCCTTATGATGACTCCAAAAGTTTCTCTTTCCCATGCTTAGTTTATTAAAGCTCATAACAAAGAAATCCATCCAGTGAAAGCATAACTGAGACACAGCCCTTCTAACAACATAACAGTCCTTAGAGATTTAAAATAAAACATACATCAAACTTGGGTAAGCCACATTACAAAACAAGCTTTTAAACATTACAAAGTCATCCAATTTCATGAATGAGTTATGAAATAGAATCCCGAACCTTCCATTGAGTCTGGCAGGACCCAGCTTGGCCAAAGCTCGTTCAACTTCTTCACTAACCTATTCAACAACAATTTACAAATAAGGCAAGGCTTGTGCATAGCTCCATAATTAATATGTGAATGACCACCAAATTGCAACAGAAAACATCATTTGCCTAACAAAAAGATACAGGCACGGTTTATTCACTGGGGATAAAAAGGTTACTGAATGCCATCCACACGCACACGCACAAGCGCGCGAGCACACACAAAAAGGAAAAAAAAAAAAAAAAAGAAAAAATGAAAAGCAAAGATCTACAGAGAGAAGGAAATGGAGGAGAAGGAGGAAGTAGAAGGAGGAGGAGGAGGAAGAAGAAAGGTTCACATAGTTGTCTAGATCACATCCACAAAGGACATGCAATTCCTGAATGCCACTACACAAACATAATCCACAGGGATAGTTAGGTGACATCAACCAGTGACAACCTGCATTCAACCTTTAAAGGAGAGGCCATGTCTGACACATACAAATATCAAAACAGACTTGACAAAGCATATATCATTACCACTCTTCGGAGAATTGGTTCCAAAGATGAGCAAAGCTTCTGGAGGCTATCAACCTTTAGAGCTTCTACGATAACACTGCATAAAAATGAAAAAAGTAATTGGTTAGCTAATCAGAATCTTTTGTTTCACTTAGCATCCAGTTACATGATAAAAATTCTATTATTGAAGACAAAATAAATGGATTTCAGATTTGCACAAAACAAACAAGAAAAAGCATCTAGACAATGAAATGCACTCCAAATAGCAGCAAAACATGTCGAAATATTGAGACCAATTGTTTCCATGGCCAGAATTTTCAGTGGTTGAAACACACTGTTAGATTTTTGTATGAAAATGAAAATGTCCTTGGCTTAATTGGGTGGAGATGTGGACTTTATAGGACTGAAAATGAAAATGTATTTAGTTTTTATGTGCATCATCAGTGATAAGACAGAATTAGCAAAACATGTTTTGATATAATACTCCCAATAAATAATAAGAATATGATGATAATATTAAATAAAAACCAATTTCTGGCCTCATTTCCAATTCTATCTCCTGTCAGTAATTAATGTTTTCGAAAAATATTGTTACTAAGAGCAATTGGCAGATTGTAACTATGACCACATAATAGTAAAATCAAATTATTAATGAATGTGAACCAAATTGACAGAATTTTCATGATGCGGCCCGATCGTTAGTTATTCTAGGGACAAAAGAGAAATCCATAACTTTTTCCAGACCGCTGCTGCATCCCAAAAAGGCTGGCCAAGCTAGGATTGATTCAGGTTGGTGCTGGGTGTTCGGTTATCCATGCTTGGAAGTCATGACATTTCTATTTTGGTTGTTATATTTGTACAATTTATGTGGTTTCTAGATCAATATACATTACTATGTAACTAGAAGTAGAATCGCATGACTTGCCACTGATCTTATCCAACTACGCAGTGAGTATTTGCGACAAACTTTGTTTCACCCAGCCAGAAATAGTCAGTGGCCATACCCGACAAGGTCAGGAATAGTGGAATACTCGTGATGGATTTGGTTTTCCGAGCTATGTTTTGTAGGCATTCATACCCAAATGTCTACAAAATCTGTGGCTAATTTTGCGGGAGAAGCCACCACTCACTCGCTCACTTAGACAGACAGACTCTCTCTCTCTCTCTCTCTCTCACACACACACACACACTCTCTGTGTTAAATAAAACGTTCTTTTATGTGTTATAACTTTTTGCCTTTTCAATATATTTTATGTGCTTTGCATCTTATAACATATTAGCAGCATCTTCTTTTCCAAAGCAAATAACCAAAATTTCATGCTTCTAAGACAGTAGAACTGCCTGACAGATTAAAGTCAGAATGCTTTGAATCTTATAACATATTAGCAGCATCTTCATTTCGGAAGCAAATAACCAAAATTTCATGCTTCTAAGACAGTAGAACTGCCTGACAGTAGATTAAAGTCAGAGTACGTAACATGCACAAATTTCATACCTCTTTTGATTGCTCCCCCACATTTAATATTAATGAGATATCACAGTTGTGTAGTTACAGAAGCAATCAATCAATTGTTTCACATAATAATTTTCACCATGACATTAATAACCTATGGAACATAAGCTGAATACGGAACCTATGCGTTTGAATACAACTTCCCCACTATTCTTTTGATTATCCCCCACAATTAAATACAATTTCACCGAACATATTTTTCTTTATTTCTAACTGTTGAAATGTTGGAAATAAACCACCAGACTCTTGTTTTTATTAATATCATATTCACAACCCCTGTAGTCATAGGACTAAGGACAATAATGTGTAGTTCCTGAATCAATTTATAAAGCTAAAGGAAAATTCCACATAAATGCCTAACATGAAAGTGGCCCTTATTTCACTTTCTGATCAGTCAATGGATTTGGCAAATCGCACAGTTAAGGTTACACGATCACATCCAAACAGAGGAAAGAACAAGAATTACCACACTAATGGAACCATAACATCCAAACAGAGGAAAGAACAAGAATTACCATACTAAATTACTAATAGCAAATCCTGAAAATAAGCAAATTAAACCATTAAAACAATTCATTCCAAATTTGGACAAACTCTATTATCCAATGTGTATATTATCATTACGTGAATCCATAGCAAAAAAATATGATTTCACATCAGCCCTTTATGTAGTTTTGTCCAGGTGTAAGCAATATTCTTCTCGGGGAGAAGGCAGAATCTAAAAAATTTGGAAGTGAGCATTCAAATCCACATTCAAAGGAAAATTAGCAATGAGCAAGCTATTTGTGTCATTTCTAACTCACATTAAGTAGTCCTACCAATTTAAGAAAAAATCTCGACTCAGCGCTTATTATTTCCAGGTATACTTAATTCAGAGTGCCTCCTTCCAAAAGATACACAAACTGCTGAGTCCAAATTTAGACCAGAGAAATGAAGAAACAAATGAATAATGATAATCTTGTTACCTAGCTAGAGCAGGTCTTTTTCTTTCTGGCTCCTGCTCGTCATCCCCACCACCTTCCAAACTCCTTTTCCCTCCCCCTTTCATTGAGTTTGTTCTCTCCATGTACCTTGTCTGCGGCATTTACACTTCAAGACACCAGAAAAACAGAAAAATAAATCGAGAGACACTGAACCCAAGAAACCAAAAAAAAATCAAAAGTTCCCTAGATTAAGTCAAACAGATCTCACCTAGCCACAAACCCATCTCGGTTTTATACTCAAAAACCCAGATCCCTAAATATACCAATCAACGCAACAAACCAACCCCTCAAAAAATATACACCCAATACACGCATACAACGAGAAATTACCTGATGCGTAGCTGAGTTAAGGTAAACAGAAAGTGGGCTGCAACAATTTTGCGATTCAATTAAAGGGTTTCTCGTCTGACTATGCGTCTGAAAGAGTGAGAGAGGAGCGAGGCTGCTGTATTAGCTTGCGAAATTTTGGATGATGGCGACTAAAGCGCCAGTAGGAAAGAACTACGATGTCTGGCACTCAACAAAGCAGAAGAAAGAGTCCGAGATCTATTGGGCTCTTGATTTTTGCGTTTTGTGCATTCGCTTTCCTCTACTGGTGAATGTATTCAATAGCAGTGGTCTCCCGGCTGAGCTTATATTTGGATCAACTGTACATTATCTCCCAGTGAAATTATTAACTCCTTCTCCCTTATTTTAAAAATTATTAATATCTTTCTTCGAAAAATAGAACATTTACCAAACTTGTCATTGCCGTTAGCTTTTGGATGAAAATGTTGGCATCAGCCAAAAAATATTAAGTAAACTTTCCAGTTTGTCTCTAAACATTTTATAAGATTATTTTATAACTTGGAGGGTGTAACTATAATGTACTTATAATTAAAAGAGGTGGAAATGAAATAAAATACTTTTATTATTATATAGCCATTGGAGCTAAAAATGTTGTGATTTTCTACAGAATTTTTTGTGTATTCTTCATATATGGGAAGGATTAATATCCATTAATACTTTTGTCATAATATGAAAATAATTTTTTCTTATCAAAATATTTGCTCAAGTAATATGTACAAAGGCGACTCCATGTGTATATGAGTGGGGTCACTTGACCCCACTCAACATAAATTTACAATTAACATATTTATATTATTATTTATATATTTAGTTTTTAATAGTTTTATAGAGATGTTTTGACCCCTCATTTAAGGATTTAATATTTAATTGACCCATCCTTTTGTCTTTTCTTCTTTTACAGAGAAAAGGTAAAATATGCATATATAACACAATGATACAGGCAGTCAAGTCACTTATATTTAGTTTTTTTTTTTATTGGTTTTGATAAACAAAAGTTGATTTGAATGAATGAATTTTATCCATCATAAAGTTTATAAGCGTAGATCATTTGGTACTTGATTGTTAATCATATAATTACATAATTGATATGCGATCAAGTGAAGACTTTTTGAAAGCAACTGGAATTGTCAATCTTACAGAAAAATTAGTAGAGATAAAGAAAGAAGTTGTGTATTATTTGGTTTATTTGCTTACTAGTTGATATTGCCCGTGGCTAAACTACTATTGATTTTGTCCCTGACTACTATAACTATTGAAAGAGCGATGAAGATTGTAAAAGATTGGAATCGAATGAGTAATCAATTTTTGAATGACATTTTAGTTGTATACATTGAAAAGAAAGTATTTAGTAGCGTTGGTAATGAGAGTGTTATGAGACGGTTTCAAAATATGAACATTTGTAAATACATACATACATACATACATATATATATATAAAGTATTTCAACTTCTAAATTATAGCAATTTAATTTATCAATAGTTAATTTTTGACCCCAGTGACTAATATTTCTGGAGTCATCACTGAATATATATATATATATATAATAAATCTAATTATACCACCAATCATATACTATATATACCAAGTTTTGATATTTTTCATAGATTAATATATTTAATCTATCGTTGCTAGCAATATAGCGTTATTTTTGTTTAATGAAACATTCCGTTAAAAATAAAATAAAAAAATAAAAAACAACCAACATGGATTTTGCACATAATCAGCATTGTATTGGAATAATTAATATCACATAACAATTATCTCATATGCAAGTCCTGTGTACATGAGAATCATCGCCCCTTGTATTTTTTAAAAAATAAAACATTTATCCTATTTGTTTACGAAGCCATCACTTTAATCATAGATACGTTACAAATATATCCCTTTATAAATATAAATGTTGCTAAGATGTCAAGTGCAAAATGATTCTTTAAGGATAAAATAGTCAATTCATTATTTTTGTTTGAGTTTTCTGAGGAGCATTTTTTGGAGGGAGGTAGTGGTAATTTTTTAAATAGGATGCAAGAAGTTGATAATTTCAAAATTTTTGAAGGGTATAGTTGTAATTAATCTTTCACATTATTTTTTATTTTCACAATAAAAAATGTCGTCCTGAAACACCAATAACATTATTTTAATTTCTAAAATAATTTCTATTTACCTATTCTGAAACAATTTTATTTACTATCCAAAAATATATGCAAACATTTATTACATTCCCTTTTTTCACTCTCAAATTACTATTTTTGCAAATACTATTTCCCTATGTTTTGGAAGACTATGAAGGAAGGAAGAGTTTGTTCCCGATCCTTAATTCAATTTTAATTTATTTTTATTAATCTTTGAAAGGTATATGATATGTGGAATGGAACCCACTAGAATCCCAATCACATCAATATTCTTAAAAAAAAAAAAAAGAAAGAAAAAAAGAAAGAAAAGAAAAGAAAAGAAAATATCTTCTGTGTTGTAGGGCACAACATTGTGCTTTGGGGTGAAAAATTATGAAGATACGTCATGAATCAATATAATATTATTGAGTTTGGATTAGAGGTTATTGGATTAGGTCGATATCAGATTGACACGATAAGATATATATAACTATGGGTGAATTTAGGTTGAGTATCGAGTTACATGATAAATACGATAATTTTATTGAATTACTCACTAATTCAATCCAATCCAACGCAAAGTCTTAACAAAATATTGTGTAATACATATATTTGCTAGTTGCCAATTCTACACAAAACACTGGATACATCCTTTTCAATTTTTTATTCACTTCTTCTTCTTCTTCTCTCTCTCTCTCTCTCTCTCTCTCTCTCTCTCTCTTTTTGCCCCCAGATAGATTTAGCAAAAAATTATCCATGCCCATGGGTACCTATAGGTATTCGAAAAAAAATACGAATAATGAGCATTATATCTTGTAGCTAATAAAGTGTAGATAATTTTACCTAGCACTTTTTTATCCCTACAGGTATCTGCAGGTAACCCATGGGTAATTATATATAAATATATTTTATATTTTATTTTAACTATTATTTCATTAACCTAATTCCCTTCATTTTTTCTTTTTTTCCCCTTTTTTACCATAGAGTAACAAAACGATATTTAACATATAGTATCGGAAATTTGTAGTATCCTGAATTATATTTGTTTAGTTACGGGCAATGGGTCTAGTACCTATTACACAATAAAATATGAATAATTTTACCTATAAGTAAATTTACCCAGCTCGTTGTTTCCTGCCCCTAGGTTATTTGTAGTTATCCAATTGCTAGGTCTATTTCTATACTTTGTCTCCAAATTTCATAACCCAAAAGGACCCTCACCCAACTATAGTCTCTAACCTGTCAGACCAAGAGATCTCGAGGGTAAGAGGCTAAAATCCACTGTTCACCAAACGCCACATCCTACTCTATTTCTGGAACTCATACTCCTATATACTATGCTACTATTTTCTTATTTGGTAATTTTTGTTCATGATGATGATGATGATTAATGTTGAATTTTTCTAGATGAAGTATTGAGTGCAAAAATGAAAAATGATTACAAGTTGAAATGAGTTGGATTGTGGATTGCGGATTGATGGATTAGTAACATGGCTTGATTCTCAAAATTTCAGGTTAGATTTGACTTGAGATCCCATGTTTACTTGGGGAGTTGAGATAATAG
>JACFYI010003637.1:573596-609592 GCA_014898755.1 Handroanthus guayacan | reverse complement strand
ACGGATTGAGGCAACCTCGCCATGGGAAGAAGTAAGTTTCTGTTTGTTTGTAAAACTCCATGTATTGATGCATAGAAGTATAAGTAAAAAGTTGCTATTGATTGATTGGTATTTGTTTGTTTGTGGCCTTAATGTTTACGGATTCAGCTTATTTTGAGGTTGAGAACGATGAACCTGAATGGAAGAATTTAAGTTTATTACATTTTATTGAGTGTTGCTCCATTGTTTTCCATATGATGGTCATTAGTTAATGGGTATGTGATATTAAGGAATTAAAGAAAATCGTGTTCTTACTGCTGCGTCTGCGAGTTGGTTACTTTGTTTGCTATACAATAATCTAGGGTTCCAAATGCTAGGCACTCTGGAAATTCTTTTAATGATTTGAGGTTAGATTATGTAATGGTATGATTTTCCCTGAATTTTTATGTAGTATTCTATTGCACCCCATGAATTTTAATTAGGAAAAGTGCTTAAATGGGTAAAAGAAGAAAATGTAAATCTGCATTCTAGTCTGACAAGAAGTATTCGGATGATGATATGTTAATTTTTGGCTTTTTTAATTTCCTTTTATCGGACCTACTGAACTAGTAAATTGATTTGCGCATATGTGGCTAATTCTTAGTGGCGAGTTAATTAGATGGGGAAACCATTTCCCATCTCACATTTAAAGAAAAAATTACGATGGGTATTGGCTTTGGCTTTACTCAGTGAGAACATCATGTTTGGTATGAAGGAAAGGAAAGAAATGGTAAGAAACAATTCGAAATTTTTGGTTGCTGGGAAATACTAAGGAAAAGTAAAATGTGAGGGAAAATAAAATGTAATATGGGGAAAGTGCTCATGTAGATGTGAGGAAAACCAAGAATAAAGCCTTGGAAAGGGATTTTTTGCTAGTCTTTCTGCTGCAACCCAGCCATCACTTTCTCTTGTGTTCCGCATTGGTTTTCTGGACTCCAAACAAGTTTGGCATCTGAGGCGTCTTTGCTTTTGTTTTCTTTTGTCATATCATTCTTTTCTCTCATCAAATTTCGGAAGCAAACAGAGCATAAAGAAATCAGAAATAAGTAAATGCATTAGAATGCTTAGAAGATATTTTATGTGCCTTTGTAGTGTAGGCAGTGAGTGTGATTTGCCTTGATAAGTATTTCTTGAAGGCATTTATATTTGTTTATGATGCGTTTTATAACTAATATGATGATATACTTACTTCCCACTTTCAGGACCTGCTAGGTGTTACCGTCAGATCAAGAACAAGCCGTACCCCAAGTCACGGTTCTGTCGCGGTGTGCCAGACCCAAAGATCAGGATTTACGATGTTGGAATGAAGAAGAAAGGTGTTGATGAATTCCCCTTCTGCGTGCATCTGGTTAGTTGGGAAAAGGAAAATGTCTCAAGTGAGGCATTGGAAGCTGCACGTATTGCATGCAACAAATACATGACAAAGTTTGCTGGAAAGGATGCGTTCCACTTGAGAGTCAGAGTGCACCCTTTCCATGTCCTCCGAATCAACAAAATGTTATCGTGTGCTGGGGCTGATAGGCTCCAGACTGGTATGAGGGGTGCCTTTGGTAAGCCTCAGGGTACTTGTGCTCGTGTAGCCATTGGTCAGGTCCTCTTGTCCGTGCGCTGCAAGGATGGAAATAGTCATCATGCTCAGGAAGCCTTGCGCCGTGCGAAGTTCAAGTTTCCTGGTCGTCAAAAGATTATTGTCAGCAGGAAATGGTATTTGATTAATTTTTCTGAAGATGCATTCTATGTAATAAGTAGTCTATTTATATGTGTTTTATCATCCAGTCCGGTGTTTGTTTGAGATATAAGTATTTCTCAACTGTCCCATGCATTGATTCACTGTTTGCTTCTCATAATTGTGCCAATTGCTCTACTGCCACCTCTGTTTTACTCATATGATTTGGTTTTGACAAAAACTATGCCTTGTTTGCAGCTCCCTGTTGAGGCGTGCCCAAACATATAGTTCAGTTATACACTACATATTTTTGTCCATGTCCTCTCAAATTATTTGCCCTAGTATTCTAGTATTTTTAATGAACCTTGCTCTCTGTTTCACTAATGACAAACAGAAAAATAATTTTGTGGTGACATTGAGTTTAATAGCTAAGCTGATGGCTGATGTGCTGTCTCTCAATTTTCAGGGGATTCACCAAATTCAGTCGCACTGATTACGTGAAGTGGAAATCTGAGAATAGGATTATCTCCGATGGTGTTAATGCCAAGGTTTGTCTGTTGTGAACAACCTAAATATTGCTTGTTTCTTGTTTGTGTTATGTAGTATGCAAATAGTGTTTTTGCAATCTTTCGGTTATGACATTAATGTGCAATTATGTTTGCAGCTTCTTGGATGCCATGGACCTTTGGCAGATAGGCAACCTGGAAGAGCGTTCTTGTCAGCTGCAGTTGAAGGATGAAAGTGATATCTGGAAATGAGATTATGTTGCTTTTTATGTTTCTTAATATCTTGATTGTGTTTTGTTTGAATTTATGTTTCTATTGGAGACAAAAGCTTTTGCAGTGGAATTGTTTTGAATTTCCTTGGAGCTTTAGCTTATTCTACTTTACTCTCTTTGTGTTCCATGCGTGCATGTGTGTGTGAATAGTGTCTATGTCTTTTAGTATGGATGCACCATGATCAAGTTTGAAAGGTCTTATATTCAGAATGAATTTTTGTTGGAAAGTAAACTTTAATATTTCCTGTGAAATTATGTTTAAATTATTTCTGTTAAATTTTAGGGAATTTTAAATTATTACATTAAGTGAAATTATATGTTTTTACTGTTTTAATAAAAATTTTGCTTATTATTAAAATGTAAAGTGAAATAAAAAAATTCAATGTGATTTGCTAGTCGCTAAAATTTTATGCGGCAAACTATATCTGTTTTGAAGAAGTTAAATATAATTTTATTTTCAGGACATCTTTTTATCCTAGATTGTATCTCTTGAATTGTGTTTCGTTTTTTATCTTGTGTTATTAAGTATATGTTGTGTGTATTGTATTTATGATTAAATATTTTTATGAAAAATATTTAATACATATAATATGTATTTAAAATATGAAATAAGAAATAAAATATCATTTAAGAATAATTGATTTGGCTTTTATTCCTGCTATCATTTTCTCTTTTTATACATGAAAAGAAAAACAGTTTCCGAAACCACTGTTTTAGAGCATGCTCGGGCCCAGTCGGTTTTAAAAGGAGGGGCGGGCTTAGATTAGCAAAACTAGTTGACCAATCAACATAAATGGATCCAAATCAATCGAAAGTAAAAGATAAGTGGAAAAATCAACTTTATTTAAATATTTTTATATTTCGTGTTTAGATTATATAATTTGATTTTCTTAATTGATGTTTGAATATTTTATACTTACCATTGGGGGATGAATATGCAACAAATGATTACTTTTATGGATTATATTGGAATCTGAATATCTTCACTTTTAATGTTGGGTCTGCAATTAAATTTAAAGGCGTGAAACAAGCCGCTAATTAGTTAGAATTGATAACTAGGGCACTAGTTCGGGCATGGGCTACCCAACCCGACAAGTCACATGTGGGTCAAGTATAAGTTTAAATCTTGCCCCTGTTCCTGTAATCATCTTATTGTTACGTGTCAACAATTTATTGAAATAATATAACAACAAATTTGAAATGAGCATAAAATACCAATATATGAATTGTTTCATTATTTGTCCCATCACAAGTTGCATTCACTTACAATAAGAAAAAACTATGAGTATCCAATGGAATACCGATATTGAATAAAAAACTTCATCAAGTTACATATAATAAAAAACTCTCCTATAAAGTAAAATCAAATATATTTTAAATATTGTTTTGAAATACTTTCCAAAAATGTCCAACAAGTAGCCAAATAAAATAATGGGATAATTACCTCAATATTCTTTGAGGTTTGTAATTAGTTATCAAAGTACCTGTTGAAGTTTTGCTAATAATTATTATTATTACACATCCTATCTTTAACTTAGCCGATGATGGATGTATGATTGTAATCATATTCTCGAGTTGATGCGTAATTACAATTATATTTTTTCAAAGGATTTATTTATAATGTATCAAGATTTTCAAGGGGAGTAATCATGGTTATTCGTTAATTTATACAGTGAAAAATATAATGATAATTATTTAAATTATAGAAATATTTTAAAGATCACAAAACAGGTTATAAAATGTGAATCTTGCTTGATATTATCCACAATTATTACAAACACAATGGCGTACTGGCAATTTTTAATTTCTTCTTTTACCAAAATGACCCTAACCTTGTGCTGAGGGTCAGCAAGCTTGTCTTGACATAAACTGACGTGATTGATTTTGATTCAGTAGTCGTCACATTGTCCAAATCCAACGGTGTCTGTTTGTCCATCCTCCCTCCAAATCGATGCCCAGAATTTATAGGTCGAAGAATACTATAAATTCAGCAGGAAAATCACAGCTCTTGAATACATTCATCAGTAGCAGAAAGCAAAAAAGCGAAAAGGAAAAACCAAAAGGATCTCAAACTCTCTCTCTCTCTCTCTTTATTCAAGTGCTAAACGTCGGAGTTCCTTTCTACTGGCGCTTTAGTCTCCATCCTCATCCAAAGTCTCGTAAGCTAGTACCGCAGTGCCACTCTTCTCTTACTTTCTCAAACACAGTCACACAAGAAACCCTTCAATTGAATCGCAAAATAGTTGCAGCCCACTTTCTGTTTCCCTTAACTCAGCTACCCATCAGGTAATTATTAGTTTTATGCGTGTATTGGGTGTATTTGTTTAGGGGGATTGTGTTTTATGTTGATAGGTATGTTTGGGGATCTGGGTTTTTGAGTATGAACCCAGGGTGGGTTTTGTGGCAAAGCAAGATCTGTTTGACTTAATTTAGGAATTTTTCGATTTTGTTTTGGTTTCTTGGGTTGAGTGTCGGTTGATTTATTTTTCTGTTTTTTCTGGTTTGAAGTGTAAATGCCGCAGACAAGGTACATGGAGAGAACAAACTCAATGAAAGGGAGAGAGAAAAGGAGTTTGGAAGGTGGTGGGGATGAAGTGCAGGAATCAGAAAGAAAAAGACCTGCTCTAGCTAGGTAACAAGATTATTTAGTCCTTTGTTTCTTCCTTTTATCTGGTCTATTTTCACTGTGCAGTTTGTGTATCTTTTGGAAGGAAATACACTGTATTTAGTATATCTGGAAATCATAATACACAAGTGAATGTGTTCTTTTTTAATTTACGTCGAATCGAGAATTTTTTTCTTAAATTTGGTACAGTTACTTAATGTAAGGTAGAAATGAAACAAATAGCTTGCTCTTTGCTAATTTTCCCCTTGAATGTGGATTTGAATGCTCCCTACCGAAAGTTTTTGATTCTGCCCTTTTCCCGAGAAGAATATTTCTTACACTGGACAAATTGGATTAAAGACTGATGTGAAATAATATCTTTTTGCTAGGGATTCACACAATGTTAATAGACACATTGCACTATTGAGTTCGTGTCCAAATTTGCAATGAATTGTCTAATGGTTTTATTGCTTACTTTCGGGATTAGCTAATTGTTAGTAGGGACTTCAGTATGGTAATTCTTGTTCTTTCCTCTGTTTGAATGTTATGTTTTTGTGGAACCTTCATTGTGCGGTTTGTTAAACCAGTTGACTCACCAGAAAGCGAAATAAGGGCCCCTTCATGTTAGGTGTTTCCTTTAACTTTATAAATTGTTTCAGGAACCACACATTAGTCATTATTGTCCTTAGTCCCATGAATATAGGGGTTGTCAATTTGAATTTGAAGAAGAATAAGAGTCTGGTGGTTTATTTCCGACATGTCAAGAAATAGAGATATCCTGTCTAGGTTCGTTTATGGAAACGTGAATATGCTTGATGAAGTTTTGTGTAGACATGTTAACTTAATAGGATTAGGGTAGGAAATAAAAATGTTTTTGGTTTTGTATTCCCATGAGTGAAAAAGTGGAAATTTTGAAAGTGTGCTTAGTTATTTTCAAAGAAATCATTTGGATGTGGTAATGGAATTGTAATATCTAATAACAAATTCCAGTGAAAAAGTGGAAATTCTAAAAGTGTGCTTCGTTATTTTCGAAGAAATCATTTGGATGTGGTAATGGAATTGTAATATCTAATAACAAATTCTATAAGTAATTTATGTAGTGAGAATTATTATGTAAACAATTGGTTGATTGTATTTATTGCTAGAAGATTGTCATATCTCATTAATATTTAAATGCGGGGGCATAATAAGAGGAGGATTATCAAAAGGGGAATGAAGAAGCAAATGATGCTGAGGAATTTGTGCATGCTGTGTACACTGACTTTGATCTACGCATTGGTAGGTAGTTCTGTTGTCTTAGAAGCATGAAATTGGTGATTGCTTTGGAATGAAGATTTTGCTTATGGAGTATGTTATAAGATTCAAAGCTCATATAAAGTACTGAATATGCAAAAAAATTGTAACACATGAAAATTCATTTTATTTAACAGTATGTGTGTGTATATTGTATATGAGTTGTGGCTTCTCCTGCAAAATTAGCCACAAATTTGTAGATGTTTCGGTATGGATGCCTACCAAATATAGCTTGAAAAACCAAAATGCATCATGAGTGTTCCTGACCTTGTTGAGTATGACCACCTAAATACTCACGGCATAGAGATTGGTGCAAGTTATGCGGTTATACTTGTAGTCACATACTAATGTATATCGATCTAGAAGCCACATAAATTGTTCGAATATAACAACTGAAATAAAAAATGTCTCTGAAAATCCATTTATTTTTCTTCAATATGTAGAATTTTTATGATGTAACTGGATATTAAATGAAATAAAAGATTCTGATTATCTAATCAATTATCTTTTCATTTTTATGCAGTGTCATCGTAGAAGCTCTAAAGGTTGATAGTCTCCAAAAGCTTTGCTCATCTTTGGAACCAGTTCTCCGGAGAGTGGTAATGATGAATGCTTTGTCAATTCTATTGTGAAGTATGCATGTGTCAGATTTGGCCTTTCCTTTAAAGATTGAATGCAGATTGAGGCTGGTTAATATCACCTAACGATCTCTGTGGATTATGTTCATGTAGTGGCATTCAGGAATTGTATGTCCTTTGTGGATGTTGACCTGGAAACCATCTGTTCATATCTTTCCCTTCTTCTTCCTCTGTGAAATTTGGATGTTTGAGACATGGCCTTTCCTCTAAAGGTTGAATGCTGATTGTCACTGGTTAATATCTCCTATCTATCTCCGTGGATTATGTTTGTGTAGCGGCATTCAGGAGTAGTATGGTTCTTTGTGGATGTTGACCTAGACAACTAGCATGAACCTTTATTCACATCCTTCCCTTCTTCTTCTTCCTCCTTGAAATTTGAATGTTTCAGATATGGCCTTTCCTTTAAAGGTTGAATGCAGATTATCACTGGTTAATGTTAATCTAACTATCTCTGTGGATTATGTTTGTGTAGCGGCATGGAGGATGTATGTCCTTTATGGATGTCCTCCTCCTTCTTCAGATATGACCTTTCGGTCCTTTCCATTAAAGGTTGAATGCAGATTGTCATTGCTTTAACTATTTCCTTGGGTTATGCTTGTGTAGTGGCATTCAGATATTGTATGTCCTTTGTGGATGTCCTCCTCCTCCTCCTCCTCCTCCTCGTCGTTAGGGAAATGATGTTTTCTGTTTCTTTCCATGGATTTCTTTTCCTTTTCCTTTTCACTTATTGCACCTCTCTCGTGTGTGTATTGGTCATATCTGTATGTTTTTGTTGGGCAAATGATGTTTTCTCTTCTGATTTGATGGTCATTGACATTTTTGTTATGGACTTATCCCCTAGCCTTGCCTTATCCTTAATTTTTTGTTGAATAGGTTAGTGAGGAAGTTGAACGAGCCTTGGCCAAGCTGGGTTCTGCTCGACTCAATGGAAGGTTTGAGATTCTATTTCATAACTTTTCATGAAATCAGATGACTCAGTAATGTTTAAAAGCTCATTTTCTAATGTGGCTTACTCAAATTTGATGTATGCTTTTATTGTAAATTTCTAATATGAAGTGGAGTTGAATTGTTGTCTTCTAGAGAAAACTAATGGTTGCACCTTTTGTAAATTAAAGCTCACTAGAGTTATGTTTTTATACTGTGTCTTGGTTATGCTTTCACTGGATGCATTAGAATTATGTTATGAGCTTCACCTTCTGTGTGGGGGGCGGGAAGGGAGGGATGTATAGTAACTCTTGAAATTGCTGAGAGTAAGGAATTATATCTTGCATTTCCAATTACAATTAACTTCTGGTAAAGTTACTTTACTTACTGATTATTTTATTTCTATTTGTGTCTTTATGGTTAAAAATATGGTATGGTCTTTGCAAAGCTTCTAAACTATCAACTTCTATTTTCAAATTGATCACCTTCTCTTTCTAAAGGGCTTTGACTTTGATAATTCAGGTCCTCGCCGAAACGAATTGAAGGACCAGATGGGAGAAACTTGCAGCTTCAGTTTAGGTCCAGGCTTTCGCTTCCACTGTTCACAGGAGGGAAAGTAGAGGGGGAGCAGGGCGCCGCAATCCATGTTGTACTGGTAGATGCTAACACCGGCCATGTTGTAACATCTGGACCCGAATCTTCTGTTAAGCTGGATGTCGTTGTGCTAGAAGGTGACTTCAACACTGAAGATGATGAAGGCTGGAGTCAGGAAGAGTTTGAAAGCCATGTTGTGAAGGAACGTGAGGGAAAGAGGCCTCTTTTGACTGGTGATCTACAAATCACACTCAAGGAAGGTGTTGGAACCCTAGGAGATCTCACATTTACGGATAATTCCAGTTGGATAAGGAGCAGGAAATTCAGACTTGGTCTGAAAGTTGCATCAGGAAATTGTGAGGGTGTACGTATTAGGGAAGCAAAGACAGAAGCTTTTACTGTCAAAGATCACCGAGGGGAATGTATGTAACTTCATCAAATATATATATATATATATATTTATGTTTTACCTATCATGCATTAATATAGCCATGGTGACACTGACAAAACAGAACACAGAGATGGCACTAGAAACATTTAGATGAATTAGGATATACAAGTTTAAACATGGCAGTTGGAAAACTGGCATGCAGCACAGAGATAGTGGAACTGACGCATGAGGGAGAGTTGATATGTGGAATAAATATTATTTATCACAAGCAACAACTCAATATTTTGAAGTGAGCTTGAGCTCGGACTAGTTTAAACAATTTGAAACCTTTTTAAAACCTTAGACTGAGCTCAATTCATTTGCATACATACTCCTTTAACCATGTTGACATGTCTTTAGGCGTATCTGACCCATAGCTATGTCCGATGTGTGTTAGACGGTGCATGCATTATAGTTTCTACCATCTTTTGATATTTACTCAGTGTTTTTACTTCTGACAGTGTACAAAAAACATTATCCACCTGCTTTGAATGATGATGTTTGGAGATTGGAGAAGATTGGCAAGGATGGATCATTCCACAAGAGGCTTAATAAAGCAGGGATATACACTGTAGAGGACTTCCTTAGGCTTGTAGTCAGGGATGCTCAAAAGCTGAGGAGTGTAAGTATTTGTGCACCGTGCTGTATTTGAAAGTCTTTCTAATATTCTGACTTCAATATCTGGTTTTGGCAGATCCTAGGCAGTGGTATGTCGAATAAGATGTGGGATGCCCTCATTGAGCATGCAAAGACTTGTGTTTTGAGTGGAAAGCTTTATGTATATTACACTGATGATACTAGAAATATAGGTGTTGTTTTTAACAATATCTATGAGCTGAGTGGCCTTATAGCTAATGATCAATATTATCCGGCAGATTCACTTTCTGACAGCCAGAAGGTATGCAACACTCTTCTAAAATGAAGATACATGATCCAGTAGAGTATTTGGTTTATTTCTGATATGATTGTGTTTTATTTCATGTGGTTAAAATTGGTTTTACTGTAAGATGAAGTGTTCAAAATATGGAATCATAAAATCAATTATATGTGTAGGTATATGTTGATACATTGTTGAAGAAAGCATATGATAACTGGAGTCAGGTTGTGGAGTATGATGGGAAATCACTGTTGAATATCAAGCAAACAAAGAAGTCAATCACAACACGAAGCGATCTTCCTTTGGGCCCGGTCAGTTATTCTCATTCTTTCGATAATCAGGTTCCAATGCAGAGATTGCCGGTATCAGTCCCCTCTGAGCCTTCAATGGATCAGAACATGCTAATTGCAGGTCAGCATCATCTTATTGACTGCACATTCTTTTTGGCAGTACGCATTTCCATTATTTGAATGGAATATGGTCAACATCGCACCTTGTTCCATAGTATTTGCATGATGTTTGTCTGCGAGAAAGTTCCTGATACGGTTTAGTTGATGCATGATTTATGTAAATGTTAACTTCCCCAAGAGTCAAGATTTGCACTTATGCACAATTATATGTGAAACACTCTTTGCTGGTTTGTTTTCAATTTGACTACAAACAGAAGGCATGACACTTCCTTTCCATGGTTTAGGCTCTTTTCATACTATTTTGGTCCAGGCTTTTCATAACTCCTTGCTATTTGCTGTTCTATGTTTTATGTAAAAGTCTAATAAATCGGCGAACCCAGAAATTGTAAATGAGGCTCTCAACTTGTGAGCAATACCACAAAATCACTATTTCTGTGTTTTCCACATTCTTTTTTCTTGCATCTGTTCTTTTAAGTTTGCGTTTCAACTCTCTTAACTGGTAATATGAATTTGTTGTTGTGCATTTGATACTTAAGTGATTAATCTCTTATTTCTACTGAACCAGGGTCTGGTTATAATGACAATATGACTGCTAGATATTCCACGCAGTCCCATCTCATAAACTCCAGTTCACGCACCCACTTTGAACCGGCCCCTTTCACTCAGCAGGATCACCACGTCAGCCATCCAAACCAAATTCAGAACACTATATACGACACTAGAGTCGGTCTCGCCCTCGGTCCTCCTCAATCACCCTCCCCATCATTCCAAACCGGCAACTCTTCTCTTCAGCAACCTAGTCTCAATCCCTTTGAGGACTGGCCCACTAACCGGGATAAGGGCGTCGATGACTTCCTGTCAGAGGAAGAAATTCGTATGAGAAGTCATGAAATGCTCGAGAATGAAGATATGCAGCACTTGCTTCGGCTTTTCAGCATGGGAGGGCATGCCTCCGTTAACGTGCCTGAAGATGGGTTTAGCTTCCCTTCTTACATGCCGTCACCTTCCCCGGGCTTCGTTTATAGTGAGGATCGGACCCGATCCGGGAAGGCTGTTGCGGGTTGGTTAAAGATTAAAGCTGCCATGAGGTGGGGCATCTTTATCAGGAAAAAGGCGGCCGAAAGGAGGGCCCGCGCCCGCATCGAGGAGTTGGACGATGAATAACTTCTGTTCAAGATGAATAACTATCTGACAAATTGCCAAAACTCTTGAGTAGGATGATGGGATTCGCAACCGAGTGAAAGCATGTGTTCTTAGAAGTCCAGAAGACTTATATTGCTTGATTTCTTGGACAGTCACCTGTACAGTAAGATGTTTGCTTGTAACAGCCATTATCAGAACTGTATTGTTGCTTACTCTTTGTACGTAAGATGAACTTGTATGATGATTTAATGACTTCTAAGTTGCCTTTTCATTTGTTTAGGATTTCAATATCGAATTAGGTAGAATTCCTTATGAAATTCTTGTATTCTGGATTTGAGCACAACTTGATGTTCTATTGTAATGGTGTTTTCCTTTTGTCTTTTTACTTTCTGGATAATTATCTCTTTACATGTTGACATTTGGTATAATTATCAAAATTTCTTGAGGTTTGAATAATTTAGTTTATACATAATTACAATTACACTTTCAATGTCAATGGGGTTTGCTTCAAATGTTTCAAAATGTTTATGGGGTGAAACTGTCATTATTCATTAATTGAACTAGTAGCAGGAGGTGGAGGTGTAATCGTAATTATCTCACCTTTAGAGAATATTTTGGTAGGTGTGAAACCTGATGGGGTGTTGAGATAACAATCCCTTTGCTTTTTCATTGGGATTTGCTAATTCCTACAATAGCTTACTGTTTTACTTATTAAAATGGCAAGGACCCACAATAATAAGGTGGATTTACTTTACAGTAAAAAATCATCGATTTTTATTACTGTAAATACCTAATTTGATCACTTTTGTTGAAAAAGAACAAACCTCTAGAGTAATTTACATCACCCTTTTGAAAGATTCAGCTCAGAATTTTCAAAATTTTCCCGAAGTTGACATTAACCATGGAACAATTTCCATGGCCATTTTCCTTCTAGAGAAATGCGTGTTCAATTCATGC
The DNA here is from genome assembly GCA_014898755.1 of Handroanthus guayacan. Lineage (NCBI taxonomy): Eukaryota > Viridiplantae > Streptophyta > Magnoliopsida > Lamiales > Bignoniaceae > Handroanthus > Handroanthus guayacan. Next base: position 597,259 of record JACFYI010003637.1, on the reverse strand, counting down.
AACCACTAAGTAGACAAAGCAATCAATAGATCTTTCAAAATTTCTTCATCACTCCATATTCATGACGTACACATATAGCAAAAAATAAACACAAATAAGGAAAAAAAAATAAAAATCAAAGAATTATGTAAAATTCAACACAAAGGTGAGACAGATGCCTATACAGTACATGCTATAAAGTATTATAATCTCTGTAAGTTCATCATGCACTGTTGGTACACTCGGGAGGAAACCCCTGTGGGAATCTCTTTGAATCAGTGCAGTAATTGTATATCATATAATTCTTCTGCACCCATTGCAATCTTTCTTGTTCTGTGGCATCCAATTCTTCATTTAGCCAGGTACTAGAGTTGCAAGAAGAAGAGCCAGAGGACCAGACACAGGCGTCTGAACTGAAATTCCGGTATGAGGCAGTAAATGGAGCCTGCGTCCAGTCGGTCTTGACAAGGCCGCCTCGTGTTGCCCAGTCGTCAGCGTTCCAAAGGCTTGAGTAGATCCTCATCGGTTGGTTTTTCGGGTATGGAACGCCTATCGACTCGGAGTTCTTGAATTCTCGTATGGGAGTTCCATCGACTGAAAATCTGCAAGAACGTCGTAACTTATAAGTTGATGATCAGATTTCGTAATGAATATACTCGGGATATATGCTAATAAAACAAAGAAGATGGGACTCACATGATTCTCTGGGGGTTCCAGAGGATGGAATATGTGTGAAAATCTGCAGTTGGATCGAACCAGAGGTAAAACTGTTGTTCTCTGTTGCCCTTTCCTTGGGTGAAAACATTGGTGTGTAGAATGTAAGGGTCACCACTTAAGTTCCCCAAGAACTCGTAATCTATCTCGTCATGTGTCGGTCCTTGTGAAGATAACTGCAAGAAAAAACAGTGTAAGATAGACATAATCACAAGAACTAAGAAAGCGTGGTAAGAAAAAACGAAGGCGGAAGCTTACATAGTATGCAGTTACAGTGCCAGCCGAGTTTCCAGGGACGAGTTTGAGCTGCATATCAATCTTTGCGAAGAGGTACTCGTTCTTGGATTGGAATCCCGAGCCTGAGGCTTTGTCGAGGGATAGAGTGAGAAGTTCGCCGTTGTTGAGGATTTTGGCTCGACCGTCTCCCCACGTTATGTCAAAATCTTGGTAGAAATTAGCGACGGATGTTGTAACGAAACTGATTGTCAAAATAGAGACTATGAGGGCTAACATAAAAGATCTTGAACCCATTTTTTTTCCTTCTTTTTTTTTTTTTGGTTATTGATCTTTGTTATGTTTTGATTGTGAAAATACGGATGAGAATGAAGAAGATGTTGCTATTTGATGTTGAAAAATGGAGGTTTTGATGGGGATTTTATAGGTGGGAAAATATTGCGTGAGGGAAGGGCAGGGGAAGTTGCGGTACGTGAAAACGTTGCGTTACTAGGCGTGGGTTATTGGAACTTGGATATTTTATTTTATTACACCGTAATATAAATAAATGCTATGGTATTAAATTGATGTCATGTTATGAAAATATTGTTAGTAAGAATTGGACCCACTGTGTCTATATCCTCCACGCTGATCACCCATAGTTTGAATTAATTAACTTGTTGATTGTGAAGTTATATACTCTTTAAAACATTTTGTAACATGCCAAAGTGATTTCGCGTTTTTTGTTTTTTTAAAGTGTTCATAAATTTTCGAAATAAAATATTAGAATCTAATAATCTCTTTTAGAAAAGTAAAGTGTTCTCACTTGTTTTTTCAATTTATCATTACGTACTAACATCTTATAAGATATAGGAATTTATAAGATATTGTAGTTAAGCTTCGACGAACACTCTCTTGATCAAATGTGCCTAATAACACGTCGTCCTGAATATTTATACATTACATAGTTTGAGATATCTTATTTTATATATAAACAATCTCGGATTAATTATCATTTTATTTACTATCTAACTTTATTAAATTATACATTGGAAAGATCAATTTGAGCTTTCTAGGAGTTTGTTGGTCCTAACAACGCAAACTTATTCGTGGTTCTAGGCTCGCCTTCGAGTAGCTAGCTTACGTCAATGTAAAGAATTTTTTTCCTTTTGAATCGAAAGAAATTTCTACCTTATATATATATTTTTATTTATAATAATAAAGGTTATTAAAGATCAACTTGGATAGGGGAGGGGGTAGGTGAATGTTAAAGTGTATAAAATATAAATTAATGTTAGTTGGAGACAGATGGCTGGCAAAAATATACATGACTACCAAATAAAATTGATATTTTTTTTTGTCAATGGTTACATTATAACATACATATCTACGCGGCTTTGAAAGGTTCTAAAGGAGAGCCGGTGGTATGGACGTTTCTTGTTCTTCGTAGCCATAGTTTTCATCAATCATGATGGTGACGCCGCGTCCATGCAGAAATTATTAGCTGTCATTGGCCTTTTTTCTTTTCGTTTTTTTTGATATAATTATTATTTCTTCGGTTCGAATTTTTATTTTTGGGTTCATATTTTAATTATATTTGGACTTCTACAAGGTCTCAAATTGACCTTAGATATGAAAGTGATAGTCGAGTTTAGACTTGAGTTACTTGATTTAACATAAGGTCTAGAAATCGTGGCAGCAAATTGCTTTTTGGGCTTGCAGTTTCGCGGCTATTGCAAAGGCGATGGAAGCCGGAAAGCGCTCTTTGATTCAAATCCATCTCATTGACAACTCTACGTAAATATATATTAGCAAACATGGGCCTTACGAGTACGTGAATTGGGCCTAATGATTTTGTAAATTGTCCATATAAAATGTTACATATCTTGAAGCCCAACAAGTGCCCATGGCTCCATGGATAAGGCGCCTAGAAGCCCAAGAGCCCAAATACACTCACAGACTTTGATTGCACTTAATCTTCATTTTTCTCTGTAAATCCTTAACTAGCAATTGATTTTTCTTATTTGATAAATATAAACTTAAAATTTGCCCCTAATTCTTATTTGGTTTAGATCACGTTTTGGATTAAATAACAAAAAGAAAATCAATTGTATCATAATCTAATTATTCGAAAATCAACTGTAATAAAGCGGGAAAACTAAAACTGAAACTTTTTACAGATAGTAAAACGCGGACAAAAGTACTGATATTTGTGTTTAAAAAAAAAAAAAAATATTTTATTCTTAAGTGTGTCTCCAAGTTAGAGTAGGACACTAAAAACAACTTAAAAAGGGGTAGAATTTGATTCCACTTGGAAGAGTGGGACTTAGATATATAAATACACCAAAAAATTTCCAACATGGAAGTCCCAACACCCGCGAAAAAAAGTAAAAATATAAAAAAAAATAAAAAAATAGCGATATATCTTCCTCTCATATTAAAGTGCATTTTTTTATTTTTCATTTTTTATTTTTTTTTTTAATTTTTTTTTGCCTTCCTTAGTTACAAAGTATTAGACAAGTGGTGAATCAATCTAACGAGGAAAAGCTCTTGAGCTGAATTTATTCAACTATATATTTTGAAGGTATGAATTTTTAGACTATCTCGAACGATAGTTTTCTTGCATAACATATATATATATATAATTATATATACACACTTCTAGATACTCGTTTATTAAGTGCTTTTGAATATTTTTCTCCCCTCGCTCATAACGTAAGTGAAAATCTTTCAGCTTCGGTTTACGATGGAGAACAATGCAATTCCCATTAATGTGGAAGAGGACAGCGATGACGAATACTTCAATAGCATAGCTCCTGATTTTCGATTTCGACCTACTGATAAAGAGCTTATCGTTGAGTATTTGATGCCCAAGATCAATGATCAGGAGTTGCCTCGCAACATGATTAATATAGTCAAGTTATATGATTTCAGTCCTGATGATCTTGCGGCTTCAGGTAATTAAGATTAATCACTTTTTACTTAGGACTTAATTTGCTTATTGATTATATAGAGTTTTCGTTATACTCTTGAGATTGGTCTATTAGGGTTTCTGTAATTGTTTGAAATCACTAAGTTTCCCTTTGAAATCAATCATGCATGAGCTTCTGTGTACACATAGTTTGTTAGTTTGTTTCTTTTTATTTTTAATATCTGGAAATAATTTACTTTTTGTCAACTATTTGGATTGTTTGATTATAAGAAAACGGCTTCTTGCTAGTGGAGGAATTGATCATTGTGGATTTAATGAAATCAGTCAATAATATGGCTCTGTGGTTAATTTTGTCCCGTCACAAATTTGTTAGTATTTATCATAGAATTGATATTCTTCATAGAACTAATTTTTATGATAAAATTCCTATAAAAAATCAAAAAAATTGTTGGAGAATTTTATCTCAACTTCGTCACAAACGCCATTATATATTATGTATATTTCGGTTTTTCTTTTTTGGAATTCATTAGTCAGAATTCATCCCAGGTGCCGCTTACTCATGATGGAATACTATTTGTCTCAAATTTTTTACTAGTTTTGGAAATTTGAAATTTGTGTTATGCCTAAAATAATCAATATTATAATTTTGCAATATACAGAAGTTTGACTAATTTTGGGAACTATTTAATCCGTCACCACGAATATAATCAGTTGCTTTCCATAATTTTGGTATTATTATCATGAACAATGTTCAACAATTTAAACTTATCATGTTTTTCATATGTGAAATAATGACTATTTTTAAAAAGATTAGCACCTTAGACAATAACATTTTTTCCCCCTTATTTTCCCTACAGGTAGATATAAATCAACCAATAAAAATGAATGGTACTTCTTTACTCCGAGAAACAAGAAGTACAAAGGAGGTAGAAGGCCGGACAGGGCTGCCGGACATGGGTATTGGAAGGCTACTGAAACTCTCAGAAACATCGTACATAACGGTGAACTAATCGGATATAGAAATACATTGGTATACCATTCGGGAAAATCTCCAAAGGGAATTAAGACAGATTGGATCATGCATGAATTTACAGTGAAAAATCCTCCAGCACCCGTTCAAACGACAGAAAACAGTATGAGGGTATGTACAATTTTTTTTTTTTTTTTAATACTTTTGTTCTTGTTTTCGTCCTTTGATATGATGGTTATAAAGTTTTCAAATATATAGCTGGGTTTCTCAGATATAGTCAAGTGTGGAAATTTATAAAAGTTTTTTTCCTTCAAAAGAAAAATTGTAAAAGTTTTTAATGTTTTAATCTTAATTTAATGCTGTGTATTCACGTATTAGTGGTATTATCTATTCAATAATAACGTATTTTATTGAATAGTAGCTAATGTTTTTTGTTTTTGTTTGTTAGTTACTGTATTTTATTTTGATCTCGAATGTAGTTGATCCATTGATAATGTAATAATTGAATATAATTATCGTTTTTTTTCCATTATGAAAAAACGCTACATTCTAACTCGTTAATATTGCCAATTTTGCAGTTGGATGATTGGGTTTTATGTAGGTTACACAAGAAAGCCATCACTTCAAGTAACAGAAACACGAATGAGGAAGCAAATGACAACATAGAACAAGTTGTGGAGGACAAAATTCAAAATCAAACTCCATTGTTGTACTAGAAGAACCCCTGACCAATAATGAGGCTATGGCCCAAAATATCTACACTTATTGGCGACTTCAGCCCTTGAGTGAACTTCCTCCCACGATATCCTTGAACCTTGGAGAGAGTTTTTCATTTGATGGAATTCCTTCAAATCCCTCGAATGATCAAGTTGGAATGATCAATGGTCCTCATAATAATTTCGGAGTTCCCCTGGATCTTGCTCCTCTAATGTTACCCATGCCTCAAGAACGTATGATCCCTCAGAATGGCTTTAGTATTGGAGGTTGCTCTCAGTGTTCGACGAATCAGATGCCGATATTGATTGGTGAAAGAACTCAACACATTGGAGCTCATGAGAATTTGAGAATGAATGGTAGTTCAACAAACAATATTGGAGATTGTTCTCAGTATCAAGTGAATCCACTGCCGATGGACGTGAGTTCTACAAGAAGTCAGCATCATGAACTTCATGAAACTTTGACAGCGAATGCTAGTTGGACACATGATAGTGGAGGTGACCCTCAGTATCCGGTGAATAATGCGCCAATGTCGAATTTAAATCACCAACATGATGAAATCCTGAGGGCGGAAGAAATATCAAGGCACAACATGAATCATACGCAAACGTGGATTAATCCTAGTCACCAGCACGAAGAAATTCCTAGAACCTTGAGGGTGGATAGCAGTTCGACACATGAAATTGGAGGTTCTTTCCAGTATACGATGAATCATAACCAAATACAGATCTCTAATTACTGTCATGATGAAATCCATGAAACCCTAAGGCCAAACAACAGTTCGACACACAATGTTGAAGGATGCTCTCAACCTCTGATGAATCAAGCCTCGACGCCGATCTCAAATGGGCAACATGATGAACTCCTTGGAATCTTGGGGGCGAATTGCAATTCGACAGGCAATATCCAGAGGATCCCCTGATTATCCAATGAATCATTTGGTGACATTGATTTTCAGAACAGGAGGAAGTTCATGAAACTTTAGTGGAGGATAGCAATTCAATTTTACAGGTGTAGTTCTTAGCTTTTACATGTAATTAAGTTCTTAACCTTTTTGAAGTCTCCTTACTCCATTTCTTAAATAAAACTCAATTAGCACACTTCTCATTCTTTTTTTTTTTTAATTTTTTTTAATATCTTCGCTAAAGTATTACAATTTGTCTACTGGGAATTAACTTAATTATGCAAATTATTCATCTTTTTTTAAACTTTGCTTTAACTATGATGGCTTTGCTGTTGACATAAGTTTTGTACTATTATTACATAACTTTCTATTTCTTGATAATGTCTTCTAACCACAAATATCCAAGACTCATGGATGACCAACGGTTTTGTCACTTAGAAAAACAATGGCTCTAATTTTCTTACAACACAGAAAAAACAGAAGAAAAACAGATAAAACTGCAAACAAATTTTGAGGAGTACGAGAAATATGTTGATAATCATTGAAATACAATGCTGCAAATTTTTTTCTGTTATATTCAAAGAAATTAGTTAATCGTTATGCCACCAAGAAATTCCCATTCAGCTCGTCCCAATAAGTTTATCCCCTACTTGGCGTTCATCATCTTTTCCGCCATTTTTGTCTTCAAGGTCCCTTTTCCAAAGTCCTTCAATTTGAAAAGTATTTGAATATACTTATTCTGTGATTTTTCATGTTTATTTTTTCAATTTTTTGTTTTAATACATTGCAGTTGGATGTCATAATTTCTCAGACAATATTTGCAGCTCGACGTAACCTAGAAATTAGTGCAACGAGGTATGAATTAGAAACATTATTGTCTCGTATTTGGCTATTTGCGATATTTATTGTGAGTATAAATGTCACTTTATTCTGTTAAATATATTCGTTTTGACATATTATTTCTTAAAATCACTTAGAAGACATTTAAAATCCTCAAGCTTCAGTTCCACAAAACTTCGCCTCCAAGTGAATTTCCAGGACAATATAACTTTGTAAAATATAGCATATGATTTTGCGTGTTCTTTCTTTCTTTTTCTATTAAAAAATTAATCTGTAAGAGAGAGGAATGCATTATTGTGCTGAAAAATATTCTCGTTATTTCTCACTCTTCCTGTTTAAAGAATCTGGAAAGGAGAAAAATGATTACAAAAAAAAAAAATTAATAATCGCAGACTTTGAAACAAAACATATAAATGTCACGTGCTAGTACTTCAGTTACAAATTTTCCTTAAAAATTCACTTGAGATGCAAATTGTTCTGTTAACTTTAAACCAAGGTGTGAATTATTTAATTATTTTTGGAAGATAAAATGCCATTATATTCAGAATTCCAGCCCTCCAATCTCTAAAAATTCTTACATCTCAACAGGGACATACAATTAATAAGCCCAGCTCCAGTCATAGAAAATGGCACTTTTCACCGGCTCTTCATCGTCACCTGGGGAGAAAGCCGAGCTCAGATACTCGACAATGGCGAACTCCTCACACTTTCACTCGACAGGCTATCCGGGTCCGGTTTCCAATCCAGAAAAGAATTACTCTTTGGAAAGATTGACATGCAAATCAAGCTCGTCCCAGGCAACTCTGCCGGAACAGTCACGACTTATTATGTAAGATTTATTACAACTTACATAAGAATCCATAAATGTTTAGTTGTTATTATTATTCACTTGACTTAGTAATATGTCTCAGTTATCATCAGAAGGTGACCACCACGATGAGATAGATTTCGAGTTTCTGGGAAATTCGACCGGTAATCCGTATACGTTGCATACGAATGTGTTTAGCCAAGGAAAGGGGGAGAGGGAACAACAATTCTTCTTGTGGTTTGATCCTACTCAAGATTTTCATACCTATTCCATTCTTTGGAATCCCAAATGCATTACGTAAGTATTATTGAGTACTTTTTGGAATTTGCATAAGGGCATATATATATATAGCTTATTGAATGGTTTATTTGCAGTGGAAATTTTCATAGCTATAGAATTCTATGGAAATCTTTCGAAGGTATATAAGGATCAATTCTCTCTTTTAATTTGCAGCTTCTACGTAGATAACATACCAATAAGAGAATTCAAGAACGCAGAGAGATTAGGAGTCCCATTCCCCAAAGACCAGCCCATGAGAATATACTCAAGTCTTTGGAATGCAGATGAGTGGGCTACACAAGGTGGTCGGGTTAAGACAAACTGGAGTTTAGCTCCATTTACTGCTTCTTACAGGAATTTTTCCATGGATGGGTGCCTTTGGTCGAGATTAACAAGAACTTATTCTTGTACTGACGATGATTTTTCGAGGAAACCTGTGTTGAGAATGGAGTTGGATAGAAGAAGCAGGGCCAGAATGAAGAGGTTGCAGAGGGATCATATGGTCTATGATTATTGTAGGGATAAATGGAGGTTTCCTAAAGGCTCTGCTCCTGAATGTAGGATTAATTAGTTTAGAGTATCTTTTAATGTTCATGCTTTGGGTTTTTGTTTTAGTTAGATTGTTTTGGCTTTTGTATTTTTGGGTGGATTGGAGAGATTGATTAATTAAATGGGCTGTTTTGCAAAATTTTTTAGTTTATAATATGGTCTCTTGTTGTGAAGATGATGGATAAAAAGGACCAATTAGATGGATTTTTTGAAAAATTTTTTGAAAAATTTATGTGCGTTTTGGCCACTTTAGTTCGTCATCAAGACCCATCTTTTCCAAAGTATTTTTTGGAAGCATTTAATGATAATAGAAGATTTTGTCTTATGAAAAAATATTCTAATAATATTTTTGTAAAAAAAAAAAAAAATTATTCGATATCAAAAGTCTTCATTGCGTTACTCACATGCAGTGATATAAATTTTAGGCGTTGTTAATTAGGGTAAGTTTTGATCATGATCTTACTGCTTATGAGATTATTTCTAATTAATTTTAGAGAATTTATAATATAAATAGAATATCTAAATACTTAAAAAAACAGCTGTTAGTAACTCATAATCAGATAAGTGTTTTTCAAAATCAATTACAAACATTACCTTAAAATAAATAAATTTATGGGCCTTAGAGGATGCATCATACATTGGGCTTCAGTGAATACATCATAGCTCGGCCCAATTCCCAAGCCCTGATAAGCCCTGATTCTTTGTTAATTTAATTGGGCTTGGAAGTGATAGATTCCGAAACTTGTCAAATCTCAACGCTAGTCTAAGTTGGTAAACATGTATCTATGGCTGTACACGTATTGGGTTTGAATCAAATCATGATAATTTGGTTTCAAACTCGATTACCGATATTCTTATCCAAATTTAATGTGAGATTCTATAGAATTTGGGTCGATTAATACTAAATTCAAGTTAGATAAAAAATCTAAGTAAGTAATAATTATATTAAAAAATAAACATACATTATTCTAAGAAATAACATAGATAAAAAAACTATAAATTTATCATTATAGATTGTAGACTCACATATGTTACATTATATATTTAACAGATTTTACTAATATTTTATGTATTAAATATTATCAACTATATATAAAGTATTATTAACCTCCGTATTCAAATTTTTTTAGAATTGTTTAGTTTCATATTCAATCAATTTATTTTGAAATACAAATATTTATAATCAAATATGATCTATCTAATATTTTCTTCGATTAAAATTTCTAAAATTTAGATCGAACTCAGATTGATTTCGAGTTAAGATCCTTCCATGGATAGCCCTAATGTATCCAGTAAGCAATCAGCTTAGATCATAGATTGGCATTTGCTCATAATGCTTCCCCAACAAATTAAGTCAGGACAATTATAGTACTACATTTTCTCCTATATTTTCTTCTTGAATTAATAAAAATTACGATAATTTTAAATTCTACCAACTAAATTACTTTTTTTATAACAAAAATTGAAACTATTTTGAATAAATTATCTCGTAAATGTTCTAAGGTAATATATCAACAAACTAAATGTTGTCAACAAATTAAATGCTAATGGTGTTATCAAATTAACTTCACCAAATAAATTTTAGATAAAATAAATCTATAAAAGATAAGGCACATTCATCCCTCGACCATGTAAGCTTGTAGTACTGTATTATGAACTGTGTAGAATAAGCAGGGGGAAGCAAAAGCAAATATTTCCGGGTATAAGTTGTCACGGATAAGCTGATAAAGCTGCCCAACACCGCTTGTCCGCTTCTGCTTCGCCCGGGAAAGTCATTTAAGCAGCCCGGCCGGTCGGTGCACTTTTGAAGGCTCGCGGTTGGGGTAAGCAAAAATTATCCATTAAATAATAATAATAAAAAAAATCGATTAAGTGATTGAATTGAAATAGAATTTAGCGAATCGTTTTATTCAATAAATTTTATATATTCATTTAACGTTACTTTTGTAAATTTTTTTTTTTTATTTTTCAATTTGATATTTATTAACCGACTTAATGAAAATATATAAGTTGTATTTTTTAAAATTATATTCTTATTTGTTAACGTTGCATTTATAGCATTTTCAAAACTAGATATTCAAACAAAATGAATATTCTCTTAAACATTAGTTTTTCTGAAAACCATTCAATAAACAATGGTAACACCAGTATTCTTGATTGTTTAAAAAGAAAAAGGAAAAAAAAAAAGTAAGTCCAAATTGGTTAATTGGAGAGAATTAACTGAACCGAATCAATAGTTTTTATTAATTCGATTGGTAAAACGGGAATTTTGATTTGTTAAATAGTTAATAAATTTACATAATTTTTTGTCAGTCAAGGTCGATCCGATCGATGATTTCACTAAATCAACCGCTACTCTCCCTGAATCATGCTATCTGCTTAAAATCATAATTTACATTTCAATGTATTCTTTCTATAGTCATCATTTTTAACAAAATGGATGAATTGCATGCCTAGTAATTATCTTATAATTAACTTCAAATGAGATTTATTTTCATTATTATGAAATTATCAATTTAAAATCATAACTGCAATCTAGATATATAAAGTCATTTCAAACGTTTACTAAAGTGGGATTGAGTTTGGGGAAAAGAAATTCAAACCTAGGAACATATATATTGATTGTGAGACTCAAATTTCTTTTAAGTATGAACTTAACTATATGAAACTCTAACACAACTTGATTTTATTTAACTCAAATTTTTATTTGAACACGCTCTTAACTGCTACAAACTTCAGCTTGAGTTTGAAACTTTTAATTTGATAAAAACGATAAATGTTAACTCAATTAAATTTATAATCGATTGATATAGTATATTAATAATGCTATGTATATTAGTATTCCATAGTATAATATATATACACACAGATATCAATACTATAAAAATTACTAAAATAATATTGCGACCCAATAAAAAATCATGATATGTATGGCTAGAGATTGATTCGAGATAAGACTTGTGCTCAGTTTAGCTTGACTTGAGCTTGTAATTTTTCACCCTCAAGTCGAACTCAATTGTATTTGACCTGTGATACACATAAAATTGTAAATTAACTCGACTTGTTTACACTGTTGTGTCAATCTCCACAATTTTTTTACATTCCAATCAATTAATTTAAGGTTCTTTCGCTACAAAAATATAATTGGTTCACAAATTCGTAATATACTAGTAAGAAATGGTGAACCAAAACTAATTGCATTACCGCCTTGATTGGGAACATAGTAAAGCAGGTCACGGGAGAGGATAAGTACAATGTTGTCCAAACTCAATATCCCTCGTTACTCCATGGAATTAAAGGTAAACGATTGGAACAGCAACGGCAGCTTGGTACAATGTGGAACCCAAAAACAAATAAAATCCAGTCGGCATGAACATTCTCAAATTTCGAGACCATTTACTCTTGTCTATTGGGCCACAGCTCATACTCGGAGCTTTAAATTCAATCTAAGTTAGTAGTTGCATTTTTAAATGAATTTGAGAGCTCTCGGCCCTCTATTTTAATTTTAATTTTAATTTTTTATCACATTGTATGAATATATATATCAAGAGTCTAATATTTACTATTTTCTGTTTTTATAAAAAAATATTTAATACATTTAATATATATTTAAAATAAAAATAAAAAATAAAATATTATTTTAAAATAAAAAATTCTAACAGCTGAGAAAGTGGTCATCAAAAATTAAAAATTTCTAGGCTTTACTTGGATGTATTTTGTAAAATGAGCCTTTCCCGTTGAAAACATATCTAAAATAGCCTTATGATGTGTCCAAATCTGTTGCCGACATGGAATGCTCATTAGTTTCGTGGTATTGTCCTGCGACACTCGTGGTGAGGGATTTTGTTTTGAAAAGAAGTCTCGAAGGGTGAAAGAGGGGGAATAGCTTATAAACTATTTCAAGCCCTTTGATTATTCTGATGTGGGACAAACTTGGTATCATCATTTGGCACCGTCTGTGGAAACAAAGACCATACGTCTGTTCTAAAATCCTTCGATGGGGACTTATGATGATATCAAGTTTGTCCCACATTGTAATAGTCAAAGGACTTGAGATAATTTATAAGTTATTCCCTTTTCTCACTCTTCGAAGTGCTTTTTTAAGACAAAATCTCCCAACCACGAGTGCCGACGAGACAATATCTCGAAACCAATGAGCATTTAATGTCGGCGACAGATTTGGCATCATCACCTTAATTCTTACTTTTATTAACTATTGTGCCAACTTCTTCCAATTTCCAGAACAAATCGATTATTTATAAATGTTAAAAATATTTATATTGTAAATAATATACTAAAAATATATATTAGTGCTTATCCTTTTCCATTGCAAGCTGTTCACACCACTGTCCTTACAAATAGCTCTCGACTTCCAGGTGTCAGTTTTTCAGAAAACCCAAACTCCACCATTTTTCATATGCATCTACCATCTTCTCATGCATAAATAACACTATAAATATGTAACTCATAAGAAGTTTGCTGATCAGCTACCAAAAGAAAAGAAAAGAAAAGAAAAGGAAGGAAACAGAGACAAAAGAAAAAAAAAAAGGGAAAAAAATGTGTATCCTTTTGCATTCAAAAAATGCTTTAGTTTCACTCCTTATTACCTTTTTCCTGATAACTCCAATGGCGGTTTCTGGTGGTAATTATTTTCAAGATTTCGAAATCACATGGGGAGAAGGCAGGGGCAAAATCGTCAATAATGGGGAGCTTCTGACACTGTCTCTTGACAACTATTCTGGCTCTGGTTTCCAATCGAAGAATGAATATTTGTTTGGGAGAATTGAAATGCAGCTCAAACTTGTCCCCGGAAATTCTGCAGGAACCGTCACTGCTTTTTATGTAATATTTCATTTGCTGAATTCTTATTCTGTGTCATTTTCAAGATTTGGGATAATTACATCTAACACCTCGTTTGTATTATTTAGAATTATATTTTTGGCGGGTTTAGAAAATAAGTGGACCCATGATAAAAGAAAATTACAATAATACCCCGTATAATTTTTTTAACATCCGAACCACAGCTATGTCACATCAAATTTCCGTCACTTGACAAGGGTATTATTGTATTTCAAGATCATATCCTATTCTGTTAAATTTTCCGGGGAAGGGTATTGTGGTAATTTCACAAAATACTACCACAATTAAGGGTTTCTTGAGCTGATTTTACCTCAAAACTAGTACCAATGCTTTTCAATTATTTTTATTTTATTTTATTTTATTTTATTTATGTATTTATTTTGGCAGCTGTCATCACAAGGGGAAAATCACGATGAGATAGATTTTGAGTTCTTGGGGAATTTAAGCGGGGAGCCGTACACTGTTCATACAAATGTGTACGCTCAGGGTAAAGGGGAAAGGGAGCAGCAGTTTCACTTGTGGTTTGATCCAACGGCTGATTTTCACACATTTTCGGTTTTGTGGACTCCCCAGATTATTATGTAAGTTTGATAATCACCTCTCTAATTACTTTCTGATTTTTATTTGAGGAACCTCTTGTAGTCACTTGTTTAAATTTAATTTAATTTTTAAAATCTATATAGTTTCTTAATGCGATAATAAGAGTTGTATTATTGTGAAATGTTGGATTTGAGTTATTCCTGATGAAGGAATATCAATTCGGTCCAAATGTCCAATATCCATATATACGTCTTAGATGCAAAAGGTTTTACTATATATTCTATTAAGAGAAAAGTACATTAAGCCACTCGAATTATGAAGGTTTTTGTACTTTACAACTTAATCAAAGAAACGTTACATTTTGTCATCTTGACTTTGCAAAATTTTTCACTTTGCAATTCAATCTATTTTTCGGTAGACATATTCCATTAGTAGGAGGTATTGTATAAAATTTTACGAAATTCAGGTGGTAAAGTGACACTTCGGTGGAATATTCCCTCGAAAAATGTATTAAGATTGCAAAGTGAAAATTTTGCAAAGTTGAGATGGCAAAGTATTACTTTTTTTTTTTATTATGTTACAAAGTGCAAAAACGTCATATTTTGGGTGGCTTAATGTACTTTCTCTTCTATTTTTAATTGTTAAGTTGCAATATTATCACTTTTGTCAACCTTTCTTTACGAGCTAATTAAGTACGTTGCAATAGGGGTAAAAACTTAAGCATTTTAGATCATTTGTTTTAGTTTGTATTTCACTTTTTATGCTGGAAAAATCGAGTTCGAGCATGACTTGTTTGGCTTGATTATGTGACAAAGCAAAGCTCGAAAATTTTAATTATCTCATAAATAATTTAATTATTTATAATCTTAATTTTTATATATAAATATATATATATATTTTGAAAAAATGGGCTGGTCAGCCTATGAACAAATTATATATTAGGCTTGAGTTCGCGTTAAAACTTATAAGAATCAGGTTCGAGCCCGATCCCTCAAACTGAAGTTCAATCACTTTTTGATTTGGTTTGTGTGCTCATGAGTAAGCTTGATCCGTTTGCATCCCTAAATTCTAACGTATACATGCATATCAAGTATGCATGATTCATACATAACTAAGTGTTTTTTTAAAAAAAAAAAAATGTGAATTAAAAATTCATAAAATTACTCTAAAAATAATTTAAAATCCATCCCAACCAAAATCTACGCATATTCTTACGTATAAATCAATCTTGACTGAAATATTAACCACGGATCACTCTTCTTCTCCTTTAGCTTTTCAGTGGACAACACACCAATCCGTGAATTCAAGAACTTAGAACACAAGGGAGTCCCCTTCCCCAAAAACCAGCCAATGAAGCTCTACTCCAGCATTTGGAACGCCGATCAATGGGCCACCAGAGGCGGCCTCATCAAGACTGACTGGACTCAGGCTCCCTTCACTGCCACCTACAGAAACTTCAAAGCATACCCCTACAGTAATTTCAATAACAGAATATTCATGAATCCCATAAGTGAAGAGAAACTCAAATGGGTTCAGAAGAATTATATGATTTATAACTATTGCACTGACTCCAAGAGGTTCCCCCAGGGATTTCCTCCAGAGTGCTATGCTTAATTAATTAGGGTTGTTTTTAGTCTCTTTGTGTGAGCTTTTGAGGTCTTCTTGATGTACATTCTAAGTTTGGAGATGGGGTGTTAAATTATGTGGGAATTGTCTGACTTGTCTGTATGTGTATATGTGTGTTTGTGTTGTGCTGAAAAATGGGTAAATTTCATTTTACTTGTGTAAAAAATGAAATGGGAAGAATGATCTGTATGGAAAAATAATAAGTACCAAGCCTTTTCGATTTTTTAAAATGAGCTCATTGGTTAATTTTTATTTTTAAGTATCAAATGTTTTGGATCATCTATTTCAATTTTTGTTATATTTTATATTCTGTTGTATGGATGCATGTCAAGTATATCAAAATTTACAATTAAAATATTTAATATATGTAGTAAAAGATAAAATACTATTTTAGAAGATCCTCACCTATACATAACCAAGTGGCTTGTGATTTGGTTCAAAATTGAATTTGGTTTGCTTCAAAGTTGGAAAAGCTCGGGGAAATATGATGTAAGGATGTCGTGAAATAAATCATGGGTTTTTATAATTTTATAAATATTTATAGATAGAGATATGAAGTCAGAATTTTATCTATTGAAAAATGAAAAATTATAAACTTTGTTAGAATAATTATATATTTTACTCCTCGTAAGGCTTTCACGTCGATCATTTCTGTCCATGTAACCATTGAGCTCACAGCAGCATAACCTCGTTTAATTTTGTGTATATTCGCATGTTTAAACTTTTAAACAGCAAAATATGAAGATCTTGATTCTTGATCCATCCAAGAGGAGGCTGCAATGTTCAGATGGGCTAAGCAATTCCACTACATAGTGGTTCTACAAAATCTTATATATACAAGGCCCAAAAGTAAAACAATAAATTGTTAAAATATAATAGAGAAAAAAGGGTCAATATTGCTTTTAATTTACTTTGTAATAATTATTACTATTTCCTTTCCAATAGATTGATTTTGTCACTCTGAATACTCTCTTACGATTATAATTCATGCTCAATCTTTTGGCAAAATGTAACATAAATCACATTTGACCCTAAAGGCGTGATATTCGCACCTAATCTATTCACAAAATATGGATTAAACCATGTTTGTCTTTCAAGGTGCCCCACCAAGATTATTGGCCGGTGCTTTTTAAGCCTGATGAATTTTTTACTAATTATCAAAATTCACAAACAATGAGTTTAATTTGCGATATTTTCAATTTATTATGTAAAATTTACCCTTAATTTCATTATTTTCATTATGTAATACTGGAATCGAGCTTCATGATTTTTTTCCACTAAAATTAAATTTATCACTTAAATTAAATTTCATAAAAAGTTCTTTATCATATACCCTCAAGTATTAATTGTAACCAAATTAATAAAAGTAACATGCCTTTATCTTCTTCATTTATTGCTATATTATACTAGACGTAATTCATACAAAAACACTAAATAAAAATCCAATATATATACGTATATAAAAAGTATCTTTACTGAAAACAATTTCATCACGAAATTAATTTATTTTTCCAACACTACTAATATTATAGCAGACAAATTTTGTTTTCTAAACAAAATAAAATTAATTATCCCGTCTAATCATGGTTTCCCTAACAGGATAAAGCTATCCCATCTAATCATGGTTTCCCAACAATAAACTCGTGAAACAAAAGCCATTTTTCATTGAAAGGTTGTCTTTGTTTAAGATTAATTAAGATTGTGTCATTATGATAATAACATTCATTGACCATTAATCTTAGTAACACGAAACTTAATATATGAATGACGACATGTGAAGAACCTTTTAATTGGATTAATTAATATTTGACCATCTCCACTGGCCAAAATAGTTATTGCTTTTGAGGCAATTACTTATTGGTTCGCGCTGGGGCCAAGTATATTATATATATATATATACACACGTACACACACACACATGAATATAAAACCTTTTTCATGTAAAACGTGAAAACGGATCATCATTACGAGAAAATATTTCTTACTAACGAAAAATTTATGATATATAGAATAGTCATATATATACAATATAAAAAAATTTTGTGACAAGTTTAATATATATTGGGATAATTTTGTGACAGATTTGCTAGTAGAATTGAAAAATAAGCAAAATATGTATAAATGATGACACTTATAACGGAATTGTAATAAATTTCTATATTATTTATTTTTTTTATTTGTTATAAAGAATTTCACCACAAAAATTTGTTTTGTGAGCGACTTAAGTTTCGTCATAGAGTTAACAAGTGACAATATACTAATGAATATCTGTGATAGAACAACTATTACAGAATCATGTTTGTGATAAATGTCATTAAATTTATGGTGAATTTTCTATAAATTTTCTATTAGTGAAAGGTACTTTCTTATAGTGCGTGCAATATCTAATTTACTTTTCAAATGTGCTATCAAGTTAGTAGCCTTTTAAATATATTCTAAATATTAATGGTCCATTAATTTTTTATTTTTTATTTTTGAAAAGATATATATGCAAAATTTTGGAATGAATAATCGGGAATTGAATTTTTTAGGTAAAGCAAATTAAGCTTTGTATGTGTATATATATGTGTGTGGTGTCAATGAGACTTTATCTGAGTGGATAGGTGAAAAATATATTCAGTTGTTTTTATTAAAAAAAAAACAAAGAAAGAAAGAAAAATATATCGTGTAATGGGTGACATGATTTTTTAATTGGAAGTAAAAATATATATATAAAAAAAAAGGTTACTTTTATTAAAATTTAATAAGCACTACTATAATTTGGTTTGATGTTAACCCCTACATATCAAAATCACACGCAACCCTAACATATAGTGACTAGTCACACTACTTCTCAACCTACATCATAATATATCATTTTCTAAAAAGATAAAAAGATAATTGGTCACTTGTTTATAATGGGATATGTAGAAATAAGACATTATCCTAAGAGAGCTATGGGCATGATTTGCTTAATAGGGATTTTGATAGTGACTTTAATTACGGTATCCAAATTTATGTTGTAAGGGGATAATTGGCCAAATTATAGGGATTGAGTTGAAATTAAGGTTTACCAAACTTCTTGACAATTTAATCACCCTACACGATTTCTTAATTAATCACATGTCACTTTAGCTTTATATATACTACCACCCCCTGCATATACCCGATACACGTGCATAAAATACTAAATATAAAATTTTATCTTTATGTATATTAAAATATAATATAAACTTATTTGTGTAAATTTAATATTTAGAATATAACCATTATAAACATACACATAATTTAATATAATAAATATATTAGTGAGTTAATGATTTTTGATTGTATTACAAGCTATTATTAGCTAAATCATATTAAGAGGTACATTAGGCATGATACATAAAAACACATCACCAAAATAATTATTTTTTATCCTTACATTTTATATATAGTATACAGGTACGAAAAGTAAATTAAACTTAACTTTGACTCTGAATATTACATCAAAATCAACTTAGTTATATTAATGTGATTCAACAACAAAGTATATATTCCTATTCTTTTTTAGGAATATGTATGTATGTATGTATGTATGTATGCATGCATGCATGTATTTTTATTACAATATATAGTTTATTTGCTTTAAATGTTTGCAGACGTGCTTTGCGTAAAATATTTATTGCAATCAATTAACTATATAATTACATATATTAATTAAATAATATATTCATTATACTGCTTCCCACAAAAAAAAAAAAAAAAAAAAAAAAAAAAAAAAAAAAAACATATCAAATTATTTTTTTTATTTATACTTATATGCCATTTTTAATATTACATTTTCAAAATTAAATCAACTCAATTTGTGATCGATAGCAGATCCACGACATAATTAATTAGAATTTAAATTTTTTTAATAAACATAATTAATAACTAATTAATTATTGTAAATTTCTTTTAGACAATCATTTAGGCCTGTTCTCCTCACCTAAAACAAAATGAATATGGCTAGCTAAAGTGAATATGCTGTCTTCTCATCCTTTTTGGTCTGTTGCTCCTATCTCTAGGGATACTAATTTCTCGGTTTATAATCTAACTCAATCGGCTTACTCTTGTAATTGGAATGGTCTTGTCCCTTTTCACAAAATCCTCTCTTCTTGTTTTTGTGATGGGAAACAAACCCAACTAAATTTTTGTATCTCTCTTGATTGATTTTTCTATGCATTTAGTTATCAAAAAAAGAATATATACATATATTAATATGAGGAGAGAGAGAGAGAGAGAGAGAGAGAGAGAGATTTCATTCACCATTGTCTAATTTAATTCTCAGAATTTGAATCTGGACTTAATCAAGTTAATAATTGATCAATTGCACCATGAAACCCTAATCATAAATAAATTCGTGATCCATCAAAGTCTTATCCACAAACAGCATAAATAACATTATCTAACTAGATTTATAAAAAATTAAACTCATAATCTCGTCATTAAATTTTCAATAACCATCTTAAATTTCACAATTACCCAAAATACATCAACATACAAGAACATTCAATTACAGCTTTAAAGACAAATCAAGCTGGCTAAACTGATCTTCCTGATGAACACGACTTTCATGACTTCTAATATATTCATCATGCCCATAATTTTTAATTTCTCTTCTCCCAAACCTACCCACATGATCTTCCAGGCCGATCACCGGCCCATTAACCCGACCCGTCCTGTTCAGGCCCGGTACTGAATGGGGCTTAACAGCCGAACTAAATTCTCTGCTTTTCTTGGCTAGGGTTCTCTCCAATTTATGAGCGTTTTGGTGCCCTCCAAGAGCTTGCGAGCTGTAAAATTTCCTTCTACAGTAGTTGCAAGAAAACACCCTCAGCTGCTCCGCGGGGCTAGACGGCGGCGAGGAGGAGGAGTTGGGAGATGAAGAAGCAGGGTCCACGAGTGCCAGGTCTAGGTTAATCAGATGATTGTTGTTGTTTCTCGATGATAAACTTAGGTTAAGGGAAGTGTTTGGCTGATGATCATAATTCATGGCTGATATACAGACAATATTAAATGTCTGGATTAGGTTAGGCTTTTGCAAGAAAAGTTGCTTTGAGGAGTTAGGTTTAAAAAGACTAGGAATCAATGTATATATATGTGTCTGTGCGTGTGTGTACACAGAAATTAATACACACAGAGAACATATAAAGTTAAGTGGGAATAATTTGTTTAGCCAAAAGTTCACTATTCTGCTCACCCCAAAAATGGAAATCTATGTGAAAAAGTACAATTATAAGAAACTTGAGCAATTATCATGGGTGAAAGCCTATGATAATAGAAAATAGTGTTGGTGAAAAGTTGTTTACTATGGCAATGATTCATAGTTTTTATGAGAGCAGTAGAAAATTCACATGTGCACACAACCATAATGGATGTTTTCACAACACTGTAGCCACAACAAATTAAATAAAATTTTCACCTCAGTTTTTTGAATTATTAGCTTACAACTGGTAGTTTTGATTTGTTGACTACTATTTCCATAAAAACTATTAATTTTTTGTTGCAAAAACTTAATAATTTTGTAGTGTTTGAGGATTAGATTTATGTTATTACAGTGAGAAACAAAGACAGAATCACAGGGCTGTCCCTTTGTCGGGGCCATTAAAAAATTCTCATTAGTGTTACAAATTAAATAAGGCCTCATGAATATACATAATTTAATTTACTTATTTATAGATGAAATTAATTTTATTCTTTTTTATGTAACTATTTTTCTATACGTACGTTATGAATATATATGTGTGAACGAAGATTTGGCATGATCTTATTAGATATGTGAGTCCAATCAGAGGTGGTTTTAGGGTCACTCTTTGCTTTTTGGGCTAGGACAGGTAGGGGGTGGAGATGTTGCAGTCATTTTCCAAATAAAGTAGAAGATGGAGGTGAAAGATATCGGTTACGTGAACTAGTAATGGACTCTTTGAAGAAAAGTAAGAAAAAACATCAATTTGCACTAATTAATGAACTCATAATCAACTAGTCATGATGTTAACAACGTTTTCTTTTTATCTTTTCAATTTGCTTTTTGACTATGGTGGAGAAAAATTAATGTCCTAGTCGAGTAAATCAGCCTCATGGTTAATTTGTTCCTAAGAAAAAAAGGGGTAATTTTTTTTGTTGTAAAAAGTCAGTGTTGTGGAGATAATACACTTGACATGCATCTGCACAGACGGTTAATTAGGAATGATATTCCATATTCTATTTTATATCTTAAATACATAATAATGCCTAAATTTGTCGTCGACATGGAAAGTTTATCGGTTTCAAGGTATTGTCCCGCCGGCACTCATGATTGGGGGTTTTGTCTTGAAAAAGCTCCTCGAAAGGTGAGAGAGGGAGGATAGCTTATAAACTATTTCAAGCTTTTTGACTTTTCAAATGTGAGATAAACTTGGTATCATTATAAGCCCTCCAGTCAAAGGGTTTGACAAGAGACACATGACCTTCGTTCCAATAGACGGTGTCAAATGATAATGCCAAAATCTGTCGTCAACATGAAAAGCTTATCGGCTTTGAGGTATTGTTCCGCCGGCACTCGTAACGGGGGATTTTGTCCTGAAAAGGCGCTTTGAAGGGTGAGAGAAGGGGATAGTTTATAAACTATCTTAAGCCCTTTGACTCTTTCGATATGTGACAAATTTGGAATCATCAATACACGCCAAGTGTATTACATAATTTTTTATAAAAGCACAGGGTTGTAGATGCTTTATACTTAACAAGCATCCATGTAATAGAGTATAAGATGGAATACAAATTGAAATAAAGGATCCAAAGTACTGCACTATAATAAAGATGAAACATGAAATGAAATAAAGATATTCAAAAAATGTTAAAAATGGGTGTTTTACCCTTATTTATATAACCATACACACGCATCAATAATTTTCCTATTAGACTCAGCTTAAAGGCATTCAATATATGGTTCCAGGATTGGTCCATTTCAGTGAGATGCAGATCCCCTGGTTTAATGTTGGCATTTTGGTAAATTCATACCACACAGATATAACTTACATGTGGAAGGTAGTAGCATAAACATGTTTGGAATAAAATTATAATACAAAGAAGTGATCAATTACGTTACAAATTAACCAATGACAATACTGCAGTCGTCCATAATTAGGTAAACTTGATCGATGGAGTTGATCTATACTAAAATTATTTTTAATGGAAAGATGCATTGTGGTTCCATATATAATAGCATGCTCCTAATGATACATCCTAGAACTAGTGGTCAATTCAATTATTCATCCTAACTAAGAGACATCTTATCTAACAAGTTGATTTTTGCCCTTGTCCCCATTTTGAAATGCTACCTTACTTTGATGTTTATGTTTCAATTAATTGTGAGAGAATATCGCAATGAAAAAGCATCACATATTGAAAACGTTTTCTTACACTTAATTATGATTAATGGGAAATTAAACATCAATTTATGAGATAATAATAATAATAATAATAATATGAAAACTTATTTGGGCAATGGGAAATTAAATGTCCTTCCACTCTGTCAACCCAAACTTAATTTCTTTTAGTTTTCTCGGATGAACAAAATTATATGTCACTAGGGAAAATTTTGAGTCCAAATTCAATGGATTATGGGACTTATCTAAGTTTAATGATATCAATTCATCCCCCCAAGAAAACCCTCCACATATGGTTGGAAATAAAGTGTCAAACTTTTAAGGGACTAAGAACATAGAAACATCTCTCCTCAAAAAAAAAAAAA